>JAWWEV010000172.1:6300030-6324286 GCA_035583235.1 Hafferia zeledoni | reverse complement strand
CTCAGCTTTAAAACACTGCTAAATAATAGTGGTATTAATTCTGAACATATGTTTTGCAAAACAGTTTTTTAAAAATAAAAACATTAATTTAAAGCATAGGCCAAGATGGTCTGGGGGCACTGATATCACTCCACTGTGCTTGTGCTTCAGTGACAAGCTGAATTTTTGGTAAGCATGACCATCTAACACCTCAGATAGTATAATTGCACTGAAAATTGCCCCAGACTGGTTGCTTGGTAAATGTTAATTTGCCTTGAAAAGATTTTAATTGTCTCTCTGCTCCCACGAAAATGAGCAAGTGAAGGTTCAGATAAAATCCTTTTCAGACCCGTCCCTTGTACATGTCTGGGGCTTGGAGAACTCCTGCTAAGACTCAGAGCAGTTCAGTGTCAGGCTCCTGCTCAGTGAGGGAGAATATTTTTGGTGTGTCTGTTCAAAGTTTCCATAGTTTTTTCTGCCTTATGCATTAACTTATTCTGCTATATTGGCTGTTGAGCTCTCTTTTAACAACTTCAGTTTTAGCATCTTTAAAGTCACTCATTAGGATGCAGACTTCAGTATATGCTTGTCATTTAAGGCATGATGGCTTGGATGCCTGTCAGATATCTGGCATCCTCCCTGAATATGTGGCAAGGCAGGCTGACAAGTCAGTTTTGGCAATGCTGCAAGAAGGGTTTTTGCTTTTTTGTGATGTTACTATGGTGAGAAGGACCTTTGTCGTGGTATTTCCATGTGCTTATTCCTAAAGACTTGGAGCTGCCTCACTGAAGCCTTTTAGGTGGCAGGGAAGACTCAGGTAACCTCAGGATCAGTGGGTTTGTTTCTGTGGTCTCTGATGTATTTTGTCACAGCCTCGTTAGGTTTAGCAGTCTGCAGCCACAGTTCCACCACAGCCCTGTATTGCAGAGACACATTGGATTAAAAAAAACCAAGATACTGCATATTATTTTGACTTCCAAAGCTGCCCTTCTGCCTTAGGAGGACTACAGCAGGTTTTTCTTTAGTTAACATGGTATGTTGTGCCTTAGAAAACAAACTAGCTGCCCCACAGAACATCAGGGTGTGTCAGATGTGGGGCTGCACTGGCTCTAACAGCCAAAATTGCAGCTTTCTCAAGGTGATGCTTTGCCCTGACTCATGTTTATTGTGCCTTATTCATTGTATTCTTTTTCCCCATGTGTATCCTATGAAGAAGTTTTTCCCATTGTGCTGCCTGTTTGCCTCCCACAGAGGCAGCAGCGTGGAGGGGGAGGGATGTGAGTGCTTTCCAACCTGGCTGTCACAGCACAGTGTTGTGGCTGTGCAGGAGAGCACGGCAGAATCTCCCCCACTGCAGTGCAAGGCTGTGTTAGTAATGCTGAAGGGGCTGTCAGGGCTCCCCTGGGCTGCATTTCCATTAACCACTTGACTACAACTTGAATTCTCCTAACACTGCATTGATTTCAGTAGCGTTAATGGAACTCAGCAGCACAGCTACTATCAGGATGGACTAGCAGGAGAAAAGTTAATTTTCTTTAAATCATTCCAATACTTTGCTACTGAAGTTTCTAAAATGTTATTAGAAGGCGTTTTGTGCTCTGCATTTAAAGTCTTGAAACCTTTAGCTCATTTCATTGAATATGTTGTTACTGCTTTCAGCTCACACTGCAAATTCTCTTAAAAGAAATCTTACCAGCTGGAGATAAAAAATGTGAACTGAATTGAGAATGTGTTAATTAGTGGGAGAAGGGAAAGAAGACCTTGCACAAACTGAACCAGCCCTAACTACAGTCTGTGTCTAACCACAGATACCAGATTTCAGCACTGAAATAGAAACAAGAGAAGAGTTTCATGAATTAAAGTAAGAATAGTACTTTTACTTAATGATCAAAACCAGAAGGAGAACAGAGGTAAAACTGGTGAATAGATTTGCACGGATATGATTACTCTGAACTTATAATACTAAAGAGGTTTCTGATTTTATGAGATCTGCTGATGGGAACACTTTTGATTTGATCTATAATCTGTGCTATATGTCATCAAAATATATTCTCATATGCTTTTTTTGCACTAGCCTAAAAATCTGAGTTTTAGCCTCAAGGTTCCAAAGTATAGAAATTTTTGTGTCATATTAAATTCTTAATATATTTCTGTTGTCTGGAGAATGCCAAGTTGGTCCTTAACAGAGTAGGTAGGCTTGCAGTTTCAGCAGTATTGCAGTCTTTTCATTTTCTTTAACCAATATAGCTATTTTAAAACTTTTATGACAAATAGAATACCTATCAACCAGCAGTCACTGCTGAGTGACTAATTATAACTCTTATTCAGCTTACTGTCTTAGTGGAATATTTCTAGACTTCCTGGCTGTCTGATGGAAAAAAACTGAAGCAGAATTTTTTAATGTGTTACAAAGCACATTATTTGAAGGAGGTGCAACGTAGGAAAGGGAGAAAATATGTGTGTAGCACTCACTACTGCTCATTTTTATTGTTTTGTTAAAGAGTAACTTGGAAACAAACAAAAAATCAATTCCCTGTCACAGATTGTGTTTTTAACCACATAATTCTCATCTGGGTGTTGTGGACCTTTTGCTAAAACCAAACCTGTGGCCATGGGGTTTAATTGCAAGAGCCAATGAAGGGCTGTACCTGTGAGCTGGTGTTCAGAGAGGGCAGGGGCAGGAGAGCAGCTGTAGCTGCTCACACTGAGCAACAGGGGAGAAGCATCTTTACCCACGCAGGGTGAGGAGGCTCAGCCAAACTGAGCATGTCACTCATGCTGCAGTGCCAGACTTTGCAACTGATGGTTGTTCATGAGTTCAGGTTCACCTGCTGTGCACTGACAGTCTCTGGTGCAAAGCTGTGTATCATCTGGGAAGTGAACATATGGCTCCTTTCTAAACATGGGGGGAAAGTCTGTTAGTTGTACTTTAAACATCCCAGGACCTCACAAACAGTGCACAGTATTTAAAGAAGTTTTTAAAATCTGCAGTAGTTTGGTGTGTCATCAATATTTTCCAGGGTAATCTGTAACAACTGTATCCTCTAAGATTTATTTCATACTAGATTTTCAATTTGTTAATGTGTTGGCTTTTAATGTAATATGAGATGTCTCATAATTATGTCTTTGCATAACAGCAGTCAAGAGGAGATAAGCTGCACATGACTTCAAAAACACTTAGGTGTCTGTAAAATAAAAACTAATATCCTTTCTTACACAAAATTTAAGAGAAAAAAGTGTGTTTATGAACTGCCGTTGCTTTGTACTAACTTGACAGTTGCTGTATTTCTAACTTTTTTGGCTATAAGTTCTAAGTTTTGGCTGGGAAAAGAGATCTCAGAACTTACATTTTAAATTACATAAATCCTAATTAAGGATAAAAATCCTTGTGGTTTCTCAAATACTATTTTTCATCAAAAGTAACTTTAATGTCTGGCTTAATAATGTATTTTTCCCCTTCAGGAAGAAACTATTCAACATGAATTTGCTAACAGCATAATACATCTATCCAGACCTTTTAACAAGAATCTTCATAAGTTATTAGTGTTTGGGGTTTTTGTTATCTGCAAATGATGAAAAACTCTAAAGTCTTGGCTTGTATTTTCATACTTGCTTTTCATGTTTTGGAACATTTTGATGTGTAGATCTGCATCTCCAGTGCTCCACTTCTTCATCTCCCTTGTCTCTGTGATCCATTCACAGGTGTAAATTGCAGGTGTCTGGTTGAGGCTGTTCCCAGCTGTCCATGGATATGCAGGATTTGTTCATCTCCTGGATTCCTGTTAGAGGAAAGCCCACTTCTAGTTAGTGTGGATGGTTGAAGCCTGTGCATGGAAGAGGGAGTGAGCTGATGTGTCTGTGTGGTCCCACCCTAAGCTGGGGACCCCAGGGAATGCTGTCCAACCATCCCTGCTCCTGCTGCTCCTCCTGCAGCAGGGTTTGATGAGGGTAACGTGGACTGCTGCTTTGTAGCTATGAATTTCTGTTTGAAGACACTGGGCACAGCTTCCTTGACTTCAGAAATTTTAAAGGGCTTCTTCCTATGTTTATAACTACAGTTCAGATCAGGCAGTTGGGAAAGGAGCCTTTTTGTTGCCCACAGGCTGCTGTTACCAACAGGCTCCAGCACACGCTCCATGCCTAGCTAATAGTGAGCAGCAAGAGGAGCAGGAATGTAATTCTTCATACAGGTTCTGATCATTAAGGAAACAAAAAAGGGTTGGGAGGGGTGTTTCTCAATCTAGAATTCACACTGACTGTGTCCAAGAAGAAGGAGTTTGACTTCAGTGCAAGTAGTAGTTGATTGGAACCATCAAAATCATTCACTAGTGAATTTAGAGTTCTGCATTGAATTCTCAGGCTTGTATGTGGAAACCAGTTCTGACTTGCCCCTTTCTGCAGGCAGTAGTTGCTTTGGACAGCAGTCCTTGACGTAGATGTGTTTCCAGTCTGATTGTATCAGCAGCTTCCTGTTCACAGGCACGAGGGAAAACTGCTCCTCTAGGGAGTACTCAGATGGAAGAGAGTTGCATTTCTCTGTTCCTTCTGTTCTTTCACATTCATTTCCTCTTGTATGCATATATTGCTACATTTTGTTGTGCTCTGGGTAATACTCTGTATAAATGGTTTCATGTTACAGTTTATATTTAAGCTTTATAGAATTGCTTTCACTATGCTGTTACCTGATCAGTAGCTGTAAAGGAAGCAAGTGGAAGCTGCTGTAGGCATTTGGGATATAGATCCATAGTAAGGCTGAGTGGGAAGCTGGTGAGTGTGTAAAGCATTTTCAGAGTCTGTGGACTATTGTGGAAAAAAGACATTAATATTTTTGAGGAAGGTGAATCCTAGGAGTGTTTACTGTTGCTGGCAAGGAGGGGGAAAGATGCCCCATACTCTTGGTAATACTATTAGAGACATTAATATTTCACCACCCGTTGCAACATGGTTAGAGGTGATAAAGGTGGGCATTAGTGTTCTATACAATCTATACATGCAGAGATCAATACACTGTCTGTAAATCATCCCAGTGGAAGAGCAAGAGTGGGAGTGCTCTGGAAAAGCCCCAGTGAATGGGTCACAGGAGGGACCAGAAGCCTGGGAAAATCTGTAGCTTGTGCTGACAAAAAGTCTGACTCTTCTTCTTTGCTTCTTGGAAGGGACAGGAACAGGGAGAGCTGGAAGGGTTTGCTCTTTGCATGGCCAGTATCTGTATGTGGTTCTGCCACAGCTGGTGGGAGCTGTTGAAGTGTCTTTGGTGCAATGTGGGACTGTCAGGAGAGGGCAGTTTTTATTCTTGCAAGTAGATCTTGCAAATACAGAGATCCTGTGAAACCTTGTGAGCAGTGAACAGTAGCTCAGATCACTGCCCACCTCCAAAAATATACTTGGATGCAGAAAACATGTTTATGCATGACAAAAGCAAACATGTAGACTACAGTTGTGTGTCTACCAAAAATGAGGCCATTATTTGGGGGTTTTCTTCTCCATGCTTTCTTTCTTTGACAGGCCATGAGATACCCATTAAAATGTAAGGTAGGACTTGGCACTGTATGCTGTAAAATAAAGAATTATTCCTAAAAGGACTTCAGAAGGAGAGAGGGTTTGCTTGACCAACATTCTGAAGTACAAAGCCATCATAAAATAGCATAATTCACTGGAGAAAAAGACATTTTCTTTATTTTAAATTATGAAATTGGTGGATCATTCTTGTTGGCAAGCTTACCCAGGCATTCAGCACTTTCAACTCTAAATTCAGTAGGATGCTGCACGTTGAACTTTCCCTGTGGTTGAGCTGCATCTCTGGTGCTGTATCATAGATTTCATATGTCTTATTTTAGGAAGACTTGAATTTAACTTGCCTTATGCAAAGCTCTTACTTTGCATTCAGACCTGTGAGTTTGGGGGAAAAAAAAGAAAATAGAGAGAAAAAGCACACAAACCATTTAGACCATAAAACTCTTCTAATGGAATTGCATTGATTATTGAAAATTACCAAAATTGCAACTATGCCGCTTTATAGTTGAAGGTAGTTTTGCTCGTGTTTTATCTCAGGCACTGATTTTGGTGTGATTCAAGTGGAAGGTCTGATTTGTGAACTGTGGTAAAGCAAAAAGTCCCATTCTTATGTGGCTGCATTGACTGAATTGAGAACATACTGTTAAATTGCTGCTATCTGTATGCATGCCCTGTATGTTCCTACTCAGAGCAGGAATCAGAGCCTTAGATGTCAGTGGTCTAGTCTGCAAGAATCCCATAAGGATAAGAAGACAGAGAGAATATTTTGAAAGTGCTTATTGATTTGAAATTACAAAGTCATTGTACAAACTACTCTGCCTCAGTGCTATTGTCCCTGGCAGTGCAGCTCAGTTGGGGAAATTGCTGCTGCTGCAGAGACTGCCAAAGAAGTGTCTTCTTCCTGGCGTGATTCTTCTTTCTCCCATCAACTCCATTTTGCAACTCACATTTCAAGTTTTGTCTCTAAAAGAAACTATTTGCGAAAAAATGGAAACTAGTGAGCTATTTCAGGTGGTGGTTTTTGTGTGTCACAATATAATGCAACATTCTAACTTTTATCCTCGGATCTTGTTGCTACTGTATTCTAATACTGCAGCCTTTTTTTTTTTTTTTTTTTCCCCTTCTGGGCTCTCTAATTAGCATATTCTGGATGAACTCATGCACTGTTACTGCCATAGCATGAAGTGTTCTTAGGTTGATGACTGGCTGGCTTTAATGATCTTGATTCTTGCCCATGGGAAAAGCCAGAAATGGTGCAGGTATAATTTAGATAACTGTAGGATGAACTACCTAAATTGAAAACCTGATCCTCCACTGCCTTTGGCAAGAATCTCTCCACTGTGGTAATAATTTTTCTTGCCTTAAAGGCCTGAATTAGAAGGTTCTTCTAAGAAGCAAGTCCCTTCCTGAAGTTGATGTGGTAATGTCCTCTAAAACTGCAGCTTTTTCCTTGGGTCATGGGCTGGAAGTGCTGCTCTGTATTGCACTCTAATGTGTTCCAATAATCTAGAATGAAAAAAAAAGAAAAGAAAAAAAAAAAAAGAAAAAGAAAATTCTTAGGAGACCAGAGGAAATATTTCTTATGAGATGTGATGTAATGCTACTCAGTTGTAAAATTAGATGATATTGCAACATTTATTAATTGAGTCATGTATCTCATGCCAAGTTTCAGATCGTGGGTAAATGATAAAATGATAGCAGAACTTGCAAAACTAGCTTTTATGTTTAAGAATAATATACACCTTATAAATGTTTGACAATTGAAAACAAATTGTTGCAGCTGAGTAGTTTTAAGTACACATTAATTAGGAAGATTCTTTCTTCTTGTTATTACCAGTATGGATTAGCTTAATTTTTAAGTCTTCATAGATCAGTTCTTGTAATTCAGTACTTTTACTTCAAGCCAGAGTTGAAATCTGTGCAACCATTTTCTTTTCTAGTCAAAAATAAGCACACTGAGTTTAATATTATGACAAATATTACACAGTAGGACCCTTCAGTCAGTCTGGATTGTAGATCCATGAAAATAAAAGGCAGGATTCATTAGGCTATCTATCAGAACTGTAAATAAAATTCAGTTATGGTTTGTGTTTCTCTTCAGATCTCATCAATGGAGCCCAAGAACAGTGTGAATTGCCTCCTATGGATGGTTTTCCTCACTGTGAAGGCAAAATAAAGGTAAGTGAACAGGATTTTACCTTGTGTGTGTTCTCTTAAAAATTGAATGTGTGTTGCAAGAGGTCACTACTCAGTGGCATAGAACAAGAACAACTGAGTCAGAAAAGAGGATATTTAGGAGTGTGTGTCGCTACAGAACTGCTCACCTCAAGCCTTCAATATTACTGCTGTAGAGAAAGAAAGTGGCATCCTCTTAAGACTGGAAAAAATAGCCACGTTGTATTAAATGCTATGTTAATTATTGAAATGCCTTATTAGTCTGATGGTATCTTGTTGCTCAGAAACTTCTCCTTTTTGAAAAGCCCCATTTTCTTCCTCATGATGAGTAATTTGGCATTTCCCTGCCCCAGGCCTGGGATTCTGTGGCTCCCTTTCTCTGTTTCAGTAAGACATTTGCTTACACTTCTTTCCCCTCTTTGCCCACAGCTCTGTGTGGCTCTTCCCCTTTTCTGTTGAAAGCATTTTCCCTCTCCTGCTCATGGCTTGGCAGTGCCCTAATTGTGCAGCCAGAACTTGGGATTCACAGAGGATTCTACAGAAATCCCGTATTTTACTAATAATGCATTTGGAAAGGCTCAGTATTGAAAGCCATCAGACTTCAGTTGGAAAGAGACAAAAAAAAGCCAAACAACCAAAAATCCACCCCACCCTCCCCAAAAACCCCCAAACAAACCTCACCAAACTTGCAGAGATGGAGGGTTTGGAGCTTTTTTCCTCAAGATACATTTCAAATGTAAGGATACTGCTTTATTATTGTGCCTGCCCCGTCCCTGGAACTGTCCAAGGCCAGGCTGGATGGGTCTTGGAGCAACCTGGTCTATTGGAAGGTGTCCCTGCCCATGGCAGGGGCTTGGAGCAAGATGGGCTTTAAGTCCCTTCCAACCCAAGCCATTCTGTGATTTTATGATTACTAAGGGACAACAGTAAAAATGCTTAACTATCAAAGTATTTGTTAAATTACGTTGCCTTTTTTCCTCTAATTAAAATCCTTACAGATTGATAGTTTTTTAAAAATCTGTATATTTTGTATCTCTGGTCTGCATTTCAGTCTGTTTTGACAAACTGGCTGCAGAGTGGCTATGTCTTACATTATTTGAATATTAAAATACGAATTGAAATAATGACTTGTTTCTGCAGAAATGGCAGATGCCTGACAGAGTCTGGCAGATTTTACTCTTGATAACTGAAATGATCTGTTAAATTCTAGAGTAAGTGTATCGTGGGGAGCACTCCCAGTGCAGCCCCAGCTGTGTCTGGATCCCAATTATATTCCTGTCTTTGTCCCTGCTTGCCTGGTTCCAGTGTGGATCAACTGTGCTCACATCTGCTGTGCTGCTGCTCCCCCAGTGTAGCAGAGCAGAGGTGCATTATGCTGCGAAATATGAATAAAAGTACTTTTGTGTTACTTGTAAGTTTTATCTGGTCGATTATAGTCACTTCAACTTCCTCCATTTTTCCTGAGTTCGGTGTGAAACAGAGATATTTCTTTCTATTTACTAACAGCCTGGTTTGTGTTCTGTTGCAGTGGATGAAAGACATGTGGCGATCGGATCCCTGTTACGCGAGTTACGGTGTGGATGGGTCCACGTGCTCCTTTTTTATTTACCTCAGTGAGGTCAGTAATCTTTTTATCTGCAAAAGAAGAACATCACTTTGCCTTCATAGTTTTGGTAACTGTATTTTTCTTACAAGGAATCAAAAGTTTCTTCAGAAAGATTCTATGAAGAGGAAAAAGTTATTAAAACAGAATTATTATGAAGTGTATTGCTACTATTCATAAGCTCTCCAGGGGTTTCTGGCCTGGAGAATTCTAATGTTTGTAGCTGCAGTGATGTCAGCAGCAACTCTTCAGGGAGTCCACACTTGGTATTCTCCTAAACCCAAGTATGAAGATCTTGGCTTTGGAACACTTTTTCTGTTGATTTCAGTGTAGCTTCTGAGATACTAACAGGGAGACATTTGGAATGTAAAATTTGGAAAGTGGAACTAGATGGTGCATTGTGCCAGGCAGAATGGCCACACTCTGCTTGGAGACTGTGAATTGCAGGATCTGTTAAAAGAAAACATAAAAACCCTGAATGACACATTTGGAATGAAGTGGCAGATATATCGGGTAAGGTATCTATCAGAGCCAAAGCTGTTCGTGCACAGCAGAGTCAGTGCTTGTCCTGCTGGGGTTCTTTCTGTTTCCTGAGTAACACTTGTTTTCCAAGAATTAATTTTGTTAATCAATTATTACAAGCTGCATTACTGGCTTGGAGTGTGTGTGCCAGGTGTATTTGATCACTTGGCCTCTTTTTTCTTATCAGTAAAATTTCAATAACTTACAATAACTGATCTTAGAAGTGGTATTGACATCCAGTGGTTTACTGCTTGTAAAGAATTGCAAGAGCCAATGTGGCTGCAAAATTGAAAACTAATATTCATTTCACAGCTACTGAGGCTGGTTTTTTAAATTATATATCTGAGATTAAAACAGGGAGTCTATTATAATAAGTAATTCAGTTGTAATGAAAGCAGTTGCTGTTAATTTACTCACTTGACTGTCATTGAACTTTTGGTGGCATTGCTTGAAGCAGCAGTAGTTAAATGCATATACAAAACATGAAGACATAAAAAAGGCTGGGTTGAATCACAGTTTTGACTCATTGCATTTCTAGTACCAAGTGTTGATTTATTTATGGGCTGTGAAGCTGGGAAAGGAAAAAATACAGGATGACTATATTATTTATCTCGTTATTTATCATAGAAGTTAGAGATATGGTTTCATAATCATCTGAGGTTGATCTAAGGCTTCTGCTAGAAGGTCTTGTTTTAACATCAGCAGAGTTATGTTTGGTCATTAGTATTCTGTCAACCAGCAGGTGCTTCATGTTTTTAGTGCAGATATATCTTAAAAATTAAGAGATATTTCAACTGAATGAGAGAATCTAATATTCTTCAATGACATTTATTATTTTGTATTTCTGTTAAATCACAGTTTTTTATGTGACAGTCTTCTCTGATCATCAGTTTTGAAAACTCAGTCAACAGTGTTATCTTTTTCATAATTGATTTTTCGTGGTCAAATGTGAGCAGACTTACAGAGAGCAAATGGTTGTTTTTTCCAGGGTCTTGGGATTTGATATTTTTCTTTAAGCAGCAATATTAGATTTGGGCAACTTTTCATTTCATGAAGGAACTACAGTGCAATTAGTCTGTGTGCATATTTAGCAACTCCAGACAAAGGTCTTGTCCTTTTTTTTTTGTGAAGTGTTTTCTTATGACAGAATGTAAAACTAATATTGGGTGAGCATGTTATTAACCTTGCGTTTAAATTTGGCATTCTTAATCCTATGATTAATTTAATGATTAATGCCCAGCAGCAGAGGTTGAAAGCTTAAATGTTTGCGAATGGAAGCATGAAATGAAATTCTAATAACACTACAATGATACGGATTTATGAGGTGTGTTGGCTGCTACGGATAACTTGGAAATGCTGCTGCGAGAGTAATTTGTCAAAGTGGACAGTGATGAAGAGTTGACAGTTTATAGTATGGTTGCACAGCTGAATGATAAATGTGTCTACAGAGCTCTCAAGTCAAAACTGCTGATTTGAAATATTAAAATGCATTAGTGTGCTGGAAAGGATATTACTCTTAAATTTTTATTTTTTTGCTTCAAGGTTACAGTATAGGAGTAAGACAGTCGTGTACGTGCATGCTGCTTGAAAAGGCAATAAATACATCAAAATCTGCACAACCTCAGTTTGAAAAGACAAAGTCTGCATCAAATTTTGCATATGTCTACATTTGCTCTTAAAATCACCTCTACAATCTGGTGTGAAAAGTGTCTGTGCTCTTTTGTACTCTTTTGGGATGGACTTTTTTCTTCTGAAGCAGTTCAGAGTTAGGGTATTGTTGTATGTTCATCTAGTGCTCTGTGTTATGTCATTTTAAACTTGTAAACAAAGGAGCCCAAAATATTACATTTTAACGTGTAATATGGGTCAGAACCACAGAGACACCAAGTAACCACAGTTTATGTAAAGCTTTACAAACAAATGGTTGGAATAAAACCCAGCCTTTGGGTATCAGCCATGTGCTCTTGTTAAGTTTCTACCATGCGTGTTTGCAAAATAGAAACAGCACCACCAAAATTCAGGCTGCTCCAAGTCTTCTCTTCTGAAGAGCCTGCACAAGGGCAGGTATTGGCAGTTCTGCCCCCTCTGCCTTGTTTTGGATGGCATGCCTGCAGAAACCTGGGAACAGCTCTTGGGTCTCACCTGCTTTAGCAGAATGGGAGGTGAGTGTGGCAGCCCAAGGAGAGCAAGAAGCAATCCAGCACATTCAGCCTTATGTGTCTGATTTAAAGCTGTCCCCTGTACAAACCTGCAGATGAAGCTGCAAAAATTTATGCACCTCTCTCTTGCTGTTTTGCTGCAGGCACTGGATCATTCATGGTGCGTGATATGCAACTGTGTGGTCATAGAAACACAGAATGGTTTGGAAGGGACCTTAAAACTCGTCTAGTTCCAACCCCCTGCCATGGGCAGGGACATTTTCCACCATCCCAGGTTGCTTCAAAGCCCAGTCCAACCTGGCCTTGGAGACACTTCCAGGGATGGGGCAGCCACAGCTTCCCTGGGCAACTTGTGCCAGGGCCTGCCCACCCTCTGGTCTTCAGAACTTGAATTGTGCTGGAGCCTTTGAAGACTGGAGGAGACACAAATGGCCTGAATAGCAAACCCAGACTTGACCAGTCTTGAACACAGCACAACAGGGATTAGAAACAGCAAAAATTAAAAAGCAAGTTAAACTAATGCTATAGTTTCTGAGTGGCTGGACTTGCTTCCTTTTAACCATGATGCAAACTTGCCCAGAGAGAAGTTACTTTCTTTTAATTTAGTCATGCAAAAGGCAGTAGTTTAACACTGTACTGGCATTGCCACAGTTATAATTTTCATGGGTGGCATTGCCTCTGAGGAATAATGTGCAAAAATTAATTTCTAGGCAGTACAAAAATATATATCACTGCAAAATGTCAGTTTGCAGCTGAAGAATGAAGTTTTTAAAAATATCTTCCAGAAAATGAATTTTTCACACTCTTTTCCAGCTTTAAAAAAAAGTGGAGGGGGCTTACAGCTCTTTTTTTTTTTTTTTCTCTTCATCTGCATATGTGCTTTCTCAAAGGACTGCCTGGCACACAGGCTGGTGCTGTGCCTGGGGGTCAGCCGGCAGCTGTGGTGCCAGTTACCACCTCCCAGGGATCATTACACTGGTGTTTACCTGCTGGAGCTGGGCAGGTCTCTCTAAAATCCCATGCTTTGGATCTCCAGCTCCCCTTTCAGGTGCAAGTGGGATTTTTGGTACCCATCTTGGAATCCAATGCTTCAAAAGTCTTAAAATGAGTTTGAATTCCAGACTTTGAGACTCCTGTAGCTTTTGCACAGGTGGAGACAATTCTTGTTGAGTCCTTCAGACATGATGGAAACACAATGTGTAGTTTGGTTGTGAGAGTGTTTTTCTTTAGACTGTTACTTCTGCTTTGAGGGATAAAGCAGAAAAAATAGAAACTGAAGGTGATTTTGAACACAGATTTGTTTCCATAATGCAAGCTCTAGTCTGAGGCACATTTTAGTGAAAACTCCTGGGAATCATAATTATAGATGTTCCTTAGATCCTTGTGGTTTTTCCAGTTCACTGCAGTTTGCTCATGTCTATGTGGAAGTCCCCTCTCCACAACTTCTGCTTCATGTGTAAGCCAATCCCTGGCATTGAGTAATGATTTGCATTTCTTCAGTGTAATGTAACATCAAACCAACTTCTTTGAATTCTATGCAAATACTCAGAAATATGACAAAATCAGTGTTGCTGTCTGAAATGTAAAGCAGCAAAAGTTCAGACTTGTTTAGTGCCCCTAAGAATTTAATATGCTAATGATAGTCAGCACTTTGTCCCCAGATTGTCTATTACTGTATTGGCCTGATCTTGGGGGATTTGGTCTGTTACCTTTTCTGCTTCTGTCACCTTAAACTAGGATTAGTCCTTTTGGAAACATTAGCCATGTTGGAAAGGTCATAAATGCCAGTGTAAGAGACTAATCAATTATCAGAGTTAGATAAGAGACCATTTGTTGATTGATGCAGTCAATCAATGTAAATGAATTGCAGTGTCACTGGGGCTGTGGGTCCCCAACACCCAGTGTCTGAGGCTGCCTTTGGAAACAACCAAATCTAAAGCTGCTTGTACAGTCCTGCATTCCACTAAACAGGCAGACAGTCATCTTGCCCTCTGCAGAGTCTGTAACACCTTCAAAGTGACTACTTGTCCCTGAGGAAATGCTAAACAAAACACAGGAATTGAGAAAGTCACCTTCCCAGTGGAAGCAGTTCTTTCACATCAAATTCTCAATGGGATTTTATAAGTTAACATTACAAGTTCTCTTAACTGCCTGTCTTCATACCGCCCAAGAAATTTAAATACGAACCTTCTTTCATCAGATATTGCACTGTTTGGGGGGGTTGTAGTGTGTATTTTTCACTCTGGGGCTGACATAAGGTATTTACCAGCAGGACTGTACCATGGAGAGGAGTGCACCGAGCAGGAGTGTGTTCAGCTGATGTGCAAAGACAGTTGCTTCAGCTTCCCTGTAGAGGGGCTGCACCTGCCCTTTGGAGGAGCCCAGAATGAGGATTACCTGGGTGCTCAGTGTACCCTTCAGCCTCTGCTTTATTCAACTCCCATTGTGACTCTTTAAAAGCATAAAGGACTTTCTGAAATTTTGGTAGTGGAGAGCTGCTGGCAGAGTATACTTTGATTGAGTTTGGAAGATGCTCAGACTACTCCAGAGCTGCAGATGTTTGCCAGGTTTTTATGGCTGTGCTTGAAGTGCTTGCTCTGTAGTTGATCAAGTGCTGCAATCTCAGCCTCAGTTTCAGTGTGTTTCTGAGGAAGAGTTGCTGGCACAGACACCTGCAAAGCTTCTGTGACACACTCTTCAAATTTCTTAGGTTTGTTGGTTTGGGGTTTTTTTTGTCCTAAATTTAGCCATTCTCACCTTAAAGCAGTTCAGAACACCAACTTTTCACTAATATCTGGAATCATGTAGCACTTAAATTTTTAACTTCTAAACTTCCAGGCAGCCTAACCTGAAGGAGTTGACTATATGTACTCCTGGCAGGGCTGTGACTAATGTGATTCAAAACCAAGAAGGGAACACTTGACTTCTCAGGTGGATGTAGATTCCTGAGCATGATCAGACTCCCTAATGCATTTGATTGGCATAGAATTCAGTACCAGCTACAGGAGGCACAGCTGGTCTTATTCAAAAATACAACAGTACAGAGATAAATATAGTGTGTTCTGAATGATAGCTTAGCATTTATATCACTCATCCAAGAAATGGTCTGTCTTCAGATCTGCAGTTGCTGCTTCCCTGTAGTCGCCTTTAATGGTTAATCTGTCTGGTATCATGTCCTTCCTATTAAATAATGTAAATGACAGTACAACAGTTGGTTGCTTTGGAGAGCAACCATAGAGAAAGAACTGATGGTAACCCAGTGAGAGGAAGATTGTCCTGGAAAGGTGGAAGAAGAGTCCTGGTTCATTCTTTGGAGACAACTTCAGTGCTTGGTCTTAAATGATCATATGAGCAGTTTGAAGACCAGGATCCAAATGAACACCACTGCCCTCCTTCACCTTAAGGCCTGTGGCATGTAGATGTTCTGTACCTAAACAAAGCCGAAGTATTTATGTTTTTATGATGGAATTCTCATCTACTCTCACTGTAGTGATATCTTAATCCTTTCTGTCATCATTACCAATGAAAGGGAAATGGTATGTATGAATGGAATGATAGCAGATTTGTAACTGCATCCTGCAGCATTAGCACATGCTGCATCATCTTCCTGTTCATAATTATATATATACACATCTATACACACACAGACTTATTACATGTTATTTAGTCACAGTTATTTCTGGCACAGGACAAGTTACTCTTAAATGTTGTTGCATTTTCTGCAAAATGCTTGTTTTGATTTTTCATCCAAACAGGTGTTGTGAGTCCCTCCCCCTGTCCTTGTCCCTGTTCTGTATTAGGAGCTTCCACAAGCTGTGTTGCAAATCCAAGTCCCTAATTCTTCCTGTAATGTTCTATGCTCTACCTCCGTCTTGTCCCTGTGAAAGCCAGTAGGGTTTTTTTGGGGAATTTGGAAACAAGGAAAGAAATGCAAGTTCCAGGCACTGGGTGTTTTCACAGAGCTTGCATCACTGCTGATGCCTATTTGTCACTTATCACTTCCACTTGATTCTTTAATTATCTGCAAAATTAACTCTTGTTCTGAATAACAGAATTTGTATTAGCATTTTGGCATTGTGATGTTTGCATCAAAGGGGCACAGAATCATAGAAAGACTTGGGTTGGAAGGGACCCTGGAGCTCATATAGTTCCAATCTCCATGGCACAGGCAGGAATACCACCCACTAGATCAGGTTGCTCAGGGCCCAGTCCAGCCTGGTCTTGAATACTTCCAGGGCTGAGACATCCAGAGTTTCTCCAGGATGTGTTTGGCCTTCTGGACTGCAAATACACACTCTTGGCTCATGTCCAGCTTTTCATCCCCGAGAACCCCCAAGTCCTTCTCCACAGGCTGCTCTCAGTGACTTCTCCCAGTCCCAGCTCATGGCTGGAGTCTCCCCAACCCACCACAGAAGGCCACCAGTTTGGCCAGGCACGATTTTCCTTTGGTGAAGCCATGGCTTCTGGGATCACCTCCTTTTCTTGCACATGGCTTAACATTCCTTCCATGGGGGCATGTGTACCCCTCATCTTTTTTGACCAAGAATGCCTGAAATTCACTGTTAAGGTAGTCCTGGTTTGGCTGGTTTGTCAGTCAGTATTTTGCCTCTCCATGCCCCCTTTCCCTTGTGCCAGTACATTGAATTAATTAATAATGGGGTTTTTTCCTTCCCCTTCCCATAATATGTCAGACTTGTTTAATTCATCATTGCTTTCTTGGTGCACTTGTTAATTATCATCCCCCATCCAACAGCTCTTTTTAAGCCATTGACTCATAAAAATGAGCAAAATTTTCCAATTTCTGTAAGAAAATGCCTATGCTGCTTCCCACTGCATTTCTCAGTCCTGAAAATAACTAAACAACTGACATGCTATGAAGAGTTGCAAAAAAATCCTCTGGTGAGTTAAGCTGGTCCTTCCAATGCAAAGAGGAATTGACTGAATATCCATAAGGAAAAATCGGAGCCAGACCAACTGCAGACACTGATACTACTTAGAATCTACTTCTCAAGTGTTTATTTATGATGAGAATTCCTGTAATGTAATTTAGACTAGAGGTGCTATTTCTATGAGCACAAAAGAACTAGATTTGGGTTCAGTCAGTGAGGAATGCAGCTAACTGCCCTTGGCAGCTCCAAAAAATCTGCAATTCCTTTAGGATGCCTGGTGGTGCAAGGTGAAATACATGAAGCCACAAAAGGGGCACATACAGAAGTCCTTGAAGCGTCATATCCTAATTTAGATCAGTTTTAATGCTAAAAGTAATGCAGAATTTATACTATTAAAAAAAGAGGGAGAGTTTGCATGATTTGTAGCATGAGGCCTGCAACTCTTTTCTGCCAGTGATTCCACAATTTTGTGTTTGTAAAAATTAGGATTGTTAATTGCTACAATTTCTAGTATGGTTCCAGAGCTGGAGACCATTAAAGAATTAGATGTTTTCAAAGGAGGGTGATAACTCACTGCTTTCAAACACTGTATTAAACACATTGAGTAAATCATAGCATTCAAATTAATTTTTTAATATTTTGTTTGAGGAACCCGAGGTTGATACATTTTTTCTCTTTAATGAGGTTATTATGGCCATTCATTTATTTTCATGTGATTGGTGTTCTAGGCAATCCTGTGGTATGATCTTAAGCCTTTAATCTGTAATGCTTCAGGCTTACTGCAGCATGATTAAGCTAAAATTGTGTTTTGACAGGTCTGTGTTGGGAGGAACCATAAGAGCAAGTCTGACTTCTAATTCTGTGTGAGCCATGAACTGAATGGGGTGTCTGAGCTGGCTGAGAGCTTTGTGCATTGCTCCCCTTTCACAGCACAGTCATGTTGCAGTTTTCATGGGTTTGCCTCCAGCCATGAGGTTCCTGCTTCCCAAAGCAAATGGGCTCATTGCCTAAGGCACAGGAACAATAAGGATTCCATAGGACAAGCAAATTCCCTGGGGACAGCACAGGAGTTTCAGTCACCTGCATCCATTTGCTGTTCCTCCCCTAACTTGGCTGTTGTACTTGGTTATTTTCTAGTGGACAATGGTAGAAGTCTTGCATTTCCTTTGATAATGTTTCTCTAAGCATTAAAGCTGTTAATACTTGTGAATATTGTTACTTATGTTATAATTATGTTGTTTATACCCCTCAAACATGGCTTTGATTCTATGATTCTTCTCTTTTTTTTGTCTAGATTGTTACAAGGTAGAACTTTGATCCTTGGGTTTTATCAGGCTTTGTCTTTTTATAAAGATATTCTGGGGACATGGGAAATGTTCAAAAATACATATTCTTGTAAGGTCTGGAAGCATCAAAAACTTCTTGAAAACATTGAAGAACTGCTCAGAGGAACTGTATTTTGAGCATTTAACAATTGACCTCTGTCTTGAAAGGGTTTGATCTTCTGTTTTCATTATCATGAATGAATACCTAAATGCAACTTTTGGTTGCATATCTACAAGGTTAAAACAATATTGAATTGCAAAAAGTCGTCTTCTTGCAAAAAGCAGTTTTACCTTGAAGTGGTTGCCTTGTTATCAGCTGATGTCCTATTTTAGCCATGGAAAGGTGTAATGTAAAGGGCAGTGAGAGGCTTTGGTAGATCAGCTGAAAGTAGAATAGAAAGATTTATTTTGTATGGTTGTTTTACAGGTTGAAAATTGGTGTCCTCGTTTACCTTGGAGAGCTAAAAATCCTAATGAAGAAACTGATCAAAAAACGATGGTAAGAACAACCATAACCATGAAAAACAATTCAGTAATTGTGATTAATGCAAAATATCCTGGAATCGTGTGCCACATAAATACTAATAAGACTAGAATTTGTATCTTTATTCCTCTTGAACTGCATATATATAGTTTGTGTGCTTTCTCCAGTCATTGTATTGTGGTCTTTATGGTAGATTGCCATTAAAAACATTTTTGTGTTAAAATTTATGAAATGCTGTACACAGATACTGAGAAAAATTACAAATCCATAGGCTGCTCACCAGTATTACCTATATGTGAAACTGTCCATTTTTATTGTCCCATAAATCTGGGCTTTTTTAGGTAAGTGCCTTAATGGAAAAGGCTTATATCCATTTCAGGTTTGTAGTAACATTTGGATTAGTCCTAATTTTTTCCCTGTAAAAACTCTACAGCATGGAGAGTTGTTTCTAAATTGTTACAGCCTAATTATGTAGCACTGAGGTATTTTAAGATAATTTAAGATAATTGCTGGGCTGTGTATGAACGTTGCTTACATAATATAGATATAGGCTGTCTCATTTTGTAAAACTAATTGTCCTTAGATCAGCTTTAAAATTAGTATTTCCTCTAAAAATTATACCCTGGTAATGTTTCTCCCTCATGGTGTACTTGAGGACATCCTGGTATTGAGCAGATTCATGATATACACAACTCCCCAGCACACTGTTCTGTGTTGTGTTTCAGACATGCTTTAACCTCATTTTGAAGCACATGAGCGAAGCCAGATCTTGTATTGCAGAAATAAACACCTTGTGAAACATTGCAAACATATTCTGAGCTACCCAATGCCACTAATAAAAATAACAGTCATTTATATAGCTTAGAAGTGTCTGTTTAAATATGTCTTTAATATTTTGAACTAAAATCTCAACTTTTGCTAGGAGTGTATTTTTTTTCTATTTCTTTTTTTTAAAGTGGAATATAAAGCACAAAGTTCACATCTGAATATTTTTGACACTGAAGAATAAGTAATGTTTGGGTTTTTTATTAATGCTTTCCTTGAAGGCTGAGATCCGTATCAACTTTGACAATCTCTACAAAATGATGTCAAGGCACGAGGAGTTCCGGTGGATGATGCTGCGCATCCGGCGCATGGCCGACACCTGGATCGAGGCCATTAAAGCCCTGGCAGAGAAGCAGAATTTGGAGAAAAGAAAACGAAAAAAGGTAAATCAGCACATTTTTATTCCTGTCACCTGCAGTAATAAAGGCTCTTTTGAGCTTCTTGTTCCAGATGCAGCTTCAGAGTGGAATTACCAAATACGTCTAAAAGTCTCTTTATACTTGTTCCGTTTTTCAAGAAATATTTTGCTATTTGATATTATGTCACAGTGTTTGCTTTACAGATGTTTCATATGCTCTCCATGAGTCAATCTTGGAGTAAATTTTCTGATCTCTTTAGTTTTGGTTAAAATTGAGCCTGTGTAGAAGTTTCTAAAGGGAGAAACTGCAAATTTACCACCAGCTGATGGCACTGGTGTTGTGTGTGGGCATAGGAACTGTGCACCTTTGTTGTCCAAAACTGAGACTTTAAATGGGTGCAGGTCAGGTTTGGATTTGAGTAGACTTTGGCCTCAACTTTGGACTGCATCCATTCACACCTCCTGTAATGAGTTCAATTTTAAAACCCTCAGATTTTTGAAGTGAAAGGGTCTATTTCATTTGATTTTTTAATTTTTTTTTTTATATTACCTCAACTAGTTATGATAAAGCTGAAAGCTGTAAACACAACAACAGGTTTGCCTTCCTGGCTTGTATTCCTGCAGCCAATCCTGTGTGGCAGCAGGCCATGCACAGTCATGTTTCTACCCTCTCTTAAGCCTGCCTGGCTGCAGCTCAGCCCCGTGTTTGAGATTCTCAGTCCTTGAATTCATTACAAAATTAAATTATTGGGGTGGAAGTATTGGATTTTTTTTTTTTTTGGCCATAGTTGGAATTTAATAGAAAGAAAAAGTGCCCTAAGGTATTGCATGTTTAATGTCGATAACTCTATCATATGACTTTCCTTTCCAGATCCTTGTTCATCTGGGGCTTTTGACAAAAGAATCTGGATTCAAGATTGCAGAAAATGCATTTAGTGGTGGCCCACTTGGTGAATTAGTCCAGTGGAGTGATTTAATTACATCTCTCTACTTACTGGGCCATGACATCAGGATTTCAGCTTCACTGGCAGAGCTCAAGGAGTAAGGAGATTACTTTCACTTTTGAAACTGGCATTAAAAGAAAAGAATTGTAAACTCTTGACGCTTCTATTAACAGTATATAATTTCTTGAAGCATAAAATGAAAGTGATAATTCACTAAACAGAGGATAAGATTATTTTCATGAGCTAAGTACATGTGCCATGGAAAGGATAATGTGTTTTCATTGTAGCTTCAGGCTCCTGGGACTCCATAAATGAGTGTTGTAAAATTCAAACTAAGCAGCTTAGTCTTTAACATTCCAGGTGCTTTAGCCAGCTGCACTAGGAAATGTTACAGCCTAGCCTAATCCTGTGCCCTCTCCTTCAGCTTCTGCTATTCTTCACTCAGTATCTCATTTGAAAATAAAGGTTTAAATCCTTTAAACATGTTACTTTTGACGTAGTTAATTGCTTGTGTCAGGTCAAATTGCTGCCTTACTCTTGGTTGTCCTGCTTTTCACACCAGCCCAGCATTAGACATAAAACATCTGTTTTAAGCTTGAGCACAGACACTTTTGCTGTAGCTTTCATTTTTCAATAGCAAACATGACAGCATTGTTTCATAGAGAGCTCCTACACTATAAAGCTGTCAATAGAAGTCAGAAATGGTTTTAAAGAATTTCTATAATTTAAATATCATTTGAATAATTTAAAGCACACTATTTTTAAACCTTCCAACCATATTACTCTCTTGTTTTAACTGGATGAAGTTTTTAGTGAAAATTAGTGCTTTATCAGGGTATAAACATTTCTTTAATAAATTCTAAACATCTCTGGCATTTGTGTGTTTTTACATGGTGTGAGATTTGGAAACAGGAAAAGAGTAAAACTTCTTTGGGAACTGGAATTATTGGAATAAGTAGT
Source organism: Hafferia zeledoni (assembly GCA_035583235.1). Classification (NCBI taxonomy): domain Eukaryota; kingdom Metazoa; phylum Chordata; class Aves; order Passeriformes; family Thamnophilidae; genus Hafferia; species Hafferia zeledoni. The sequence goes on along the minus strand of JAWWEV010000172.1, from coordinate 6,302,549 downwards.
ACTACAGCCATAATTCAAGGTATTTTGAAAATAATGCTTTTCCATATTCGTCTTTTTTTTGTTTGTTTAGGATTATGAAAAAGGTTGTAGGTAACAGATCTGGCTGCCCTACCCAGGGGGATAAAATTGTAGAACTCATTTACATTGATATTGTGGGACTAACTCAGTTCAAGAAAACCCTTGGTCCATCATGGGTTCATTACCAGTAAGTATAACACTTCTTTGACCTCCAAACTGCTTTTTTAAAGACCCTTTGTTGCATAACACATGTCAAAATACTGAGGTGAGTCCATTCACATGAACTTGACTTTATTTGAAAGTGAACATGTGGTTCTCTGTTGTCTTTAGCTCTCAGGAATAAAGCTGCTCTTTATTACCTGTTTGTTGCATCCCCTCTATCACCCCCAGCAGTTCTTGTTGTTTCTTTCATCTATAAACATCTTTCCATTAGAAATGGAAGATGAGGGTCACAAGAAATTACCTTGTACAGCTTTCTTAGTGTCTGCAGTTTCAGAACCTCATTGCTTTTTGTCAATAATTTTAGATCAGCAAGGCTCCCATGTGTTGTACAAATACATATCAGCACAAAACAAACCCAGATCTGAGTTACTGACTTTGATTCTTCTATGCCCAGTTGAATTAACTGTGTTTCATGATCCATAAATCCATTAAATCGTACTTGAAGGAAGGTATTGAAAGGTGTTCACTGCAGGCTCAAAAAGTGTTTTCTTTCAAACTCAGGATTTTCTAGAGCATTGGATCTTTCCAGTGTAATTTTAAATAAGAGTACTGTGATCAACATTGCAGATTAGATTACTTCTAATCTCTTTTTTGAAGCAGGGAAGTAAATGGATATTCTAGTTTTTAGCAGCCTGCTAATAAAGATAATCCCATTTTCCACTGAGCTACAGTTGGTTGTCTGTCTGCCAGAGGTAACTGTCACTGGGCAATCACAGCCAGTGCTTGGGCAGGAGATGAGACCTTATCAATTCTAAATGTTTCTGCTCATTTGCTTTCAATTTCCTACTTTGTATATTCTGTAGCAACGATAAGGAAATACACCACAATACTGAGATTTTCAGTTTTTCTTTCTTATTTCATAGAAACATTAAATCTTGAATTATCAACCTGCTTGTCATTGATTTCTGTTTTGTGGTAATGCCTGAGGTTTTCTGGATTAGGAGAGCAGAATTAGATTTACTTCTAAATACCTCTAGATAAAATAGTAGTTTTTGTCAGGCTTTTTGAAGAAGAAAATAATATCGTAGTGCCTCTCTCTTACAATATTTGATTTGATGGAAAGGAGCCTCATCTAGTTCATAGCCTTACTGAAAAATATATAAAGTTCATTTGTCCTTGGTGAGAAATTTTTGCCTTATCTTTTACTGAAAGCTGCAAAATGTGCCCCAGCATATTGTTTTATGTAGCTAAGCTTTTCTTTAAAGTGTTTTTCTTGGCCTGGTTTCTTGCAAACTGCCCATTCCCGTTTATTCTAATATGGTTCTGGGGAATAAATTACTTCCTTCTCCTCTCTGCCAGCCTCTAGGATTTCTTATATACTGCTTTTTCTTCAATTTGTTTTCTAACAAATTAATTTAGGGGTTTGAATCATTACTTAGAATTCAGGTTTCATACGCCTTTCATCAAACTTGTTGCATTTGCTGTGAATCTCTAATTACTTGATACTTTTTCCAAAGTTGTTTCTACAAAAGAGGATACAGATATTATCAAACACTGAATTGATTAAAGCAGGAGAATTAATTCATAGCTTCATGCTGTCTCCTATTTCAGGATCCTCCTGCAATCATTCCTTTTTCTCTCAGCATCATGACTTACCTCATAAATTTTGTCATCAAAATATTTTTAAGTTGAAAATGCTAAGTGTGGTATAACAACATAGTTGTGTGTTTTTGTAAATTCCACTCCAGTAAAGTAAATATTATCATAAATAAAGCTGTTTTATAGCCCTTCTTCTTTACAAACTTTGCTTTCTCTGACTTGTATTTAATGCCAGGAGGAATAATTGGTTGTTTTAAAAGAAGTGTTTTTCAGTAGACATGTGCTGGTCAGCTCAGCCTGGTTTATGCAGACCAGACTCAAATACAAATGAATTTAAATGTTTTTATTCACTTCAGATTGGAATAGAGTAGTAGAATAAGCCTCTGCCTTCAGAACAGTCTCTTGGTAGGAGTTCTTTATATAATCTTTCTGGGTGAACTTGAACCCTGAGGTAATTTTTGGTAATTGCAAAGGAGGTTTCTAGAACTGCTCAGTCCCAGGGCTGCCCCTGCTGCTCTGGGGGGTGTTTGAGCAGCTGAGACACTGCTTTGCACGGCTGAGCTGCAGCACCAGCGGCTCTGGGTGCACAGGCTTTACCTGGGGGGAAGCTGGGGCTGTAAATAGCAGGAATGCAGCAAAACAGATCTCATAGAATCATAGAACCGATTGGGTTGGAAAAGACCTCCGAGATCATCAAGTCCAACCCTTGGTCCAACTCCAGTCCCTTTACCAGATCATGG
>JAWWEV010000172.1:6225233-6299930 GCA_035583235.1 Hafferia zeledoni | reverse complement strand
CTTGAGCCCATCGTGCCCCCTTGTCCTATTGCTGAGTGCCTGGGAGAAGAGACCAACCCCCACCTGGCCAGAACTTCACATTGTTGAGTGCACCTTATTTTCAAGCAGAAGGAGCCTGGACATGCTGGATTTTTCAGTTCTGAAGGCTGGATATTTGAATGCAGTTTATGTGCAGTTGAACAACAGAAAAATTAGAAGCTTAATATTGTTGGAGAAGTGCAGCCTGTTGCCTTTCTTAGCACCTACATCCTCCATACAGCACATAGGAATCTGATATTTCTTCATTTTTCTACAGTCTCTAGCAGTGACTCATTCCCATATGCCAAAAACCCAAGTGGCTTTTTTCTTGAAATAAATGAACATGACAGCTATCCTGAAAAATGAGCAACGTCCCTGCTCCCTATATGTTCTCTTGAATACATCTCTTTTAGGGGGTTATTTTCTGACTTCCACTAGGACAGCCCAGTTAAGACTGTGCTTCTGCCCAATGTTTATGGAAAGAAGCTCCCTTGCAATAATTCTGATTTTGTCTGATTTTTTTTTAAAAGCCCCAAAATTGTAACTCTTAATGTGTTAGATGAAAAAAGACTTTGATATGGATGTTTCTAAAGCAGTTTGCTACCCACCAGTCCTCTTTTTAATTAGGCAGAGAATAGACCTATCAGTCTGACACCAATTTCAGGGCATGCCATAATTCTCTGCAGCTTCACTGCTAAAGCCAAGTGGCATTTCAGGAGGAAAGGGGGGACCAGGGTGAAACCCTGCAGTTAGAAGTACACCAAATTAGCATTTTTTATTTAAAATGTATCTCTGATTTTTTTTTTTAAAAAAAAGTTTCATCATTTTCAAAAGTAATTATTTCACTTTAGAAGTGCTAAGGCATTGTATGCAAAAATAAATTAAAAAATGTTGAAAGACATTTAAACCATGAAGTGAAACAAATGGAGAATATGGTACTAGGGTAGACAATTGAGGTATTCCTACATTTATTAAAATGTCAGTTCAGCATAACTGGTCCTAATTACATTCATTTCTATATTGTAAATCTTTAGCAATTCTTTTCTGCTGCATTTCAGGGATTAGTTTCACCCCTCGAAGCTTTGATCTCTCATACCATTTCTTCACACACTTGCACTTCTTTCCAACTAATTTTATTCCCGAATCATATAAATATGTTTTGTTTTCCCTTCTTTCTGGTTTAGCTTTCTGATGCATCACGTTTCCTGTCCTGTGTGTATTGGCCATAATTCCACATGTCCTACTAGTGCTACATATCTTACATCTAAATCCAGGAACAAGAGAGGAAATCAAGCACTTGGGGCAATATAGTGCTCCTTATGTACATGGTTAGACAAACTCCAGTAATGTTGCAGTTCTTCAGTAGATTTATCCCAGTTTTTATTCTCTTGTACCTGGCCAAAAACTGTATATTTGAGAATTTTGTTTCAAGACCTGCCAAGAAATACGAGGGCTTTTATTACTGAATGATTCATCAGTGCAGAACTTGTTTTGGTCCTGCTGGAGTATTTTGTGTGATGTAGAGATAATTGCCACTGTTGTAAAATATTTTCATTGAGAACAGTTGACATAAAACACTGCTCAGAAACTGATCTGTCAGCTTTGTTGTTTGGTGAATCATAATGTGTTGTATATTTTGACTTTCTTTTTGCTTGAAAGATCTCTGTGAAGGTTTAAAAAAAAAATAGAGTAATTTTTCTCAATTTGTACTTCAAAATACAAAGGTAGCGTTTCATATGAGAGTTTAAATGTTGATGGGTTTTTTCCTAGTTCCCAAATTAATGACTACTTTAGACAAAGGAGCAACATATAAGAAATATGTAAAATATGTAAATGTATTTTGAGGACTAAATTCTTTCATCTTTTAAAGCTGAAAAATGGTTGGAGCCAAGTTCTTTTGGCTTTTGAGGGCTAAATTCTTTCACGTGGGAAATGTTGGAAACGGGGAAATACAGCCATTTTTAATCCTAATTTTGCAGCTGCCTCCCTTCTCTGCCACCCATGTGGTTGTGTCTCTTCCTCAGATGTCCAATCCCAGGGATACATCATGCAGTGATCAGAGTTCATGTGTTTATAACACAATTACACATGTGTGGGAGCACATCCTGTATAAATCTTCTCTGCAGTGTTTGTGGAGGGCTGAAGAATGGCAGGGTCAGCAGCTTTGGAGCTGGATAATCCAGCTCCTTTGCAGTAGAGTCAGTGTGGTGGCCATAAAGCTCCTGGCCAAGCCAAGCCAAAGGTCTGGCAGGCTGCATTTTGGAAATAGAAATTCTACAATCTTTATGCTCTAATATATCTATATGCTGAGACTTCTGCACACTGAGAGTTCTGCCTGTCATGTACTATGGGCCCTTCTTTAGAAAGAAGACGCTTGTAAATGAAGTAATTTCTTTTTCAAGAAATTAATAGGAGTTTAAACAGTGAGTGAGATTTTCTCATCCCAGGCCCTTTGTGATCCAGTGCCAGGGTTTCCCTCTGTTGCATGCAGGTTGTTGCAGGCAGCTCAGTTTTATGTTGTTTCTTCAAAAGTCTGTGACAAAATGTTTCAGAAACAAATAAATTATCTGTCTGACTGCAAGAGTTCAGCAAATTAAACTGTCTTCAGTGCTTCTCCAGCAGGTCAGAACCTGGAGACTAAATACAGTTGTCTAAAGACAGTGTAGTGTTCTGCTCTGATCAGCTTGGCATGTGGCCCTTGGCTGCTGCATTTGATTTTCTGGTAATGGTTGAGAACTTTTCAAAATAGATGAGGAATCTTCTCTTCTCCAGCCTAAATTCTATTTCAGAGCCCCAGGAAAAGCAGGTGACCACTGCAGCATTCCAATAAGCTCTACTTGGATGCTAAAGCATAACTTCATTCTGTAAGAACAAAGAAACCCAAAATAAGCTCCAGGGTTGTTATTTGAATGTCTGATATATCCTTGAATTTGCTGTTCATAATGTCTTTGTGAATGTAACATGAACAAAAATGTTTGAAATTAAAATGTACCTTCAGTTCATGCGTCATCTGCAGCTGCAAGCAAAGACAAAACACATCTTAATTATCATAACTATGTATATATGTGTCCGTGTGTGTATGTGTATATATATATATACACACACATTCTTAAATATATATATGTGTGTGTATCTACAGTAAATTTGCTTTTCCCCTTTAGGTGTATGCTGAGAGTTCTGGATTCCTTTGGAACTGAGCCAGAGTTTAACCATGCCCATTATGCCCAGTCTAAAGGCCACAAGACACCATGGGGAAAGTGGAACCTCAACCCCCAGCAGTTTTATACAATGTTCCGTAAGTACCTCTGTTTATAAATAATTTAGAACTTTAAAAAGGGATGCTGTCATTAAGAATATTTTTTTATTATGAAAGTGGAATTAATGGCTTAGTAAAATGCAGCTGCTAAATGGGCAGAACCATGTCAATAAGTGTCTGGAGACTGTGCAAAGGCTCTGTCATGCTTCCACCCAGCAACCAGAAAATCAGAATACAACCCAGTATAAACAGTGGTAGGGAACTTTATTCTCTGAGTACCTTTGGAAAGTGGTGCTTTGCTTTTCCCTAAAGTGTCTGCAAATTTGCTTTTGCTAGACTTGCCTTCCCTGGTTTTCCTAAGGAGCAATAGATTTTTGGGGGACTTGCTGGATTACATTTTTATGAACTTCACTCTTGTATTTCATCCTGTTGAACTGAAGGTTGTAATTCTGTTATCTATAGTGTTGTATTTCTGCTTTTGTCTCTCAGCAACTGAGCAGCACCATTCCTTTGCCATTTCTTTGCATTTAGGATTATTAAGCAAACACTCAGCAAAAAAATGTTTTTTCTCTACTTTTTCATGTCTTTCTCAAAATTTTCACCTGGCTTGTTTTCATATTGTGAATATTTATCCTAATGAGAGCTGATTAAGGTTTACTTGCCAGCAATGTACAAAGCCCTTGAAAAATAAGTAGCAGATTTCACCTTTGCTGTAGAGCTTTCAAGCATCCATAAATACCTTCCAAAAAATCCCTCAACCAAACCTAAAAAAGAAACAACACACAAAAAACCCCAATATAAATTCTCAATAAATTGAGTCAGATTAAATGATTGGGTCACATTAAATGATGTGACCTGCTCTAAACCTGCTCTTTGACTTTATGGCACTGGGTTCTAGAATCAGAGGATCTTTCTCTTACACATTGTAGTTGTAGTTTCAGTGTGTTCTGTCTGAAAGGTGCAGAAAATCCCTGGTGCCAGCTGGCTGAGAGCAGGTGAGGCTCAGACAGTGCCTGGTGTGCAGCAGCTGCTCAGCCCAGATCTGTAAGGGAACACTTGGTGATGACCAGCTTGGGCTGGGCCTTCTCTGAGGCTCAGGCCAGGGCACACACTGTTCCTCTCATCAAACTTCACAGTCAAGTCTTTCAAACTTTTCTGCCTTTCCCAGCAGAATTAGACAAGCTGCTGTCTGCTTGACATGCCTTTGATTTCAGGTGCCTTGTAAAATTCTTGAGAGAGGCATATTTTGTCTGTCAACATTTGCTGTGCAAGTTTTTCAGGGGAAATATAAGTGAAGGTTGTTCAGAGGATAAAAGGCTGCATTCACAGTTGTTTGGAAGCAAGAAACAAAACGTGTGGTGGTGAGATGGGACTTGGAAGTGGTTGCAGAGTTTGTGTCTGGACATTAGTAAGCAGAGCTTGTTCCCTCTCCACGTTTGCTAATATTTGTTGGTTTGCATCCTAAATGGAAAAAGAACTCAGTCCTGGTTTATTTAACTGTTGGGGTACTTGCGTGTGAGGTCCTGTTCAAGGTGACACCAGGGGTGGTGATGCACTTATGGAAAACAGTTGGGTGAACACTTGTGGCACAGCTCAGTGTGTGTGTACTCAGTCCCACTCCATGACATGCAGAAGGAAGGAAATCTTCTCCATAGAGACCTCTGCTGTGGCACTACAGATCACTGTTACAGTCTCTTGTTCAGAGAAAATCACTTCATGATGAATTTTCCGAAGCATATGACTATATTGGAATGTTAATAAAGAACCATTTCCAATTTTTGCTACTGGAAATGACTGTGGGTTTTCCTTTGCAGGAAAAATGGTGAGTGGATTGCAGGCAAACTCATTCTGAAGCCTCAGTGGTTCCAATGCTGTACATTATTCAAGGATTTTACTTTCTTTTTGTACTAGGTGCAGAAGAGTTGGCATGGGTTTGGATATTTAAAGTTTATATTTGTTGTTTGTACTCTGCTGCAGAGATAACACCATCTTTATGAGGTTGTGATTAAAAGTGCAAATTATGCATCAATAAAAATTTTATGGCAGAGTGGAACCCTGGACAGCTTCCTAAGATCCCCAGACTCTATTCTGTTCTGAGAACTCTGATTATAAGGGCAGAAAATTATCACTGAGCAACAAGCAAGTTGTATTCAAACCTGTGGCATATTACCAAGTTCTCTGAGCTCTTGACTGTTCTCTGAGTTTTCCAGAGCCATGAGAGCTTTTTCTCCTTTTTATGGTTTTGGGTTTGGGGTTGTTTTTTTTTTTTTAATTCAAATACTTTTATGCAAAATACTGGCACTGATACTTTTAAAACTGCATGATCTTGCTTAAAAATCCCTCTGAGTGTTTCCAGTCAGTGCTGTTTGAGGCACTGAATTCCACCAGTTCTAAGTCTAACTTTAACAAAGGTTTATTTTTCTTTGGAGTGTGTACTGCCTTGCCTCTCCTTTGAATGCAGCCTCTCATCCAAAAATATGAAAGGATGGAAAAATGCCCCTTTTCAGGCATATTTGCAATCTGCTATTTCCTATGCAAACTTCTAAAAGTCCTTGGGTCTGAGTGCAGAGCAGTTGCTGAGGCATTTTTGGGGAAAAACAGTGTCATTTGAAAAATTAAATCTAATGGCAGCAGGATGTGTACACAGTGTATGGTTTCCCTGTTCTACTGCATTATCCAGGTGTCTGATCTTCAGGAATCAAAAAATCAAACCCTCATAATTGCCATAGAATTGTATTTTTTAGTAACTGACTATAGATTTAACATTCCATGTAGCATAAGTGTCTGGGGTGTTGTCCTTGAAGACTGGGTTTTTTTGTTTGATTGGTTTTGTTTTGGATTCTTTAACCTTGCAAAATATGCTTAATAATTGTCAACTTGTGTGCCAAAATTTCAAAGGGGAGTTTCTGGAGGAGATTCTACTGGTTATTGCAGCCTATTTCTCTGGGTGAGGTTATACTTTTAAGAGAGGCAAAAAAACCCCACATGTTGGAATAACTTTTATATAGTAGGGATGGATTTTTACCTGAAGCTTTGAATGCTGGAGTCCATCCCTGGAATTAAACAGCCTGTCTACAAAAAATCCCAAAATAAAACAACAAACCCCTTAATATTAATGAGCCTAAATGACCACATCTTTATAGGAGTAGAACAGTGACCAGTATTGCTGGAAGTCACTGCTGGAAAAAGACCAGCAGAGGCTAAAAATAATACAGAAAAAAACCTAAGAGTAAATTGCTAATTCTTTGCATGCATTTTTTTTTTGTCTGGGCATTAGGTTAAGAACAATTTTGCCAACTTCTCTTGCCACCTTTCAATATTTTATGATTGCTGTATCTGGGTGAATTAGGCAATGAAATTCGTGGTCTGATTGACACAGTGTGACTTTGAAGGCCAGTAATTAGCATGGATAAATAATACACAGGGAGCTGGGGGGTTGGTGTTAGCAATTCCAGTACAGGGGGTGAGCCCAAGACATGGACTGTCATTTATTTATGCCATTGAGTGACATAGAGCTGTAATAACAACCATAAATCCAGGGGGCTTTCAACTTGTTGGTATTGCATCTCTGAGATTGTCAAGCTGGATTTCTTCTGTTTCTTTTATCTCTAGTAATAAAATAAAGCTTAGCACACACACACAAAAAAAATCATTGGAATCAGTCCAGCTACAGAATTTTTATTGCCAGAAACAAGCCAGAAAATAGCTGCTTACTTCAGTAGGCATATGGGCAGAAAGATAAGAACTATTTTTGATAATAAACCAAGCAAATGTCTTTCAGTATTAATATGAAGGAGATGCTCTGTTGAATAATATGTTCCTTATAGCTTCTTTCCTGCCAGCATTCACTCAATTGTAACAGTAAGTGCTGCTTTGGAAGGTGTTGAATGTGCTCTGTTCCTTGCAGCTCACACTCCAGACAACAGCTTCCTTGGATTTGTGGTGGAGCAGCACCTGAATTCCAGTGACATAAAGCACATTAATGACATCAAAAGGCAGAATCAATCTCTGGTTTATGGCAAAGTTGATAATTTCTGGAAGGTGAGTTTTCTGTATTCATTATGCTTGAGCAATTTATTTTGATCAATACAATAAAGCAGAACTCTGAATTTAAAAGGATCCCTTCTTTCTAAACCCATTCAATTCTTTTTCAGAAAATAAACATGTCTAAATAATTAAATTGAACATTTTGAAGCCTTTCTGCTAGAGAAACTTCTGACTAGAGTGATGTGGATCCTTTGCTATTTATGTATACCCTCCTGATAGAATGAAAAATACAGTCTTGATATCACAATAATTCTGGACAATGCAAAAGCTGCTGAACCTAATGGGAAATTGAAGGTGTTGGAGTCTTTGTGACCTTTAATCAGTCATAAGCACATGGGTAGTTCAATTATTTCTTTTCTTATATCTACAACCAAAAATATGCTGCATTTTGAACTGGAAATTACATTTCACTAAAGGCCCTAGAAGTGTGCAATCTCATTTTCCCTTCCTGTAATAACATCAGAGTTTTGTTTCTTTATTATTGCCATTAGTGTATTGTCTCCCATATGTGGCTGAGAGCAGCGGAATAACACTGAGCTTTGGTCCCATTTTCACCAAATTAAAGCTTATTGTGTTATTAAGTCACAATGGTGCCCGTTTTTTGTCCAGTATTCTTTTCTGTAGCTTCCAGGCTGGCACACCTGGGACTGTCCCTCTCATGCAGGTCTCAAAGAGATTGCTGACAAATAACTGGATTTCTTCCAAGTCACCTCTAGCTCTGTGTGCCCCTCTGCTCTGCATGCCCATGTCCTCTGTGTGCCTTCCCTCCTGCCTAAAAAACACCTTATTTTAAGCCTCTGATCAACTGAAAAAGAACCTGACCAGGACCAAATAAAACGACAGTGTGAGAACACCCATGTCTTAAATTTTCTTTCCTTTTCATGGCATAGAATATTGACCTTGCACAGTTTTCTGAACCACAGAAGCAGCATCTAGTCTGGTGACTGAGATTATACAGAATAAATGCTTGAAAAATGATAGCTGCAAGTAAATGGTCTATCTCTGAGCCAAAACAAACCTAAAACTTCAGAGAAACAGCAGAATTGTGCCAGTGGTGGCAGAAAAGGTGGAGCTGAATGCTTGGCTACTGTGCTGAGAAAAATATGTGGTAAATACTGTGACGGTTATTCTGTTTGGCTCATGGTATTGAACAACTTAGAATGCCATGTCTGCAGTCTCTTCTGCCTGCAGACTGCTGGAGCAGAGCTGGAATCCTTTCTCCAACTCTTTCTAGCTTAGGTTCTTGTACTTTTCGTTCCTGATCTCATTATCAGTCTCTCAGGAACAGTTGCACACAATAATCATCTAAACTTCCTGGCCTGATTTGTGGTGCACAGCAGCAGAACAACCTGTTGAATACTGCTTGAATTTAAGGAACAAGATAGTTGTTTAGTCACCAGGGAGTTTTTCATTTCCATATATATCATTCTCAGTTTATTCAGTCTGCATGAATTCAGAAATATGTATTAATAGCTTATATGCCCAGAGGGGAGGTTTGTGATTGCCTGGGCTCAGATTCTCTTTGGCACATGGGATATTCATGGACCGATTAAGACAAAAACATGGCTTTTTGGAAAAGAACATCCAATTTTGATTTTTAAATAGCACACAATTGAAACCCCACTGTTTCCTCTGGTAAAATCCTCAAGTAATTGCCTTCTCCCTTAAGACTGCATTATGTCTGGTACAGATTTCCAAATTGTAATTCCCAGTCTTAGTAGGAGTTACAGACTTTCCCAACTGGACTGCTGATGTTTCTGTTCTGTTTCCCTTTAGGAATACATAGGTTGAGGTCAAAGTAACCTGTAGTCATCTGAAAAGCCTGTGTGTGCTGAACCCCTGAGAGCTTTGTGCTCTCTAATCCTTAAGTGTTCTCACATGTCAGTTTTCTCAGTACCTTCTCAAGATTATTCACATTCCTCTTGAAGTGAGAATGTTAACCAGGGGCACGTGGGCCCTTCCAGCCCCAAATCCCAAAGGAAACACTGTGGGCACTGTTAGGCAGATCCCCTTTTCCCCTTGGGAACTCGAGTGTAGGTGACTTCTCAGCCAAGTCCCTTGTATCATTATTAGAAGTGCTGCTTTTCAAGCCACTGCTGTGTTTGTAGCAGTTCTGCCTGGGCTGTTTTTTCCAAGCTGTGGGATCTGGCTGTATTAAAGTGTGTACTGGATGTTGTAACATCAGGCACATTAAAGCTGGAACTCGCAGATTGGAACTGCAGTCATGCCCATATCCACTCATATATAAAGTGCAAATCACTGCAGATAGACTTTGACTCAGTTACAGTGTGGGTTGTCTTATCTGGGGTGATAAAATCCAATTCTTGTGATCAAGAGGAAGCCTGAACTGATCTTGTGTCTGTGTAATTTGCTTATTTCACGTTTCCTTACTTTTCCCTGTTCAGTGCTCTTTTCATGGCTTGTAAGGAGCCAGACTAATCTATTTATCCTGCTCGGGTTCTTTACATTGAACATGGCCAATTAAGGGGAAGTGTAATCTCTACAGAATACACGTGTCACTGCTGGGGCTGATCACTCATTAGAGAGGCACAGAGTGCAGGGGGAGCATTCCAGCCCCTACACTGGGCTGGTTTTGGGGAACAGCAGCTGCAAATAAATGGTTTCATTTTAAACCAAGCAGGTTGAAGTGGGACCGAGGTATGCCCAGGACCCTTTTTCCCTGGGGGTGGGACTGGCACAGCTCACTGCCACCATGGGTTTGTGTAGCCATGGACATGGTGCTTATGTGGGTGTGGCTGTGCCTGAACCCGTGACCTCCATCCCATATTGCAGTGGGCAGGTCTGGGGGTGCCTTGCTGGAGGTCAGGAAGGATTTATTCTGCAGAGACTGTAAGATAAATCTCATTTTTTCCCTCTAATATCTAAATCAGTCCTAAGTGTGTTGAGGATTACAAATAGGAGGTTCTAAAATTTTTGCCACATTCCTAAAGGTTACCTTTACAGGTAAGCTGTCAAGGGCAACATTTGCCAAGTTTTGGATGTGTTTGTTGTAATCGAAGGTTTGCGGTTTTGTCTGGGATTTCTGGTAGTGCTAGCGAGTAAAAAGAGTCCTATCTCTGCCAAAGTGAAAAAAAAAAAGGAATTAATAAAATGTGAGTGAAAGTCATAATGCTCTCCATTATCAAAATTGGCTTTAATTACCAAACATTTCAGTTAAAAGAGAATGTTTGAAGCCTTTTATGTTGCCTTACCTCCTGTTTCAGTCTAAGTCTTTCCTTTGTTCTTCTTCCTGCAACTTCCTGTCATACTATTCCACTAATTTTACCTTTAATCCTACAAAGAAGAAAGAGTCAAGATTTATTTTGCACTATTTGATATTTCTCTTTTGTGGGGTGCTGTGAGACAACTCGGAGCGTTGCTTATATCAGATGGTCACCAGTGCATAACAGAAGTGTGTGATGATTGATTTAGTATTTTATTATAGTGTATTGAAGCTGTCTTGAAAATATTGGTGTATTTAGAGGCAAAATAATGTGTGAATTTGTTACTAATACCACTTGACAAGATGGGCATTCTTCTTAAATATATACTGCCTGCATAACAAGTTCTGAAGTATTGGAGGTTAGAAGTGGTTACCTTTAGCCTGTTCTCAAAGGGAAGCACATCACCAAAGCTGTTCTTAGTAATGTTTCCCCTTTAGAGCTGCAGGAAACATGTAATATTCCCATCATATGCATGAACTGGAGGAAAGTCACACAGGAAAAATGATACTTGTAGGAATAGTTGTGTTACAGGCAGAGCTCAGTGTCTCACTGCCTGCAGTGTTGCCTTCCCTTCCTTCTGATTGGTCTTGGTACTTCATATTTATCGATGTACTTGGAGTGAACATTTTGTTTCAACTTTTTAACTAAAAGAAACGTAAGGAAAGGGACAAAAGTTCCTTCTCAGCTTTTCTGTCCCACGTGGTCAGTGCCCTCACAAACCTGTCCTGTGCCCTTTGTATTTTGTGTCCCTCCAAGGGGCAGCAGCACTGGGGACTTACGGATGGCCCCAAACCTCCCCTCCTGCTGTCCCCGACCCCAGGGACTGTCCTGCTTGGTGGCACATAACAAATTGAAACGAGCCAGACAGTTTATCAACAACATTTCTGCAGTTCACCATTTCCTTCTGAAAGACAAATGGATCACAAAGCCAAGGAGATCAGAGCAAATGAGCAGTTAAAGGTGCAGGAATTAGGCAGGCATGTATGTACATTTTGTAAGGATTGTTCTGTAACATTTATTATGAAACACAGAATTAAATGTATTATGAAGAAAGAAAGAAAACTGTTTTTCCACTAATATTTACCTCTCAGACAGATCAGTGATCAGCTGCTTATTTTGCAGAACTCTTGAGCTGCAAAATGAAATTAGTGAGGTCTTAGAGTTCTGGTTAACACAGTCATTTACTAGTATTTGGTTAGCACTAAACCAGCACAAACTTTTCCCCCTGTGGTCCCACTTCCTATTTCTCCTGCACTTTTCTTCTTCAGCATTTAGATTGCACAAGGATGCCTCATTGTTAGTTGTGGAAATTTCCATTCCAAGGACAGGAAATTCCTTCCTAGGTGTTTGTGTGCATTGCGTGACAATGAAATTGTCTTATAAAAACCTCACTGTTTTAAAAAAACACGAAACCTGCATGCAAGAAATAAATAAAGATGAGGGTAAGGAGCTGAATAAGGATTTCTGGCAGAGCTTGAAGAACCTAAATCTTTGCTGAGATGTTTTATTCATTCTTTGTGGAAAAATTCTGTATGTGCCAGTGTGTGTTTTATGAAGAGGTATATGTGGCAGATGCCTAAAGCAGAAGCCATAAATGGACACCCAGGGAAGAGCAAGAGCCTGGAAAACTTACATAATATTTCCTTTGCATATTCTCTTTCCAAGTTTGCCAGTTCAGGGTATTTTGTGAATCTGTTCCTCTATTGACAAACTGTCTGTTGACACATTTTTGAGGTGTCAGTAACAGGTGACTTCAAAACACTTGTTTGATCATGAACATATGCAAAATGTTTTGCTTTTGCAACTTTCTCTGTCATGGAGTCCCTCAAATCTCTGACCTGTTGCAGGAAGAATTGTTAACTTTGGGATTTTTCTAAACCCTCCCCCTATGAGCTTTGTTTGGCTACCTTTGTATAAGAGATCATGAATCACTACCCATGGTCACTGCCCATGTTTTTTATCCAGTTAAGTGTTTGTAAACCTGCCTTATATTCTGTCAACTTGTCTTTTTCGAACTGAAGAATTGCCAACTACTTTGTTACAGATTTCTGTGTGTAACAGTGGAAACTGTCCTGTATCTTGGATCCTTCTTGCCCCCCTCAGAACCATGTCCAGTATTTTCAGCTCCTTTTTGAGAAAAGAGACCAAAAGTGTCCAAGGAGGGAGAGAACAACTTTGTATAGAATAGTTCAATAATATTATCTTTATTTCTCAATTCCTTTCCAAATGCTTCCTATCACTTTACTTGATGGGGGGGGTGGGCTGATTTTTTTCATGGCCCATAATCATGTTATTATAATGCAAAGCTTTCATCCTTGAGAGACTGAGTAGCTCAGGGAATTTTCCATACATGAAGCAAGGTCTGGTTTTCAACACCTGTGTCTCTTTAGTTAAATTGATGTTATTGGATACTTTGTTTCCCAGTCACTCTGCACCTTAGGTTACTGAGGGTGCTTTTTCAAAAGCTTTAAAACCCCAGGTGTTCAATATTATGACGTTTTTCTGCAACATTTTGAAGTTAGTTTGATTTTGCTCCTCTGAATAGTGTGTATTGACAGCATCCTTTTGTCACGTCTCAGTTCTCTTTCTCGTGATGACTATTCATTCACAAGAGGGATTCCAATCTCTCCCAAAGAGATTTATTTCCTTTAAGAACTTTAAAGATTTTGTACGTGCTGCTTGGCTTCTTTAGAGAACACTGCCAGTGAGAGAGGATTTCCTTGGACAGGAAGAATTGACTATTGTACTTTTGATGGGTTTACATGGTTACACAGTTAACACTTTATTGAAATTTCAGATAATTTTTTCGGTATAGAATTCACACTTGCTAGTCATGAATCATTAAATCCTCTCCAGATCCATTTTTAAATTCAGTGGGTAGCAGTTGGAAAATTTCATATTTGAGCTCCCAGAGACATCATGTACTCTTTGTGATTTACCACTGTAAAACTCTTACAGTTAAACACTGTATGTATTTAACTCTCTTAACATTCCCCAGTCTTTGTGCTCTCCTCTAGCTCCTGGTAGACAGGATTTTCATTATTCCAGGATGTCTTGAAAAGGCTTTGGGGACAGTTCTTGAACAGAGCTTATGTTTGTGTCACAATCTGTTGTCAAACATTGCTTTGCTCTGCATCTTGGCTTGCTGTTGCCTTGACCCTTGGGCAGAAAACAGCCAGATGTTGGCCCTTCTAAATGACCAGTGTGCACTTAGGATACACACAGAGATGTATCCCAGTACTGACTTCTCTGAGTTCCATTTGCCAAGCTTCATAAAAACATTGCCCTCTGAATTTTCCTTTTACATACATTTTGCAGTCTGAATTTTTACCCCCTGAAGCAGTTTAGGACTCTGAGTCAAGCTCTGCTCTAGTGTAGTTGGCCTGGAGTTTGGCATGGGAGGTTCTTAGTTTCATTCAGTCCTGAATTTATGGTGTTCTCTGAAGGCACCCATGTGATCCAAAACTGCAAAATGCTATCACTGCCTTGCTCTGACAAACTGTTGGTAAAGCAGAGTTGTTATTTCCCACTCTCTACTACATCAAGAAAACTTGAGAGCTGAGTTTAGTTCTTGATAAGTTGTGTTTTTACCATGTATTTTTTTAACTTTTATATTTAAATTTTTCACCCACCAAACTTAAAATTTCACCTCTTCATACTGTGTCTTCTTGTCAACATTGTCCTAGGGAAAAACTTATCAAACAGTTGTCACTTGATTTCTTTGATGAAAAGGCCTTATGATGATGCTTTTAGAAGTAGGTGGAAATGATTGATGAACAGTAATAACAGTTCTGCAGTCAGTGATCAACAAAAAGTACTTTCCTGAATGGCATGTTTATTTTAGCTGCTGAAAAATTGTTTCAGAGAAGGTTTGTGTAGCTGTTACTCACTTACACTTCCCTTTTGATTCTGAGGAGAAATAATTTGCTTTTCTTTATGGTGCTTGTCTTCCCTGCTCAGTGTGGAGGTTTGCAGTGTGGACAGCAGGGTGAGTGGTGCAGTTGGGTACAAACTGCAGAGGAGGTTGGGTTTGCATCACTAACCAGCAGCTTGTGATCTTTCTTCTTGGAATTAATTTTGGAGAAAGTGAGAATCTGGAGTTTACTGCCAAGTGATTTAAGATAAAAGAATAATTATACCTGCTCCCAAGCAGGCAAACTCGAGAAGTGGATAGTCAAGGAATGTTAATATTTTGTTTGCAAATCAAATTTCTTGATTTATTTACATGTTGCCTTTCCATTTATAAATGCCATATTTACACTGTCATTTTCCAATTCAGTGTTTTTAGTGTTCAGAATTGGATTACGTGGCCTTACTTTTTTTGGCTTCTTGCAGTCTATACCTTTATGATCCAAAATCACACTTTTCTGCAAGGAATGTGGAAATTCAGGAGTATTTATTTGTAAAAGGAGTCAAATGTTAGTGAGATGTAGGTAAGGTAGAACCTGCTGATAGTGTTTTTATGGTGCTTGATAGATGATTGTGAAAGCAGTTGCTTTTGAATTGAAGTAAATAAGGAAATACAGGAGTGAGGCTTTGGTTGGACTTTGATTCTGTCTGGAATACTAAATGTTTTGTCTATGGTTTTAGACTTTGAATCGTGCAAGAAGTCAGTCATATGCTCAAGTAGTGTTCCCAGTTAGGGTTATACATAGTTAATGTTCAAGTCAAATTTGAAGTAAAAGCAAAAATTAAAAATGGAGCAAGCTTTTATTTTTTTTGAATGATTTGTGTTAATTAATAATAACAGCATCCACATTGAAAAAGAAAGCTGTCTTTGTTTGTTGGCCATTTTATGTAATGCTTAGCCCAGGACATTTTCTGGCTGGTGCAGCCTTGGCAGAGCTGCCAGGAAAAGGGGATTTATTAATGAGGCAGGTCCTGCACTTCAGCACCCCCAGAGTCACCCAGAGAGCAGGCCAAGGCAGGCAGCCCCTCCCATGTACATCAAACACCCTGTGCGCCCAAATGCCTCCCAACAGTTCATTCAGGCAGGGAGCTGTGAGAGGTGAGGGCATTCCCTCCCCTGGGTCTGACATCCTGCTGCTCCCCCAGCACTGGAAAACACAGGACTTTCCCCAGCCTACCTGCCCTTTGAATGAACCTCAGTGAAATGGCTGGGCAGCTTCCACCCAGGGCTGTGCAGGAACAGGGCACAGAATTTACATGACAAAAATAGGGAGTGAAAGTCGAATTCTTAAAGGCTCACTCGCTGCCAAGAAGTGTAGAAACTTGTTGCCTGAATTTAGAGCTATTACTGAGACGATGTGCAAATATTGAGGGAAAGTCTTCAGATCTGTGCTGCGTGTAAGTACAGTCTCCAGCTAATTGCCTTTGGAATGCCAGGAGTCTTTAAAACTCAAAAAACATATGGCATTGAAGATTAAAGTAAATCTTGTTTGCAAATTAGGATGGTGTAAAGTTTTTTCTTAATTTTTTTTTTAATGCAACACTAAAGCCATTACTCTTCTCTGCATCTTTTGCAAAATGCCCTTAAAACTTCAGGTAAGTGGGATATTTGTAGGCATCTCATGGGACTCAGGTGCCAGGGATTTAGATCAAGGTGTGTGTTAGTTCTTCACTTGGCAAGATGCATCTGGCCAAGGTGACATTCACTGCTTTCCTCACAAAGAAGGTAAAGTAATTCTTGTGCATCTCTGACGAAAACAGTGAAAAAATCTTTCAAAATGAGTTTTTAGTATTTTTAGGCCATGTATTATTTAGGCATGCTGAGATTGCAGCTGTCTGATGCTGGCCTGGTTTTTGTCCAGATAGAAATTAAGAGGACCTTGGTATAGATCTATTTATACCTAGACTATGAACAAGAAAGCTGCACTTTACTTCCAGCCTAGTAGAATACAAAACTAATAAAGTAATGAAAGATCAAATATTATAGAAATCAACTAAGGATGAGTGAACTTCTTCTCTTCCCAGCTTTTGTGGTACAGCAGATAAAAACCAGCTCCAGTTGAATCCTGCTGCTTTGAATTTATCAAGACTGAAAATGTTTTATCCTTGCCCTTACAGGATAAGAAGGCTTACCTGGATGTCATCCACACCTACATGGAGGTTCATGGAACTGTGCATGGCACAAGCACCATGTATATTCCTGGCTATGTAAAGAACCACGGCATCCTCAGTGGGAGGGATCTGCAGTTCCTGCTGAGGGAAACCAAAGTAAGTTTGTAAAATGGCAGTGCTGGCAAAACCAGCTCCAGA
This sequence comes from Hafferia zeledoni, assembly GCA_035583235.1. NCBI lineage: Eukaryota > Metazoa > Chordata > Aves > Passeriformes > Thamnophilidae > Hafferia > Hafferia zeledoni. Next base: position 6,283,166 of record JAWWEV010000172.1, on the reverse strand, counting down.
CAGACAGTGTCTGGAGTGCCTTTCACCTCCTAGGAATAAGCTCCTAATTTAAAAGCACTGGGGAAAAAATGATCAGATGTGAAGGAGCTTAAGTTGTCTTCCATGTGCTAAGAATACGTTTGCCATCATGTCTGTGTTCTGTGGATTGACAGCTATTATTAGAAAATTGGCATGACAACCTACAGTCACATCTAACAGCCAACTTGAGAAACAGGGATAAATGCGTTTTTTGTTTTCTTCAGTGTGATGCTCAGCTCAAGGAGATTATCAGCTGGGAATGTGCTGTGTTTTACATCCCTGGGGTCAGAGTGAGGTAACATGGAAAGCTGCACAGTGAACGCTTGCTCTGCCCTAGCAATGACTTTAACCCAGAGCGACCCTGCTCTCTGAGGGAGAAAAGAAAAGCTAGCCCTTCATTTGCCATTCATGTCCTTCCTCTGCTTCAGCTGTGCAGGGAGAGTGAGCAGAAGAGCATGCTTTTTGTGCTGTGCTTTGCCTGTGGCTCCAGAGGCAAGGGGACTCAAGATAAGGGACAGCATATGCATGGGAACAAATGCCTTCTGTCCCCACAGTCAAAATGCTTTGTTGGCATTCTGTGCCATTCCCGTCATCTTTGTGGCACTTTACAACATCAAAACACTTCAGTAGATTACATTTAAATAGGATGTTTAACTTCAAGTTGGTGAAAGAAGAGGGTTGTATGTTTAAAATTAGCAGAATCTGTGCAACTGCACCACTGTTGATATTTTCTTGCTGTGCACTTCTACGGAAAGATCTATTAAAAAAAAAAAGTAAAGAAAAAAGCAAGCAACTCCCAGGCTTCCCACACAACTGTAGAGATCTCCTTCTTTAAGTACTTGGGAAAATGATGGTAATTTGACATCTCTGTGTGACAGCTGTTGGGAAATTATGAGTTTTTAAAGGCAACCACTGTGTGTATGTACTTGATGCATACAGATACACATAATGCTGCATTTTGAAAAGTCAACATTTACATTCGTCATAGATAATCTGAGATTACACAGTTTTTGCCTGTGTGGAGTATGAAATCCCTCTGTTAATCACAATGTGGGAAGAATATTGACCTTGTAATAACCCCAAGCACAAACAGGGACTGCCTCCTGAAAGAAACGTGTGTTCTGCTCCCTGGAATAGTAAAACAGGCTAATGGAATTCCTATAGAATTACTGAAGTCCTTATAATTTACAAATAACCATTCATAATGATAGTTATGTTTGACTGAGCCTTCCTTTAGTTCTTTATCAGCCATCTTACATGTATCACATTAAAAACTTGCTTTTCAATATTAACTGGATAGCTCATCTAGCTGTTATGGGTTATATTTGCTGTGCTCTAAGATGCAATGTAAAGACACATTCATTTTAGGACAAAAAGTGTTTTCTTTTTAAGGAAACTATTTGTTTATGATCCAGCCAGGCTAACAAAACTTTGCCTTGATGATAAGCCATTAATAGTCCATCTGCTTCTCCTCATACTTATTATTGTCAGGGAAATGGGAGTGCAATGTGTTTCTAATGTTGCAACACAATGAAATTAAATATGGCTTACTGCATCATGAATTTTGCTTATTATTCCTGTCTGATACTGTTTCAGTATATCTAATTGAACAGGAGAAGTGAAATATCAGCATCCCGGGTTTGGAAGTAGAAACTAAGATTTACCACCTAATTTGTTTGGGCAGTTTTAGCTGAGTTTAGGTGGATTGAGGGGGCAGTGCGGTGGGTTGTTTTTATTTTTTTGCTGGCTGATGCTCAGTACCCTGCAGGTCCTCTGCCTTCAGCATGTGGTTCCCTGTCAGTGTTGATCAACACAGAGACCTGCTCGAGTCTTTTTGTTGCTCATATTCACTTTCAGGTTGCGATACCCTTTAAGAGATGATCTTTGAATGTGGCTGGTTATAAAACACCACTCACCTGTCACTAGTGGCCATCTGCTCTCTGTGGGGGTCAGTGGTGTTTATATCAAATGGATCATGGCTTGAATTGCTAAAATAAGTGCAAGTTTCCCACAAAAATCCAGCTGGGAGCTTTGTGCCCTGGGGAGCCCCATGGGTGTGTGCACAGGCAGGCAGGGATGTGCAGGGACACTCCTTGCTTGTAACCACTTCGTTCACTGGGCAACAGGACCAGAGTCCCCTAAAGAATTTAGTTATGGGGTTTTGTCACCAGGCTACCCCTGTGCTGCAAGTGTGTGAACAATCAGAGCTGTAACTGCAGGCTGTGGGTACAGTGCTGGCCTGGACCATCGAGGGCTGTTGCTGCTGTCTCCAAGCAGCATCCTTTGTCTTCAGCCTTCCAGAAGCTTTCAGATGTTTTGAGACCAAGGGCAAGAATTGTCTGTCATTGCTTGTGATGTCAACACTGTGTTAGCAAGTTTTTGTTAGGTCAGCTGACAAATGTCCTGGTTTTCACAAAGTGAGAGCTAAATAATAATTTAACAAATTACACGGTTCAGTGGGCTCAGAAGTGTCAGTTTATGTTGCATTTTGTCCTTAGACAGCAAAATACCAATAGGTGACGGCTCAGTCCTGTGATTCTTAATCAGACTTTTGCATTCCCAAACTGTGTTTGGTGTCTGCAGTAGCTGGTGTAGGACACAGCTATTCTGGGAAGCAGCTGCCATTGCATTCTGCTGGGGGTTAGAAAGCAGCACATTTCAGGAGGAGGGAGTTTTCCAGGCAGGAGGGGGCTGTTGGAGCCTCCCCACAGTTCCTTCAGCTGTGTAGTGCATGACAAAAACGAGACATGGCTGCAGTTTCTAATGAGAAGATGTAAAGTCATTCATCACAGCAGAGGAAAATAGGGTAGGCGAGCTGGCAGCCTTCCTGCCAACTCCCATGGCTCCCTGCCAAGTGGGCAGCTGGAGGACTTGGACCAGACTCCCTTGAAAGAACCAGTACTGAATTCTTGAGAAATATTTATCCTTTCAAGAAAGTTTCAAGGCAACTTTTTACTTCAAGTCACTGTAAGTTTTTGAGGAGTTCAAATTCTTTTACTAAGTGGGGTTTGCAATTTCTGAATGGTAATTAATAAAAGCAGGAGCAACACCCTGCTTAGACAGAAACAGGAGAACAAACTTTTTTTTCTTATTTTCTTTTATGAAGGAATATGTCATTTTACTTCCACACACTTCACGAAATCAGCTGAAAGGACATTTAACTAGCAATTCCATTCTCAAGTTGTTTCAATCACAAAAGAATTGACTTTTCCAGAAAGTACTTTATATTCATGAGAAAAATATAGCAAGATAGTTAACCTTTGCTATATTCCTCTTTCTGTAGCTCAGAAGATAATATATAAGTCAAGTAAGGAGGCATATAAAAGTGGTGACAAACCTACCAACCTGACAGAATAAATTAGATAAAGTGTGGTAATGTCAGAAAAGGGAAAGAAGAAGATAAACACTCCTGTTCATGGAACTATAGCATTTAGTCTCTGGAATATGAAATTTTTTCTCTTAAATATTCAGCTAGTCATAATTACAGTCAGTGATGTAAAGCATTCACTCCTTATTTTATACTTCTGGCTATAATTTAGAAAGACTGCTTGCTTACTCTTTTTAATAATAGTCTGATATGGTGCTGTAAACTCCACAAATTGCTTAGTATCAACTGAAAGTCAGTGGTTTCCAAAAAAATTCCTGTTTTTTCCCCAGCAGTGGTTGTGAGTCACTTGTGTCAGAGAAGTCTCCACGTAACTCCTGCACTGTGAGAGAACTTCCTCCACTGTAACCAGGAAACAGTGGTGCCCTGGCTGCTCTGGGGCTGGGTGGCCAACTCCAAACTCTGCCATTCCAAAGGAGAGGTTCAGTTCCTTGCAAAGGCAGAAAAGGCTCCTGAAGAGCCTTCCTTCTGAAAACCAAAGTATTCCTGCTTAAGGGTTTCAACACCTGCTTTGCTCAAGTTGGGCCAGTGAGATTGCAGGTACAAATCCCCTCCTTTGATTCCTGCAGACCCACAGGCACAGACACATTTGGGTCTAGCAGACCTTACTGAAAAGGCCTGGTTTTAAAAAGAACCCTCACTGCTCTTAGCATGAGGATTTCACATCTGCATTTATTTGCTGTTACCCCTTTTAGATACACTTTCCACTGTAACCTCCTCCTGGCAATGCTCACATTGCATGGGGCATCAGCCTACAGAGCTGCCTGTGCCAGTGCCCACCTGGAGCACTGGGGGGAATGGCTCTTGCTTTAACATCTGAAGGGTGAGAAGAACTCACATACAGAACATGAAATGGTTTCAAGCACTAATCAACCAGTAAAGCATAAAGGAATCCTGCTCAGTGTAGCACTTCTGCTGCAGCTGACAAGGTAAGGTCAGGGCTAATGGTTTTAGCCACGTGTACCCACTGTGGTGTCAGCCACGTGGTCACTCACAGTGCAAGATAAATCTTCAGCCATAGGGTGCAGGTGCCTCTCCATGGTGGGATGGGTTACCAGGCACAGTGTGGATAAGTATCCTAAAAGCCATACCATGGTGGAGGCAGTAGTGTGCATTTATATCACAAAATAGTGGGAAAACTGTCTGTTCTAAATCTTTACCCTTTGTGGGACAGAGCCTTGTCCTCCTCACAGCCTCAGCTGATGGATGGTTTCTTCACTGGTACCTGAAAACTGTTGGCTCTTATTTCTACTTTTCTCCTTCTTTACTTCTTTTTCAATTAGTGACTTGCAGGGTTTGTTGCAATCTCTTAGGAAGTACCTTGACAGATTGCTTTGGCCTTTCTGGAAATAACAAGGTGCATGTAATTCAAGTGATCAGCAAATGAGAGCATTGTGAGTTCCAAAAATGGCCTGTGTTCTCAATACCTGCTCTTTTCATCAGAATGAACCAAACTCTCGTGAAGGCATTGAAGATATTTCTCAGTTTTGCTCTTTATACCATACAAAAGCACTGGCTCCCTAACCAAGGAACACAAATCAGAGAGAGACACAATGGTTTGGGTTGCAAGGGACTTTAAAGATCATCTGGTTCCAACCCCCCTGCCAAGGGCAAGGACACCTTCCACTTTATAAAGGACAATTTTCAGGAGCAGGGTCTAGATTTCAGTTTGGGAATTTCAGCTGAGCTGATGGTGATGTGTGTGGAAAGGGATAGAAGATTGTGGAGGGCTGAAAGCAGGAGCTGGGGAGGGGCAGGGAGCTGGAGCCAGGCTGTACCCTCGGGCCAGCACACACACCCTGCTGGGGATCAGACACACCTCAGCACACTCTGCTGGGGATCAGACACTTCCCTCCTCCTTCCAAGGTGCGGTGCTGCTTGGAGGTAAGGCTGGAAAATGGATGTGAAACAGGTGGTAAGCTATTTATTATAGATTAAGTGATGACAGTGTGCTCTGTGCTGTCAAAACAGAAACAGAAACCCATGTTTCTTTCCCCATGGAGCTTCCTCCTAAATAAATGGACCAGTCAGACACAGAACTCAGCAGTGCACAGCAGCAGTTTATTAAAAAAGTGCAAAACTAAGCAAACAACCCAGCATTCCCCACATAACAGACAAACACAGGATCAGAGGAGAATTGATACTTCAGATGGGTTTAATTGCTGGTTCGCAGCTGGTTTTCTGCCTGAACTAAGGAGTAGTTTAAATAAATAATATTTTATGTGCAGATTGCATGAAATTATTTCATATCTGTAATTCGTTACTTTCAAGAGATACATTTCTGTAAATTCAGCCTCTTTTGAGATATTTAGTATGCATTTTTTTCTGACAGGCCATATCCTATGCCATATATAAAACCTGAATTTAGATAATCTGTCTTTAGTGGCCATAGTCTTCCAGATCTTTTCTTATCAGCCACTGGAGAGTTTCTGTAAGATTCAAATCTGTGAGATAGCTGAGAAACTTTTTGCAAGTAGGCAACTTTTTAAACCTGAATAATGAAAACTGAAATAACAATATTCAGCTTCATGCAGTGAAAATCATATGCTGAGAAGTGTTAACTTGCATTTTTTTAAATGAGCCAACTCTGAATTTATACTGTTGTTGCCATGGGTTGGAGAGGATTGATGCTGCAATGCCTGTGCACAACAAGACTCACTACAGGTTTATGCACCAGCTCCTGGGAAGAGCCTCCAGCTGTGAATGTTCTGTTATCAGGTTTCATTTCCATGTTGCAGAAGATTTAATGCAGAATAGTATATTTTGGCCTCTTTGAATACATGCATCCTGAATACATGATCCTAATAGTTGGGAAGGTTGTGCTTTATTTTCTTGTCCAAACCAGTAGCTCTCTCTACAGATACATTATGTTTTGGAGCAGTGCTGAGAACCAGCTGTTACCAACCAGAGCTTGTATTTCTCCCAGTATATATGAACATTCAGATGAAGATGAAGAATCCTATATTTAATTCAGGGGGTTTAATTATGTTTGGCCAGGAAAGGGGTCAAGATTTTTTCAGGCAACTCTGAAAAAAACATGTGATGTCTTTTCATTGGAGAAGAGCAGTGCTTTTGTAGAGCCCTGCAAGCTCAGGAGATGTAGGAAAAGCTTTGGGATGCATTTTTCTCCCGTTTCCCTCGGAGGTGTTGAGCCCCGTGAAGCCTCTGCAGGCTCTGCCGTCTCGGCAGTGTCGTGAGCTGAAGTTTGCTGCCACCTACCGTTTTAATTAGGAGCCTTAATTAGTGTGCCAGGAGCAAGTTCCTGTTGGCAAACGCAGCAGGTTGGCTGGTTTGGGAGAGGGGGAAAGCACCAGTGTAGCTGTTCCATGAGGCTGCTGCACTGGAACCTGTACCTGTAGGAAAGCACCAGCACTGTCATTCCAACCCCACTCAAACCACCAACTTTGGTTTTTCAAAAAAAACAACGAAGTGAAAGGGTCTGTTGTTGCCTCAGCTCCATGATAAACCACCTCAGCTCATTATTGTCACATGTGTTTTACAGGACATTCCATTCCTGCTTGGGTGGGAGTGGGTGAGCTGTTCAATTTATCCTCTTTTCTTCTTAACATTGCTTTTTTTTTTTTTTTTTAGGCTGGTACATTCAGAAGGGATTATTGTTTGTGTAAAACAAAAATTAAAACAGCCCTTGTCTCCTGTTTTTCAGCTGTTTGTTGGCCTTGGATTCCCATATGAAGGGCCAGCTCCCTTAGAGGCCATTGCTAATGGATGTGCTTTCCTAAATTTAAGATTTAACCCACCGAAAAGTAGCAAAAACACAGATTTTTTCAAAGGCAAACCTACACTCCGAGAGGTAAGTTCATCAATCCTGCTCATTTCTTCATTGAAAGTGATTGGGGATTTCTTTTTAGTAACACAGTGTAGAAAAATGGCATAAATGCTCACAGTTTATTGCCAGTGGTGTGCAACTGCTTTTTAGTTTAGCCATCGATGGGATTCTGAGTCCTTATTTTTATGGGATAATCAAACGGGTTTGTTAATATACTGTTAAGCTTTACCTCTAGATTTGCCTGTATGTCCATTTTACTATTTCTTATTGATAGAACTGGGGTTTCACTTGAAAATCTGGGAACAGATCACGATGTGTCCTTTGAAAGTGGTTTTATTTTGTTGAAGGAACAGACATTGCAGTGTACTGTGCAGGAAGCAAATAGGAGTTGAAATAAATTATGGAAGTGGCATTTGTGGGTGGTTGTGTGTGTTTGGGGATTTTTTTTTTTTCTCCAGAAAAGACCTGTCCAAGGCACTGTTGAGCGAAGGTATTAATGTTCACACTGAAGACTTTGGGAGAACTGACTCTGGGAGAGAACAGGAAACCAAACTTTGAGCTTTCAAAGCAGGCAGTGTGTTTAGACTCCAGGAAGAGAAAAATGAGGCTCAGTAAACTAATCCCTCATCCTGGCACTGACTTTGGAATATTTTTCTTCTTCAGTGTACGTAAAAATCAGCCCATACCACTTGCAAGCATTGAGCAGTCACGTAGCCATTTGTGACACTGGCACTTTGGCTGTGCCCATGGCTTGTCCATAGGTGTATGTACATATTGCCTTTACATCTTTACCTGAAGGGAAACTCTCAGGGAATATGTAGGTGATGAGAGCCTTGCACAGCCTCATTTCCCAGTTCAGGTTACACTTGGGCCATACAAATTGCATGCAGATCAGCACCAGCTGGGTGATAAGCAAGAGTTTCCCATTTTAAACCAGTAACATAAATTCCTTATGATTTTAGGATCCAGGACTGTAATTGCCTTTCAGCTTGCTCTACACTGAATTTATGTCCTGTACAAGCTGAAACTTGCCCCTTCTCGTGGTTTGTGTTGTTAATAAAGGAGACAGCAATAAGGGAACAAAAGCCTCTTTAACTTTCTCTTTGGGCTTGGCATCTTTCAAAGCTTTTCTTCTGTGGCTTCCTCGACTGCTTGTCTTGTTTCCAGTTGTTCTGTGCCCAGACACTATAATTGGTCAGGCTCAGTAAATAATCTGAACCCATCTAACTGCTTAGTGGGATTTTCAGTGCTTGGAATGCCATGGTAGATCCCAGTGGGCTGTGTCAGCACTAACAGAAATGCTGTGCACCTGCCCTGCACAGCAAATAATCCCCATTGACTGCTCTAGTCCAAAGTAACAGAATGTATATCCATCAGGAATAGAGCTGTGTTCACATGCCCTGCTGACCTATCCTGAGAATAACCTTTTCTCTAACTGTTTTTCACAACTGCATTTAGATCCAACTGCCAGTAATCCATGTGCTGGTTCTCTGGGATTAAGAAAGCCCTTAAATCCTTCTCTCAAGCATTTACAAGTGTTAAAGGAGAACAAGAAGAGCTTGTCTAGTTCTGTGACATGGTTATCCATACACAAATTTGAAGATAAAGTCTGTGTTTAGTAACCTTTGCAAGTTACTATTTCTCTATTATTCTAGGTAGAATTTTGGGCAGGATGGGGTCCCCTCTACCCCCAAGATGGGGGCCTATAAACTGTACAAAACATGGAAATTATAATTGTCGTTTTAGATCAGCAGTTGTTTTATCTTGGGACAGGATTTTGCTGGGGGAGAGAGACAGGAAAGAAAAAGAAGAAAAAAATCATCCTTAAGCATCTTGTTTTGTACCAGTATTTGTACCAATATTTCTTCTCCATTCCAGCCCACCTCCTTTCCAAAGGAAAAAACATTGTATGCTAAATGTAGTTGAAATGTGTGCTTGGTGGGTGTGGCTTCTTTCATTTCCTCCCTTTACAAAGGAAAAAAGGCAAACCTGAAATTAGAAATGAATTCTATTTATAGGAATTCTGATATATTTTAATTATATACAGGGAGAGCATCTCCTGAATATCTAAAACATTAAGCCTCAGCTCACTAAAGTATTTCAGTATTAGGAAATAAATAGTCTTAATGTTTTTAATAGTATAGGTACAAATAACTGCTGCAATAGAAGTATGTTACTAGTTACTCTTAATACTTACACCAAGTACAAGTCTGAGAAGTTTAGTGGTTCATCTCCAGATCAGATCTGGCTTTAATGTTGCCATCTGTCTATCTGAGATGGTAGAGAAAGAGTAGTCTAAAGAGTAATTCCTAAAACTTTGTGGAATTTAAAACACTGGGTTATATTCATATTTTTGAAGGAGCAGTAGGAAGTTCTTTGTTGTTACTGAAAGCAGTAGGAATGTCACTTCTGCCTATGAAGTTCAGACATTGGTGCCCTGAGAACTCAGCCTTGGAAACCCAAATTTTGAAGTACATACAGTTCTAGTGGCAGTAGAAATACTAGTGAAAGAAAAGGTTAGAATATGTCAGTCCTCAGGAAGCACTGGATGATTGGGAGGGATGTGGCCTGTGCTGCTGGGAGCCCAGAGCAGGGCAGAGCAGGCACCGTGGGCTGTAAGACTGGCTTCTCTCAGCCACAAGCAAAAGGCAATTGGCAAAGGTTTTTTCTTTAAAAAAAGGGAGTTAAAGTAATTTCAGTAGTGAGTGCAATAGTTTCCTGCATTTGCTTGAGGAGGAGATGGACAGCCTATGCCTGGTGTCAGGTTCTGCCCAATAGATGCCATTTCCTCCTTCAGACTTTCTGCAGTTTGTATTTGTCCTTATATCATAAAGAAGCAGCTGTATAAACATTGTCTATAAATAATCTATCCCATGAGAGGGGTTTTGGTATTTATTTAAAAAGCAATTGTCTTCTGAGGCTGGTGTGACCCACTCCCCTCTTCTGTGTGCTCCCTTTCAGTGTGTTCATTTGCATGTTCCTCTCACTCCTGGGCAACCTGGCACAAAAATTACCTAGAGTGCTGTCCTGCAAGTTCTGAAGGCAACTCTGATACAGATTTCCCTGGTTCACTGAAGGTGTTCAGTGAACACCTTCTTGGGTGTTCACTGAATTTGTTTTCTGACAAAGTGATGAGAAAATATCAGTTAACACCTTTCCTGAGGTCAAATTACTGTTGTACTATCAGCAGCGAGAGTCAGAATTCATCCTATGCAATAGAAAGTATTCTTTATTCTCTGTTACTCAAAGAACTTTGGAAATGTTTGAAGTTTGAAGGAGAGCCAGGGTGAGGGTGGTGTCTCTGGGAGCCAGGGGTGCAGATCTGGCCAGCAGTGGTGTCAGTGATGGGCTGTGAGAAAGGAGGGTGGCTCTGTGAGTGGGCTGTGGTGTGATTTCAGTAAACATCGAATCTTGTGTGATGTGGGTCATTGTGAGGATCAAAGCCACAAACTAGAGGTTGCACACATGTCGCTTGTAGTCTGTGTTATCTGATTTCCAATTTTTCAATTAAATTCACTCTCTAAAGAGAAAATCTGAAAGACAACTTAGAAGGAATGGTGCTGACTCAGATTCTGGCTGAATTCTTGCATTATCCCAGTGCATTTCATCCAAAAACTGATTAGGAGAGTGCGAGGGAAGGGTATCCTGACACATGAATTTTTACCACTACCATTCCTTTCTTTCAGCTGACATCTCAGCATCCCTATGCTGAAGTTTACATTGGGAAGCCCCATGTCTGGACTGTAGACATCAACAATCTTTCTGAAGTTGAGAAGGCTGTGAAATTAATTTTGAATCAAAAGGTGAGAAATGTATCCTCAATTTGCCATCAGCACTTGAGGCTGTAGCGTGTATTGCATGTAGAGTGCTCCCTAATGTTAGTCTGCTGCACTTTGGGAGGATATTGGAGAAAAAATGGTTATTATGTATTTAGGGTTTCCAAATTTTCCTGGTTTAGTAGTGGATATGTCAAGTTTTTCCTTGGAAAAAAATTAGCATGGGGTTATTTGTATAGAAATGTGAATTTCATATGTGAATTCTACAGCCATCTGTATTTTCTGTGCATTCAGTGAGGAAGTTTTGTTGTTGATCCTTAGAGCATTGCAGACTCTTCAAATACTGCTCAACTCTGTTGGCTGATTTTGTAGCCCTGACATGACCACCAGGGAAGTGCTTGTGCACTTAAGGTGGGGAATGGTAATGAGGGCACTTCAAGGGGGGGAGAAAAAGTTTGAAGTAATTTTCAAAGGTATCACATTCTTTTTTGTCACTTCAACTTCAGAACTGAAACTTAGTTAAAATGGAGCTCTGAAATCCCACAGGGTCTCAGGCAGGCTTTACATCCAACCCTTTGCAATACACCTTGAGTTTCCTTAAAGTTACTCATGGAGCAATTTTTATTGCCTTTAAAAAGGAGCAAAAAACAGCTTAAACTGCTGATTGTTTAGTAAAATTCTGAGTTGTTAATCTATTTATTTGTCTTTATTGTTGCTACTTGAGCTGTAATGGAGTATTTAGAACACACAAAGTTGATTGAAAAAAAAACTCTCTAACCTTAACACAACCTGTTTCCACAGATTGACCCTTATTTGCCCTATGAATTTACCTGTGAGGGAATGCTTCAGAGGATGAATGCATTTATTGAAAGACAGGTATGAACTTTAACTGTGGGATGACAATCTTGGTTTATGTTGGAAATGAAGGACCCTCTCCATCTTAAAGCTCCTCAGTCTTGTTGCAGTCCAAGTAGAAATAATAGTTGTGCAGACCTTGGTGTTATATGAAAGCAGAAAGGCAAAGTAATTTTTCAGCGTATGTGTGACTTCTTTAACTATGTACACACAGAAAAGCTTTGGATCATGAAGGATCACACAAACACAGATACTCTTTGGTAGAACTGCAGTTGGGCTGCAGCCTCTGGGCACATTTTTCGAGTATTTAGTTTCAATCGATAAGGCTTTAAATGGTTTGGAAACCAGTTCCTTAAAGGCCTTTTGGTGCCTGTGCATTTCTGCTGGCTGAGAGCAGCTGAAGATGTTGAGTTGAGTAATTAACTGCAGAGATTTACATGGGATCCTGGTTTCTAGAAACTGTCTATTTGCTTGGACTTCTGCCCAAGCCAGCTCTGTTGCAGCAGCCAGCTCTGCCTTTTGTTCTGGCTGCTGCAGAAGAGAGATAGGTATAACCTTTATCTCTGATATGCCATTTAGTTGCCAGGATTTCTTCCAAAAGCACTGGACATGCTTCTCTGTACCTGTATTTCTGACAGTGTGTGGTATTAAAGGCAGTCCTAAAGAATAACTCAGTTCTAGGTCAGAAGTGCAGTTAACATAGCACAGCTATTTCATTTGCTACCAATAAACACTTTAAACTTTTTGCTGCTGCATTGATGACATAACCTTTAAAGGTACCTCTGCTGCTGCTTTTGGTTCCTCTACCCAAGTTAGCTATAACTGAGAGGTTTTGTCAATAAAATGGAGCTCAGTGTAAGGGAGAAAAAAAAACAATCTAGAGGTAGCACCTCTGGGGGAAACCTGTCTCTCCCCTCTGACCCTCCCCCAGGGGCCAAGCCCTGCCTTGTGCTTCTCAGAAATCAACACAGCATTGCAATTTTGATCGTTGCTTTGACTAATTGTCAAAAACTGGTGGTGTTTCACAGCCCCCAGGATGCTCAAGCATCATTACTGGCTGCATGTGCTTAGCACTGCACCTGATTAATGTGTCAGATGAAGCAAAAATAAAAGCTGAGACCTTCCTTTGACAAGTTTGTGGTGGGAGGCAGGAAGGACAGAGAAAACAGCACAAGCTTTTGAAACAGGAACAAAGATGGCCCGAGCTGGTCTGGTTCAGAGGCTGTGGGAACATTGGCCATGACAGCGTGGCCTTCAGAGGAGCCTTGAGTGGGAAGAGGATGGGACCAGGTCCACTCACCCACAAGTCACTCTGTGGGACAGTGGAACTGCAGGATTTAAAGGGCATGGCTGGAGTTCTCCTTCTGGTGCCTTGGCTGAGGGTCAGAAGGGAGGATGGTGTTCACAAGAAAGGTTTGGTGAATGGCCCAGATCCAACAACTAGGCTGAAGGTCTTTATGGTCTGAAGTAAGAGAACCACTGTGAGCTGTGATTTCACAATTAGCAGTGCCACCTTCAGTTGGATTAAACCAGCTTTCACTCCAAGCTGCTACTTCCTGCCAGGGCACCACCCCTGCCAGTGGCCCAGCTTGGCTGAAGATGCATCCAGGCCATCTGCTACATCCATCCCTTGATCCTGTTTGCTCTGTGGCTGCACAGACAGATGTGTCTGCTCTGCAAAGCAGCAGCACAGAGTGGGAACCAAAGGGTAGGACTGCTTAAATTTTGGCACTGCCATCAAAGGAGCAGCCAGGCAACAGCAGCCAGAGTAGCAGGGATTCCCAGCTGCAAATCTGGGAGCTGTTGGATGGAGCAGGCTGGGCTGGTGGAACAGACATGTTGACTGTGAAAGATGTGGTCAAGAAGAGTGCTTGGTAACCCAGCAGAACATGTTTTGGGCAGAGCTCTACTAGGTTAGAAAACTGACTTGGCTCAGCAGAGGGTCAGCTGAGCACCAGAACTTGGCAAAGGGAGCGAGGACATTCATCCCAGAGCCAGAAAACACAGAAGAAGGAGGACTCCTCCTGTGACAGCAGGGCTAAGCCTGTCTCACCTTGAAATTCATGGGTCCCTTCCAATTCAGGATATTCTTTGTTTCATGATTGGGTAATATTAAATGTATGGTTAGACCTGGAAGTGTGAAAACTTCCTCTTTCAGAAGAGGAAATCCAAATGAAATTTAAAAATCATTAAACTGATATTGCAAACTGATAAATGATTTGAGGGCTTTGGATCACAGTGAGGGACCTGTTCATACAAGTTTTGGTTTTGTCCAGAGGAAGCAAACCTTGATGGCCCAGACCCAAATTGTTCGATCACCTTGTGATGAGAATTGCCAAATGATAAATTACAGTGTGGGTTTCATGGAACATCATATAAAACCAGTGATTAAAATTTTCTTTGCTTTTCCTCATTTTAAATGTCCAGACCATAAGAGCTTGTCTTTGAACGTCTTTTGGGAGCAGGTGTGTTCAGATGTGGATCCTTCCCTGCCCCTCCCACTGTGGTGACTCCTCACTGCAGCCATTAGTGACAGCCAGGGGGTTTCAGTATTGGGAGAAGACCTTCCCCAGCAGCAGTTCAACCACAAAGAGCAAGCAAACTCCTTAAATCCTTGTTGCTTTATAGAAATCTTCAGTTTTTTATGAGCTCAGCTCACTCCATAGCACTGAGTGCCCAGATCCTTCCCACGTGGCTCTTCCCATGGGCCACTTGAGACATTTCTCACTTACAGGGCAACTGGCCTCTGGAATTCTTCTCCCACCAGAACTTCCTCCTGATATTTATGCTGTTGTGAAAACAGTTCTGCCTGCACCGAGTTAGTGAGAGAGGAGCATCTGAGAAAAAGCCAAAATGTGTTGGGTGTGTGGAAGGGAAGGGACTAGCTAGAGTTGCTTATGATAAATTTAAAAAGGTAAGGGTAGGAAAGAAGCTTCTTTAGGAGGAATGATACTACCACATTTCAAGTAGCTATCAGAGGTGATAATTTCCTCCTGCTAAAGATTAAATATTCTTTTTAAGTGTGCTTAAATTACTGGTTTTAATACAACTGAAATAAGCTGCAAAATGTTGTTTGGGTGATAATCACTTATTTTACTAATGGGGGAAATTGCTGGCAAGGGACTGAACACATCATAAAATCTGCTCTGTCACTGCAGGATTTCTGTCATGGGCAGGTGATGTGGCCCCCATTAAGTGCCCTTCAAGTAAAAATTGCTGAACCTGGAAAATCCTGTAAACAAGTTTGTCAGGAAAGCCAGCTCATCTGTGAGCCCTCCTTCTTCCAGCACCTCAACAAGGACAAAGCTCTGCTTAGGTACGTACCTAAAAGCACAGGTGTGTTATTTGGTCTCTTATCATTGCACTGGTTTCTGCCACAGATGAGCTGTGGTGTATGAGTTGTGTGACAAGGGAGGGTGGGCAGAGGGGCACTGCTGGGTTGCAGCAGCTGGGAGGGCACTGCCAGTGCTCTGTGGCAGCGGTGACTGCTGTGCCAGGAGCACTGTCCATGCACTGTGTGTTTAGGAGTGCAGCACCCAGGCCAAAACCTCACATCTGCCTTTCCGCCTCTGTCTCTTCTGTGTGTGTGCACTGAGATTTTAAATACAGCTCTTCTAAAGTCTTGATATTATTTATTGAGCTTTCCCTTTGGTCACACCTAACATCCCTATTGAAACACTACTGGCAATTAGCACTGACTGTTTCTGCAAACTTTTTATCACTTTTCCAGGGTACATTACAAACCCTTGTACATTAGAGTTATTAGTACTGATGTATAAAGCTCACCAGCTATGCATTAAGGAAATCAAAAGTTGCTTTCAGGTGTTGTCTCTTTGGGAATATGTCTGTGTTCCTTTTAGAATGCAAACAAAGCCCTCAAAGCCAGACTCCCCCAGATGGCTGCTAGAGAACCTGCTTTCCAGATTTTCTATCCCCACTTTTTGCTAAATTAAATTGTAGAGGATTTTTGGTTTTGTGTTTTGTTTGATAAGTTGTAATTTCCAGTGGAGTTCAGAAGCAACTCATATAAAAACCTGGTCAGGCTTCTTTTCTAGCTGTCTAGACAAAATCATATTTCTGTGGGGGAAAAAAATGTGTTAAATGCTGAAAGCTACCAATATTTCCAGAATAAGTGAAAAACAAGGCTCTGCTGGAATTGCTACCCTGGTGCTCAAGCTTTGTGGTCACAAAATGGCATTTCATTTCATTTTCCAGCTTGCTGGTGCTCCTGGTTCCTGGGAGTGGCAGGCCCTGCTCTGCCTGGCTCCCACTGTATCCCAGCAGCATCCCTAATCCCTCACTCCTCCCCTCCCAGGCTGGCTCACCCCCCCACCCCAAGGTGTCCAGGGCTGCCTGGCACTGCGTGGCTTCCCTGGGAGAGAGCCCTGCTGAAGCCAGAGAGAATTACCTCCTGATTTCAGATTCTTTGTCATACTAAAATTCCGTGGTGTATTTCAATATTAGCCTTTGGGGAACAGTCAAAAGCTTCTTTTTCCTTTTTAACTTCTTTGATTAATCTTTAGGAAACAGTAAAGCTGAAAAGGCTGCACTGCCCTCTGCAGAGAGACTCTGCACAGGAGAAAAGAAAGTCATGTTCTGAAAAGCTGTAATTGTAAATGTACTTGATTTAGGATATAATACAGCGTTTTCTTTTGAGTGAGGAAGGATGAAAACTGTACCAAACTCCTGTAAACTCCAGTGTGATTTTGATCATCTGCTTTGCTTTTCAGGCATAACATCGAATGTCTCACCACGGAGTCTGCGAATGATATTCTGGTCCCCTCTTTTGATGGCAGAAGGAAGCACTGTGTTTTCCAAGGTGACCTGCTCCTGTTCAGCTGTGCTGGCTCCCACCCCACCCACAGAAGGATCTGCCCCTGCAGAGACTATATCAAGGGGCAGGTTGCTCTTTGCAAAGACTGCCTATAGCAGCAGCAGGGCTGCTTCCAGCTGGGGACAAATGTAAGTAGTTTGGAGAGGAGCTACTTATCACTTCCTGCACTTTTGTCCAGGTTTTTCGCTGCAGGCAGAGCTATCATTGCTGGGCAGAATTATCTTCTAAGAGAGGAGGGATTCATAAGAAACAGCTAACTGATCTGTTTTTCCTGTAAGGACGTTTGCAGTGTAACTCTTCAGATTCCTTCACCTGTTTGCAAAGAGAAATGAGTTCATGTTCGACAGTGATTTGAAGATGACTGCACAGAATAGTTTGTAGAAAATTTCCAGACCCATCAAATTTCTGTTTTTGTTGTTTGGGTGAAGTGTTTTCTATTTTTTTAATGAGTTGGACATCCCCCATAATGATTAGCTAAAGGATCTCAACTTCATTCCAGTAGAAAATTGAAAAAAGTGTGCTTGAGGGAGGGGGGTGCTGGGGAGGGAGGACTAACATTTTATTCGAGGTGCACTGGTTTGGGTACAGCTTCAGCTTGAATGGCTACAAAGTGGTTTACTTCACAAGAACTTGGAATCACAAGAGAGCTCTGTACCCTGATATTGGGTTGTTCAGGCCCAGTTCTGTTTGATTTTCTTTTTTTTTTTTTTTTTAATTAAATCTTTGTCTACAACAAGGTATTGTCTGCATCACAGTTGCTGCATCAGAGCAGCCTAAATTGAGTGTCACAAATGAGCAAATAGGCAGCTGTGACACATCTTGGTGACCGGACAACTGCAAAGTTGTGGCATTCTTCAGTGTGGAAAAGCTACACAAACATACTGCCATTTTTGGAATGGACTCATCACAGTTTACTGGTCCCATTTAGAGAGTAATCCTTGGAATTTGCCCACGCTTCTGTTGTAGTCTGTCCACTA
The DNA here is from genome assembly GCA_035583235.1 of Hafferia zeledoni. Classification (NCBI taxonomy): domain Eukaryota; kingdom Metazoa; phylum Chordata; class Aves; order Passeriformes; family Thamnophilidae; genus Hafferia; species Hafferia zeledoni. Next base: position 6,265,534 of record JAWWEV010000172.1, on the reverse strand, counting down.
GAAATACTGTGTGAAGCAAAAAGTATTCAGCATCATTGGAGCAGTATTATCGTTAGAGCCTCAGTTTGCTATGGCTTCCAGTAGTTAAAGTGTTGCTGAATGACATAGAAAGGTTAAACTAAGCTAACTATAATTATTGTATGGTAGAAATGTAAAATGTCTTCATAACTAGGTAGGTTTTTAAAGAGAAATTTTTTCTGAAGAATAAGTGAGAGGAAACAAAGAACTGCAAAGGAAAGCATTGATCAGTCTCGTGGGTTCCTTGATAGTTTTTCTAGTTTTAGGGGGTTGTTTGTTTCCTTTTTGTATTTTTAGCAAGCATACCAATTACAAATTTAGAAAAAAAAACAATTCAGGAGTTCAGAATTCAAATCAAACTTCATTTTTTTCAGAGCAGCAAGGTTACTCTTCTAAACTGCCTTTCTTTTGCAGAGCTGATTTTTGTTATTTTCAGCAGAAGGTGACATGCTTGACAGCACCATTTGTAGTCAGGAAATTATGTGCTAAGATTAGCAAGAATCAAATCTGCAGTGTCTGCAGGTTTGCAATTTGGACACCATGCTGGAAAAAACCCTCAAATCAACACAAACATTTTTTCATAGAGATTAACAAGCATTACCAGATAACCATGAAAAGCATAGATATTTTACATTTTCCTTTCTTGGATATAGCTGGTTGGTTCACATCGTTCTTGTAAGGGGCAGTCATTATCTGTGTGGGAATGTTGATGGGTGCAGTGACCTACCAAAGACCAAGCAAGGCAGATGCTATTTCACCATTCTCCAGAACAGTATACATTTAAAGTTTCAATTTAAAAGCAATGAATGAGCCTTTTCAAGCCTCTGGTTTCCTGCCTCAGCACTCCTGACAGTGTTACCCCATAACACTCCATAACACCCCTCTGGACTACACAGGAGCCTCATCCTGCGAGATTGTTGAGTGTCCAGAAAGGGTCTGTGGGAGCTGTTGGACAGCAGGGCACCAGGATCTGGGTTTGATGAGGAGAAAATCTACTGTATTTCAGAGTAATTTTTCAGAAACAGAACAGCTGGGTTCTCTAATGGGAGGCAAACTTTTTGTATGAAAAGCAAACAAATGCAAACCAATATAAAAATCCTTCCTGTTGCCATAGCTCAGCATTTGCTTCAGTCAGCACAAATATATATTGCAAAAGTTTGCAATAGTTTTACCACCCTGGCAAAGCTGGGGGAGGATGGTTGGAAATGAGTCTGAGCAGGCACAATTAATTGTGTATTTATATAAAATATCCCCTGCATACCTGTGCCTATTTGTGCAACTAGAAAACCCTGCATATCAAAGTGTTTGTACTTCCAGCTGGTGCTGAAAGTAAAGGCAGCAGCAGGACTTGTCTTTGCCAGTTCAGCCTGAGGTTGTTCAGGCAGGAATTTAGTTTGGAGTGAGATATCACAGAATTATGTTGGAAACAGCAATCTCTGTGTGTGCCCTTGAAGAATGCTAAACATGCTAGGTTGGCTGCAGTGGAATTCTTTGCTGTAAATACATCTTTGCTTGTTCCCCCCTGCTCTGTGGCCCCCATGACATACTGCGTTTGATTTTGCCTCTAAACCTTTCAAGGTGGGAGGGGCTTGGGATTTGTTATTATAAGGTTTTCTGGTCTAGTGCTTTGCTCAGTGCTAAGTTTGCCTTTACCACAGCAGGGAGAGTTTGCTCTAAGCCCTGTTTTTCCATGCTGTAGCACTGTTTCTAGTCTGCTGGACTGAATTGCTGCATTCTGGCCAAAAGGAAACAGCAGCACGGACGCCACGTGCGTTTCAGCCAGGGACAGAACATCCACACTGGCTTCAGAGTCAGCTCTCTCTGATCCTGTTTCCACTGACACCTAGAGAGGACAGTCATTGATCCTACAGAAAATAGGATCAACACCTACAGCTTCAGTTTAAATTTCTGTAAAAGGAAGACTATCATATGAGAACTGTAAGTGCATAAAGTTTGGCACCATTGCTCACTCAACTCCATAGAGCCCTCCCATCACTCAGCGTGTTCCTTCGTGCAGTGGTAGAGAAGGGACTCCTTCTGCAGACAAGCACTCAGGCAAATCCATGTGGGACTACTGAAAAGTCTGAATTACTTCCAAAACCTGTAATATATATCCACATTGCAGGATAGTGGGCAGCCTTCTGTCCAGGTTCCATAATTACAAATAAAGGTGTAGTCCAGTTCTTACACTTAAGCAAGGACATTAGAGGTGGGACTGTGCTGCTGTTTCCAGTCTGACAGTAAAGCTTGCAGCTTCCTTTGCTCAGAAGCCAGGTTTTTGCATGACTGCATTTGAATATATTGATCTGTGATTGATGGGAAAAAATGTCAAAAAGTTGAATACAAAACCATTTGACAAGCTTTTACACATATCTCTCATATCAAGACATTCTTTGTTTTAAAATTTTGTATTTTTGTATGTGACCTAGTTTTTTTTTCAAAAATCTTGTTCCTATGGGATTAGAAAACTTGAGAGAAGCATTTACATATTTATTAAAATTAACATAAAAGTCTTGCCTTTGAAAGGTAAAGTTGGTAAATACACACTGTTTAAAAATGCCAATAAAAACCTCATTTATTTCATATATGCAAATTGATTTGCACATGTATAAATAGAGTTGCTTTTTGCATTTTTTGCTTAGTTTCTATGTTTCTTTTTGTAAGTTATAGTTGCAGCAGTGTGTTTGCTTGTTTATATCAGATTATGTTTCTACAAATATTTAATGTTTATGTGCCTTTTTTTTTTTTTTTTTTTTTGTACTTTCTTTGGGGTTTGGATGTGTGTTTGGAATATGGACACTGTCTGAACAAGTATAATGGAACACTAATTCCAGGTAAATAGTGATGACAAATCCTCAACTCAATAGTGTGAATTTTGAATGTTTTCAAGTAGTGGAGAAATCTGTTCTAAAAGTATTAAGAGTTGATAAAAGATACTGTAATAATTCTTACCAAACATTGCTTCTGCAAGCAGAATGCAACTTACTGAGTGTCTGTGATTTGGCATGAGAGCTCCTGCTGGGACGGGATGTCTGTTCAATGACCAGGGAGCAAAGGAAAGCCATTAACATTCCCCAAGGAGACAAAGCCAACAGAAAACATCCAGGAACAGCCATAGCTGGTTTGATGGGCAGGAAAATTGAAAATCTGCACTGAAGCCTGTGAGGTGTTGGCTTTTCAGATAAAGATGTCTCCACGTGGAAGTGCACAGGGTGATTCCTGATGCTACCAGAGAATACAGTCCTTTAATCATAGCTGAATTTAGAGCTCTTGGTGTGGAGGGAACTCTGGCTATCCAGCTTATTGCACGTGTCCTTTCTTTTTAATGCTACTACTTTTCTGCAACAGTATTTTGCAAAATAGCTGCAGATCAGGTTTCTGTTGGAATGGGGTTGTAGCCAGAGCCAGGACTCTGTGGCTTCTACTTGTGCCAGCTTTTGCAACTTGCTGATTGCTGAGGTTCAGACTTGTTGAAGGTTTCTGTTGGTATCATCAGCCCCAATCAGGCTGTGAGCCGATGTCTCCTCACTTAGTCATGTTGTTCTCCTGTCCTTCAAAATTCTCGTCAACATTCCCAGTTTGTCCTTGATATGAAAGACATGCCCTCCCATCTCAGGCATCTAAATTGCAAAGGTGATTTATGAGTTTGTAGCACTTTTCACATAACCAGAATCCAAATTGCTTTCTCAGGTATGTCTTTTGCTCATAGTGCATTTCAGGACCAGATTTTGCTAGTAAAATAAATTGAATGGAATTAATCAGGCTGGATACAATCTCATCCAAGTCTAATTAACTTTGCAACTCCCACTGCTTCAATGATAGCACAACTCCTCCATTAACATTTCTTAAAATTCAAAAAACAACCTCCCGTTTTAATAAATATAAAGCACTGTATCTTACAGGAGAAAGACCAAACACTTGCAGGGTATATTACACACATATCAGCAGCCAGTGTTGCTCACTGTCACAGCATATCAGCTCTGACTAAGTCGATGTTACTGATTATTAAAATATCAGTTTAGTTTATCAGTAAAGTATCAGTTGAAAACTTGATTAAATCTCTGTTCAGTCCACAGTTGGGAGTTGGAGGAATGGCCTGTTAGTTGTTTGTTTATTTTTAGAGACCAGGCATTATCAATTTCTAATTTCACAGTCTTTTTTCCAGGGGTGCTAACATTTGGCATGGCTGTTCCTTTGTGATGTTTGCCCTACAGCTGCTATGCCTTCAACTTTTGACTTGTGGTCTCTTTGCATTTGTAGCTCTCCTTTGGTCCCACCATTTGAGGGATCACTGTAAAGTCCAGGAGAATAATGCACTGATAGATGTATGTTTTTGTTCAGGCTGAAAAGCCCAGGGACAAATACAATTTCATTGAGATTTGCTTTAATAATATTGCTGTAAAAGTAACATCAAAACATACTGTTTTATGAGCAGTGACTTAAATCTCATCTTCATCTTTTTAAGCAGCTCTATAGGAGTTTTTTTAATTAGTTTGGAATTTTCAAGTTATCTATTTAAATGGAATGTGTAAACAACAACTCCATGTATCAAGTGTAAAGCGTTTACTGTAGAAATGTGTTCAAAATACCAGAGGCTGAACCCCAGAGTGCCTCAGTTGTGTGGCATCGTTCATGTTCTTTCTTCCAGGGAAAAGCAACAAAGTGCAACCATTGCTGATGTGCCTTGCACATTGGGACTCACTCATTTTTATAGGTGTAATCCTCTGCATATTCATGTAATTATGAACATACAGTGGTATGTTTTATTTCAGCAGACCTTTCTCAACAGCACTAAATCACCTGTTCATTAAATGGGTAAATAAAACCAGATCCCCAAAGTTTTGATAAAATGAATGATAACCCCACCTTCAGCACACAGAAACTGCTTTAAAAAAATCAGTTGTATTTAAATGAGTGAACCCCTTCTCTCTGCTGGGAAAATCAGTGCAGGTGCCATTTACTTAGGTGAGCTGTGTATGGGACCAGAATTTGTCACCTCCTGTCAGGGCTCTCAGGGCTGGAGCTTTGAGGACCTGCTGTCCCCACATTTCACAGCCACCAAAGCACGTGGCTGCTGCCTGCACAGAGTAGGTCTGTTTGAGCTGTGCTACCACTGCAAATACCAGCCTGGGGTCAGTGCTGCTGCACACAGCAGAGCCTGGGTCCTGCAGGAGCCCCCAGAAGCCTTGGCTTTAAGGAGAGCATGTAAATAATGCCCTGGCATTTCCTGGAGCCACCCAGGCACTCGGCAGAGTGCGTGAACCACGGCCGGGCTCCAACTCCAGCAGCTGCAGAGTAGTTTGAAGTATCAAATAGGTACACGATAAATCAAGTTAAATTGCTGTCTGAGGACAGTTAATTTTAATAGGGTTATATCCAGAACTAATTTGTTCTGTTCATTAACAGGTCTGTTGCAGTACAGTGACAGTGAAAACCATTTTTAAGGAGTCACAGGTTTATTTGGTTTTTGCACGGAGTGCAGCAGACGAGGAGGAAATGGCAGTTTGTACCAAAGGAAAAATGAGTGAATTTTATGAGAAAAGTTACCCTGAAGATTCTAAGAGAGCCAAAAGAAAAATATAAGGGAATCATTATGAAGCTAATTTGGGCTTGGGGAAGTTGATCCCCCTGAGCTCGCTGGGCTGATTGCTGTGGGAAAATCCTCCAGAGGGCAATTTGGGGCAGCTCTTTGGGTTCTGTTCTGCATCACTCCCTGGAGGAGTCTCCCTCTCTGTGGGTGAAGGGGGTCAGAGCCTGAATAAGCCCTGTAGCACTGTACATTTTTTAAAAAAACACCTACTGAAATCACTGAAAGTAAAATATTGCTTTTTGCAGACAATAATTTGGAGTCAATGAGGGTTTTTCAACGTACATGAGAACTTCAGGGTCAGGCTGGTGCTCTGGGGTGTTTGGTTTGAGTTCTCCCATAACAGGCTGATCCTTTGTTTTATTTCACTGGTTGTGTTCCACTATATTACGTTCAAGCAGTTGGATTCAAACAGAATAGAACGCAGTGGTTCAGATACTGCCAAGTCACTGGGGTTCAATAGGATGGGATTTCTTTTTAATTTTTTTTTTAGAAAAATAAATGTCTGTACTTTAATGGCATAGAAAAATGCTTTGTTTTCACTGTTGTAGAAAAAAACTAGGGAGAATTTATTTTTCAATAAACTTTTTTCTTGTGTGATTTGGATTTATGATTGTTTTGTGCTTAAATGGTAACTCCATGAGCTGCTTTTTATCCTGAATTGCCTTTGTGTGGCTTCTCTTCCGACTCTGCAGCTGGGCATTTCTGTTGCTGCCCCACCTCTGCAGGGCTCCCACCCACATCTTATCTGTAAGAACAGGTGAGTAATTATCTGGTTGCTTTGTTTTGTTTTAAACCTGAGCTGGATAATGGATTACATCAAGCCTCCTTTAAGGAAGGCAGTTTTGCCATAGCAGTCGTTGGGAATTCCTGGTTTCCTGTGAATTTCCAGCACACCAGGAGGACTGTGGAATTGCACAGTGGCACACAGACCTGCAAGACTTACTGGTGGAATACACTGTGGAGTTCAAGAGTAAAGCTACACTGTGGTACAGCAGTCAAGATCCAACTGTACATGCAGAGCACTCGGAAGCACATGGAATATCTGCATGTGGAACAGGGGATCAAGCCTGAAGCTTTGGCCCACACGGCTGCCGTGCTTCAGCACCACTCCCAGGCTGGGCTGAGGTTCCAGCAGCTGCTGAGGTGCCCTGGAAAGTCTCTGCCAAAATCATCTGAGAGGTGGTAACAATGTGTATTTTGGAGGACTGGGGTGTGCATTCAGTGCACTCGGTAGGTTCCACATTAAATCACCTCAGCAGTTACAAATATATCCATCAAAAAAGATGTACAGTATAAATGTCCACAGGGTGAAACTTCTCCCAGGGAACTGTCGGTGTGTTTGGGTGGCACCCGTTGTGCTGACAGGCTCCTTCTGCCCTCCTCAGCTTTGGGCTGAGCCAAGGCTGGGGAGGGGCTCTCTGTTCTCAGCTGCTGGGAATGCGCAGAGGTTTCGGTGGAGGTGTCCAAGAGTAATAAAACAATTAATGCAGGAACAGTGTGCAGTAGGAAAAAGAACAGTAAAAAATCCCAACCAAAAAAACCCAAATGAAGACCAGCTCTTTATCTGTTTAAATGTTCATTTGTAGCATAATTGCTATGGACTTTAAAAAATGTACATACCGGAGAGAAGCAACTGCTCACTTTTTTCCAGCATTACCTTCTTCCAAGTTTGTTCTATGCTGTGGTTTTGGGGTTTTTTTAATGTGGCCACACATAACTGAATCAGAAGAGTACAGAAGTCAGTAACTATCATCTTGAGATCCTTTGTATTGTCCCTGTCCAATTAATGACACACACACTGGTGAGCAGTAGAATAAATGTCAAACTGAAATGCCTGCAGGCTGGGAGAGGGTTTCTGACTTGGGTCTGGATATCCTGTTGTCCTCTCTATTCACTGGCCAGAATTAGGGAGTTTAGTGCATCGTGGCTACTGATGGTGGTTTTCTGCTGTGTGGTGCTACTGCAAGAGCCTTTTATGGCTCTTTCAGTGAGGTGAAGTATGTGAATATCATTCACCAGCCGCCTCTTTTTATGGATATTTCCTTGGCATACTTCACCTTGGATGAAATCAGGGGAAAATATTGTTGTTTCTGTGTTGCTATTCAACATACCACAATTCCCAAATGTTTCCTACCATCAAAATGAGTTAGTGGAGGACACTGCTCATTCAGTCTCTTGTTCTGGTTATTTTTGGAAATGTTTTTCTTCCTGTTTCATTCCCCTAATTATTGTTCAGCTTTGACATTCTAAAGAGACATCTGTAAAATGGTGAGCAGCTAGAGTCAGATGTGGGCTGTGTTGCAGTCACATAATGGAAAAAAAATCCATGAAAATTGGAATAAAAAATACACACAGCACGCAGCTGTACTGGAAAGATAATTTAGGGGAGCTTAAATACTGAATACTTCAACTCTCACACACTTAGACTGGGTTTAGTCAAACTCCAGCTGGTAGAGAGTCCACAGATGGAAACGTTTTGCTGGGACTTTGTGCTGCTCTCAAAACACCTCCCTCAGTATGCAAGTGCTGGAGAGCTGAAGTACCCAGTTTGCTGCCTCACACTCCCTCGTATTTGTGTTTATGTTCAGGAATTGCACATTTTATTTTACTCATTATGAAGGTTGCATTTAAGGAAAATCCAGGCAGTAAATCTTTGTTGCCAAAAGACCTGGATTCTGTTTGCACCAGACTCCAGCTGTTCAGTCTCACTGTGTGTCCTGCTTTACTTGTGGGGCCTTGGCTCCAGGATCTTTGCTCCTGCAGGACCTCAGAGAAGTGTTGTCTGACTGAAGGCATCTTCCTCCTGCACCTTTCTGAGCAGGGAAACTTCAAAGCAAACCAGTGCTGGACAAAAGTGCTGAAGCAGTAATAACAACCTCTAAAGAAAACATACCAAGGTGTGAGCCTTTGGTGGCTCAGCAGGTAACAGCTGGTGCTTGCAATGTAAGTGATGGGTACAGCAGATCTTAGAAGTGAAGCTGCCAAATCCCTGGAGACCCCTGTTGGCTTTAATTTCCTCCCCACCTCCATAGGAGGGTGGAATGTATGTGATCAGCCCAAGGCTGTGCTGCAGGCTTGGGTTCCACTTCATTGGTCCACCCAGTAAGAGGAAGTTGGCATTGCTTGTCACTTGGTCAATTTGAAAGAGGTGTTGCTTTCACTCCACTCCTTGCTCTGTGGTGAGGTGACAGGTGGCAATAATCCTCTCTAACCTGTGTCTTTAAGAGGCAAGTTCAGAAGGGTTCTGGGTTTGGTGACAACAGTAGTAGCTGACAAAATGGGATGTTTCCTATTTTCTTGCCCAACTACCTTAGAAGAAAATGCACTTTCAGCCTCCCTGCAGCTGAGTGTTCATGCCAGTGTCAGTCCCTGTTCCCTGTGGGATCTGCACGCTGGGTTTCTCCTCTGCTCCCACAGCTCCAGGTGAGTGGGACATGGCACAGAGGCTGCTGGAGCAGCCGTGCTCACCACCATGGGCAACGGAACCCACTGAGCAGGGGAAATCCAAGAACTGTTCCTTGCTGCCTCCAATCCCAATCCCGTGGCTGAAAGGAAAACAGCAGCTCCCAAACGTAGGGGGAACAGGAGAGGGAAATATCCCTGGCTTGTCTGTTACTCGCTTCAGTCACACTCTCACATTGCATAACCTGTCCCCCATGCCAGGCCACAGGAATGTGTTTGTGTGTGCTGCTCCTGTGCAGTTCCCGGTCCTTCCTGGGCAAGCACAGCCAGGGGCTGTCACAGATGGGCTGTCACACCACCTCGCAGGGGCAGCACACCCAGCACAGACTAGCAGGGGTGACAAATGGCAGGTGCTGTGAGCACAGCAGAACACCTTCCTATGTGCAAACCCTGGGTGATCATCTCCACAAGGCTGTGCACCCCAGGGCAATGTGGTCAAGTCGCTTCAGCATTTCTTCAGCTCTTTATTTGACTGCCTAGGAAAAATGTATTGTCAGATTGGGAATGAACATTCCTGCTTTATGTATTACTGAGGCTTAAGAGATGGACTAGATGACCTTGGGCATTGTGTTCAGTTCTGGGCCCCTCAGTTCAGAAAAGTTATTAAGGTGCTGGAGCAGGTCCAGAGAAGAGCAACAAGGCTGGAGAAGGGACTTGACCACAAGTCCAATGGGGACACGCTGAGGGGGCTGGAGTTGTTTAGCCTGGAGAGGAGGAGGCTCAGGGGTGACCTCATCACTGTCTAGAACTACCTGAAAGGAAACTGTAGCCAGGTGGGGGTTGGTCTCTTCTCCCAGGCAACCAGCAGTAGAACAAGAGGGCACGGGCTTAAGCTCTGCCAGGGGAGCTTTAGGTTGGATACTAGAAAGAAATTCTTTACAGAGAGTAATCAGTCATTGGAATGGCCTGCCCAGAGAGGTGGAGGATTCACTGTCCCTGGAGGTTTTTAAGATGAGACTGGATGTGGCACTGAGTGCCATGATCTGGTAATCACAGGGGGCTGGATCAAGGGTTGGACTTGGTGATCTCAGAGGTCTCTTCCAACCCAGTTGATTCTGTGATTCTATAATTCTAGACGACCTTGAACTTGATGACCTTTAAAGGTCCCTTCCAACCCAAGCTATTCTATTTATCCTTGTCCAGTGACCCACTGTGCCCATGAGCTGGCCCACAAGAAAGAATGCCAGAAATGCCCACACTTTTTCTCGGGCAACCATGATTGCAGAAACACAAACTGTGCTATTAATGGTGAGCACCTCTGTGGTACAGCCCCAGGTGCAGGTGTACTTAGAGCTGAATTTGCCCAAGTCTGAGAAGCTTCTTGTCTGGAATCTTTGCTTCAGGTTCATTCCTGGAATGTAATCTTCAGTAAGGAGCTATTTTTGAGGCTCTATTTTTCCACAATAGTTGGATGATGCTTATTTATGGTCTGCCTACTATTGCTAGAAGTGAAATGGAATAAATCAGCAGCAGATGTTAGTCTGGTGATTTTTTTAATGACAATCAGGGCGCAAGAAATCTGACTTTTAGCTGTAAGTGGAACATTATAATTTCCTCTGCCTACCTGGGGTGTGTGGGTCATGGCTTGGGATTCAAGATCACAGCTGGTGTAATCCTGACAGAGTTTTTGAAAGCTCTGCAGAATAACATGGCCAAATTCAATGCATCTGCTCAGTGTCATAGTGACTTTCTGGGATTAATTTGCAATTCTGGGCTCGGCCAGACTTTAATAAGTGTCAGTTTGCAGCCACTGCTGTTCCTTGTGTGAACACTGAGGCTCCTTCCTTGTGTCCTGTGCATAACAAAGAGGCCTTGGCAGTGCTGAGTGGCTGCTGTGATCACCAACCAGGTTATTGTGTTGACCAGTGCCAAGTTTCAGGTGATTAGTCCGAGTGCTTTTGAACTGTTTCAGCTTTTGAAAAGTCCACCTTCACTTAGCCTAGCCGGAAGCACACTTGTTATCTCATAGCTGGAAAAATCAACTGGCACAGAGATTTAATAGAGAAAAGCTCATATAGAAACTGTTACCTCTGAGGATGGCTGGCTAGAGCAGTGTCACAGTAGATGGAAGAGCAGTTATTTTCTCTGTCATTGTCACATACCACCCAAAGTCTCCCCAGTCAGAGCTGGCTTTATCAGCATGTGTGTGCTTTCATTTCTGAGAATCAGTATTTCCTGACCTTTTCCAAGTATCACAAGTATTTCAGTCATTTTCTTGTATTTACCTGCTAATCTCAGAAATGCTTTGAAGCACCTGTGGTAACTGAAAAGTTTGTGCAATTAGTTTAGATTAATCTGGTAAGAAAAAGTACTATTAACTTGTTTAACCACATCTTTTCAAAGGCTACACACCTGAAGTCTGTCCTTACAAACGCCCTCTGAGCATTCTGGAGTTCCAGAAGGAAGTGTAAAACTTCATTTACCCAGTGTTTAGCTTTCCTTCATGCACCAGCATGTCTGTGTGGCTCTGTGCTCTTGTTTACACTCAGCATTTTAGCAGAATTATTCAGTGTTTGACCTGGGTGTTGGTTTGAGTGTCCTACATACTTTCAGTGGTTTGGAACTGTGCTGTGGCCAAGGTTATATCAGGAGCTCAATATCTTGCCACAACCATGTAACCTCCTGCTCACTTGCATGCAGAAGCACTTGGTGCTGGACTGGCTGCTGGATACATGGCCTCGTGGAGCAGCCCTTCCAGCAGCTCCCAAGTGTCAGTCTCACAACCAGCAGTGGGACTGGAGGAGGAATAAAACCCTCAGAGAGGTGGAAAAATGTAAACAGTACAAAAAACCCATCAAACCAATGAAATACAGCAAGGTTCAGGCTCTGGGTCTGTGATTCTGAGGCTGAAGATGCCTGACAAAAGCTGTTAATCATTGAGGAAATGTCCTGCTCATTTCATGGAACTATGTGAAAGAGAAGAAATACAATGGGAAAATATCAGGACTAAGAAAAAGTATAACAAGTTAGGGTCTGGTGCAGGAAGAAAGGGTTTTGGGGTGGCATTTGATATTTAAAAATGTACATATGATGAGCACAGTGGACAGTCCTGTACTCTCCAGTCCTCCTGAAGTCCTGCTGAATGCCTTATGGAGTAGCTCCTTTGTCATCTACTGCTGAGTGACATGAGGAGCTCTAACATCACCCTGGGACATCAAGGCACATGCAGCATCTGCACTGAGAGCAACAGTGTCACAGAGTTTGCAAATACTTAGACAAACTTCATTGACCCAAAATACATGAAAACAAACTAAAGCAGCAGAACAGATTTCATTTTGCCACAAAGAATCCTGTATCAAGGAGTGTCATATTTGCAATACTGTGCCCCTCATATGGGCACTGCCAGGTCAATGAAAGCACTGGGTGGTCTCTTCCTACATGGATCATGTGGAGCTGGCTTTTATTAGAGATCCTTAAGGATCTGACTAAGTGACATATGTGGGAAATACAGTTTTATCACCTTTATCACCACACCAGTGCAAAAATCAGTGTCTTCACTGTGCATCAATCATTGATCATTCTAATTGTGCACCTACTCTCATTTCTGTAGTCTATTATTTTGTAGTGCAAATGGATATTTCTAGCTACTTGGCTACTCACCATAGTCGTACTGCAAAATCTACAGTGGACTGTCTATTTTTTATTCACCTGTGCAGAAGCAACAGCACTGGTTCTCTGTTGTGAAAACCAACCTGGAATATATAGAAAAATGAGAAAATGGCTATAGCCAGAGAAACCAGTTTAATTGGCTGCTATACAGGAAGACTTTGTTCTATGATACATTCTGGAAATAGTTTTCAAATGTTACTTACAGATACTGTATAAAATAGATACCAGGGTTTTTTATTGATTATACATCAAGATTCTTTGATCATTTAACCCACTATTAAGTCATATATAAGATGTGTGATGGAAGGTGAGCAACACTTTACAGGACAATCTAAACCTAATAAATAGATCTGTATCTCACCACAAGATTGAGCCACTGCTGTGCCGTCGTCAGACTACAGAGCAACCACAACGTCACACACGCTGGTACAGCTGCATATGGCATAATAGGAGGTGAAAAATCCCATTCCTTGAGCAGCTCCTCTTCCCTGCACAACTTTTTGGCTTTGGTCTGTACAGTAATACTGTGTGTGCTTGTTTGGTCCATGCAAAGCTATGAACAGTGTCTTGTTAAGAAAAAATAGAATTTAAATTGAAGAGGTATAGTTTCAGTTAATTTGGGATTAAAATGCAGTTTTCTCTCTGATCACAGAAAGGGCTGTGCCTGCTCTTTCTGGGTGTCTATTTTAAGGGGAGGGGGGAAGTAGCTACTTGAGTGTTTTAAGCAACACAGCTCTTGGTGTCCAGACTGTATGTAAGATAGTCTTAGTTGAAGAGGTTAGCAAGGATTGTACTCCTGTTCCAGCATGTGTCTGGGAAAATACAGGCCGGGGATAAAAAAACAAAACCCAAATCTGAAACTGGCACTTCTTTACCCACAGGCTTACCACACCATTAAGAACACTTTCACTCTGGAATATACAACATGGCAGCTGGGTTCAAACTGCAAACTGCATGTTTTCTATTGTCACAGGAATCAATAGCATACTGGAAATAAAAAGACGCTGTTGTTTGGCTGAATCGCAAGCAGTGTGCACATATGCCAGATTTACAGAGAGATTTCCCATTAGAACAAACTTCAACAAAAACAGACCACGGGAAACAAACTGCATGTTCAGTAAAATACCATTGGCACCACTTGCCAAAAGGCAGGAGGCTGGAGGGTGACAGTCCATCCGGAGCAGAGGGCGCAGCCGTCACTCGAACATCTCGTAGTGGCGCGTTTGCCTCACCCGCGGCACCATGTCCATGAGCAGCCTGTGGAGCAAAGAGAGCCGTGAGGCAGCCCCAGCACACCGGGCTGCTCCCCTCACCTACTCATTTAGTATAGAATAATAAATCCAACCAGATGCAGTAACAACCAGATGCAGTAAACCAGCCCAGATGCATAACAGCCTCTATAGTTTTGCAGAACAGTTGGGTTTACAACGGAAACAGTGATTATAGTGACTTATTCAAGAATGGTGTTACCCACTAAAGTGTTAATTTAATTTTCCAAGCTTAAAAAACCCCACACAGCTTCCAGCCCAGGGCTGACTGTGGCCTGGCCAAGGTCTGCTTCTCAATGGGTGCAATTTCAACTAAGATGCTCTATCTCCCCCTTTCTCTTAGTGGCAGAAAAGGGGGATAAAGCACAAAACTCCTGTTAGATTCCATGCAGTCAAGAGAAATTGTGGCAGTGATGAAGTGCATGGCAGAGCTTCATTTGATTTGTTATTTTTTTAATTGATGTCATGAATCAAGAAAGCATCTTAAAATTCAAGAGAAACAACATTTGAAACATGACCAGCAACCTGCAGTTCAAACATTGCTATAAGGTGTGGAGCTAGGAGAGAAACCAATAACAAGATGCTTCTTTAGACTTGAGCATTTGTCCTTTAATCCAGACTTTCTTTGGAAAAGCAATGCTTAGAAATGTGCCATAAAAGCAATGTGGGCTGATTTTATCCAAGATTTGTGGTTATTTTTCAAGTATTTAAAAACTTGGTTTTCCAATTCAGGTATCTAAAAGTCTTTTAAAATTATTCCAATTTCTTTTTAAGTCCTGGCTGCTTTCCAGCTGATGTGAGAACACCATCTTTTATAACCACTTCCACACACTCTGTTTCAGCATTGGCAGTGAGTCTAATAAATTCCAGGGCCTGATTTCACTGAGTTATATAAGCCTTGCAGAGCTGTGGCTGCCTCCCCCAGACAGCCCCTCTGCTGTTCACCCTGCACTCCCCGCTCCAGCAGATACTCACTTGATTCCATAGGCAGATATTGTAAGTCCAATTAACACTCCTATACTGCCATCCAGGTACCAGACAGAAGAATTGTGTTTAAACACTTCTGCACTAAGAAGGATGGAAAATCCCATTATTCCACCTACAAGAGAGTTGAAACCTAGAAGGGAAAAAAAAAAACTAATTAAAGGAAGAACCCAGGGAGCTTATGGAAAGGGAAATAATTTTTCAAGTTCAAAGACCTCTTTCAATAGACCTCCTCTTGAAGCTTTTTATCCCATTCCATGTATTTATTTAGGTGTTTGGCACTAGAGCTGAGAGGTATATATTGCTGAAAACATACAGGATAATCCTAGCAATATTTTACATTTATGCTTTAGACATGTCACAGAAACTTCTTTTCTATTATTCACAATTTTTATGAACATTCTTTTAGATTCCTCTTTTTTTAGTCCTTCTCTTTGTGTCCAAGACTGTCCCTTGAAATTTCTCCCAGAGCTTCTGCAATAACTGATTTTTTTCATTCAGCTCCTGTTTGATTAGTTATTGATTTGGGTTTTTTTAAAAAAGTCCTTCCTTGTGTTCTTTTTTAACACCAAAGTCCCTTCTTCTGATTTTTTTTCCTCAATATCCCAAAAGACATCACTGTTGTTCTACAAAAAAAAAAAAGGTCACTGATAATGCATTCATTTGGTAGATCCATATACTATTGAACATGGCTAAGAAGTGAAAAATCAAACTTGAAACATTCTATATTGCTTGGTGAGTCAGCTCTAGTCAGCTGCTGCTTCCAGCACTTACCCAGGTTTGTTCCAACTTCCTGTGAGTGTCAACAGGACACACATGACACTTGTTCTAGACCTCTCACCTCCAATCCTCATCTATTTATTAACTTAAATGGCTAATGCATGCTGGTGAAATATATATATTGTGTGTACATATATATAAATATATATGTATACACACACACACATATATATATAAATATAAATATATATAAATATATATAAATATAAATATATAAAAATATATATATATAAGTATATATATATATATATAAAGAATATTAAATGCATTTTCTTGACATTATTGGCTGATGGTCCAAATCATATAAAAGATAACTGCAAAGGAAATTGATTTTGCTTCCTGACTGTCATTCAGTCAAACCTTCCTTTGCTGGCATGGCAGGAAATCATGTCATGGTTGCAGAATTAATGCAGACACTGCTCTGTGCAGAAGGCCAGCACAGGAAAAAACAGGTGGCTAAATCTGGGTAGGAAACAGGTATGTAAAACCTACAGGAAGGTTGGCTGACATCACCAACTGTCACAGATCTACAGTTGTCCTCTGAGATGTTACAAAACGCAAGGCAGGAAATGGCTGTTTTTATTATCCAAGAGGCCATGATCTTTTCCTACAAACAAATTGTACAAATAACCTTTTGCCTCATTAGGATTAATACATGTAGGCTTTAAAGAGATACTGTTGTCAAGTCCTATGCTAAAATAAAATTATTCTTAAAAATATTTTTAATAGAGGTTGATGACATGTATGAGAGAGAATTTGCTGTTCTGAAAATAAACCTATTTTTCAGGAAGAAAAATGTATGCTCTTGTTCCTCAAAACAGTTTGTTGGTCTAGAGCCAGGGATCATGGGAGGTAAATTAGCAGGAAACAGAAAACATTGAAAAAAGACATGCAAGGGAGTACTAAATCTGTCTTAGCTGCTGAATCACATTGTCTCCTTCTGATTGTTAATAAATCAAATATATATGTAAATAAGCCTTGAGAAAGAAAATATTTTACCACACAAGGTAAGATCAGCCTCCTACATTTTCTAAAGCAGTTCTAATTGTGTACTTTTTTCCCTGTTTTTTTAATCAAAGAATAAGCAATCTCCAGCTCAGAAGCAATATCATTAGCATGAGGATGTAATTATGGGGGAAGCAATTCTGTGTCATACAAGAGAACAATTCAGAGCTGAAGTTATTTAGGGATTTTCAGCTAATATTTTGTCTGAATAAACTGCTCTGTTTCACAACTGAGCTACTTTTTTCTAAAGGGAGGGTTAATAATTTGCCTGCCGAGACACAGCTCTGAGACAGTCAACGTGTCCCACGTACATTCTGAGAGGGAAGGAAGTCAGACTCACTGGGCTGTAGTTCCCAGGATCCCTTCCAGAAACCTTTCTGCAGGGTGGAGATATTTTTGTTTCAAAATGTTTAAGGTGGCAGAGTCCATAGCAAAGAGTAAGATCTCTGAACTGCAGGTCTGTCGGGAGAGAATTCCAAATGCAGGGAGGCAGTAACTTAGTTGTAACCCCCGCACTGCTGTTCTGATTCCTTTTTTGTTTCTATTTAAAATATAAATAGTCATGAAGAATTTATATAAGTAGAATGATATAAATACTCATAATATGTGTTATCACACATCACCAAGATAAAAATATAAGTATGTTTAATTTACTTCAAATAAAGTAATTGTATGCATCCCCAGAGTAAGATGAAAATTGGATTTCCTTAAAGAGAAATCTTTAGCAGAGTAAAATAATTTATGTGCTGTGATCTATGAAACATCAACACCCTCCCATGTCTGTTTACAGAGTATTTCAAACTGCCCTGTGCTGGCAGATACAAACTGGGAGGGACTCACTGGGTGCTGTGAACCCTCTGCCATCACTGTGGCCTCAGTCGTTTGCAGGGCACATCCCCAGGGCTTTCTCAGGATTCACAAGCTTGAGCCCTGTCAGTAAGAGCCCTGTCATCTGCACTGAGTTTTAAAACATGCCTTTAAGCACACTTTTCAAACCAGAAAGAGTGAGGTGCTGCACACCTGGGCCAGCACAGAGGTGGCAGTGAGGTGTTCAGACAGAATGGATGAGATTCACCCTGTGCCAAGCCACGGCAGGGCAGGGAGCTGGCCAAGGCTTTGTTTCACACCTGCCATGCTCCACCAGCTCCACTGAGTGGCAGGGAAGGCACCCTGGTGACAAATTACATCTGTGGGGGTATGTCTGAATGATGGTGGGGATTTCTGCTCAAAGCAGGCAGAGCTGCTTTGTTTAAACTTCAGGATTATACAGTTCTCCAGGCACAGGCAGTGAGGAGAGAGGTGGCTTAACCAAAGCTCTGCAAACTGGTGTCATATGCCCCTGCTGCAGCCTAACCTCTGACTTAAATACGCCTAATGTGTTACCTGCTCTACCTCTACCTCTCAATTATTAATAATATTACTATCCACACGTTCACTGTTTGGCTCCCACCAGACATATTCATTTCAGCTGAGCCCTCTATGCAAGAGCCTCATGGTACTACAGCCTGTTCTAGTGTTTGGGGTTTTTTTTCCATTTCCATTTCAATGCTCTTTCACAGCTGTCATTGTGCAGGGGTCACTCATATCCTCTGTGACTACAACATTCCCTGGAAGAGTCTATAAATGCAGCAGGATCAGCATCACACTCACCATCAGTTATCAGTGCTCTGCTTGTAAGGACCTTTCCCAGCATAAATTTGATTACTGCCAAGACACTGCAAAGGATTCCACTTAAAACAGAGACACTATACAGAAAATCATCCTGAAAAAAAAAAAAAAAAAAGAAAATGTTGTACATTAGTATGTTTTCTGGTCATGCCCCAGCTATTAAATGATAAATAATACTCGTTACAGTGCAATTAGTTGTGCTGCTGGAGTACACAACCTGAGGAAAAGAAATCCTGCATTATTACTTCCATGACAGATGGTGCTTATTTTGCTTATATTGCCACCTGCAATTGCTTTTGCAACCATAATTAATGACAGTTCCAACCAACAAATTTTGAATTGACCCAAACTCCTCAGAACAGAGAGGTTATACACCCGAGGGGCTGAACACAGACTGCCAAGTCAGCTAATGCCCAATGCCAACAGTGCTGAAGCCCCCACAGGCAGGGGCAAGGCTTGAGAATAGACCCTCACTTACCAGACCTTTGTTGATTTTTGGTGTAAGAAATAACCATTTATACTTTTTCTGACTCTGCACTTGCTTTGGTGGGTTTTTTGTTTCCTTCTTCTAATGTCTGGACTGAGCTACATCCATAAAACTTTTGATACTGATGTACAAAGTAAGGCTTAGCTCTTTCTTAGAAAACAAATTTTAAGGTTTAGTTCTTTCTTAGAAAATAAATTTTCCATGGGTTTTCATTTCACAGAAATATCCCCAGTGCTTAATTTTCATGTGTAACATGGGCTCCCTGAGCTCCCTCGAGAGAGAGCTCCATGTCTATGTAGGGCAAAGAAGGGTAATTAATTATTGTTTAACACACATTCTCTAAAAGTTTGTCTGGAGGCACCTACCCCTTCCTGCTCACTGTTTGGTGTTTGGTTGGGTGGAACAAAACTCTCCTGGGTGCTGCCACACTGCAATAAAGTGCCTAAAGGGAGTCCTTGTGCCTTCTCTCCCCGAGGTACCTGAGCCAATGGGCTGCAGAAAAACCCAAGCGAGCTCTTTGCCTGCCTGCCATGTAACCACAGAGCTCTGAAATAGATTCATTTATTACTCCTAACAGAAGATTTAATTTAAGCTGTTGCAACACCACTGCAAATAAAGGAAATAGCAAGACCATATTTCTTTTCTATCTGCAGGTCTAAGTTGGCCAGTGCCATTGGGACCCTGTTCCTGATTAAAACACTCTGACAAAAATCCCCGCTGATAGCAAATATTGTCATGATGATTCACCATCAGCTCCATCCATTTTCATTATTTTAGCAGCAATTCAAAACCCAAAGAAATCAAAAAATGGTTTTGAAAGCTGCTTAGGAAGATACTGGGAATTAGATTACTGGTATAATGTACTCACATCCCTAAATAAATCATTCAATGTATTTTTACACAATTTTGTATGTCATATAATTTTCAAAGTCTACT
Organism: Hafferia zeledoni; assembly: GCA_035583235.1. Classification (NCBI taxonomy): domain Eukaryota; kingdom Metazoa; phylum Chordata; class Aves; order Passeriformes; family Thamnophilidae; genus Hafferia; species Hafferia zeledoni. Next base: position 6,245,727 of record JAWWEV010000172.1, on the reverse strand, counting down.
TCACTCACTCTCAATCATGAGATCATTCTCTCTAGACCTGGTACAATACAAGAAAAAATGCACTGAGGGAAGGAGAGTAAAATAGAAGCAGTGAGAACACAGAATTCAAGCACAGGGTAAATCTGGGATAAAAAGCATTTCTAAAATTATTTTAACAGAACAACTGGAAAATACCCAGGCATTTTAGAGTGCTAGGAAAGGACTAAGGAAGGACTGGGAATATTTGTTTGCTGTCAGTCTAGCAAGGAAAGTTGGGAGCTTTCAGAAGGTCTGAAATGACAACAAAGCAGACATTCAAAAGTCTGGACAAGCATTGCAAAAGAAAAAAAACCAACCTCAAAATTTTAAATCTTTGTCAAAATCATGCTTCTAAATTTTGTGCACCTTTCTTAAAAATGTGTTTTTTCAGTACCTAAAGACTTCATTTTGATAGCCTGACAAATTCTGATTTGTTTTGAGATTTTAATCTAATCTCATCTAATATTTTACCTAATATTAAATATACAGCACACGTATAAAGCTTCAGAATAACCTGAAGCAGAATGTCACCCTCCACCAACACAGTCAGGTCCATCCCACCCTGCTGAGCTGGCATCTCAGTGCCATTCCCACACTGCCCTACAGACAAGGGGCTTTCCAATGATGCTGACAAAACCCAGTACATGTTACTTTGAAATATTGATACAGATCCTCAAAAGTCCAGTTATTAATTCAAAATCTTGAAAATGTTATGCCTTATTCCCTGCTCTACTGTGCCAGGTTTCACGCTCTGCATGGCACATTATTTTGAGCTGGTTTGTTTTTTCCTTGTCACGGTGTATCAGAAATTTTTGGGGTGAATTCAGTTATTTTTTTCCCTGCATGTGTCACTAAATTCACAGTACGTGGAAATGCATACCTTGCCATTTGTTCTGCTATACAGCCCTGACCAAAATGAGTCCAGCCACTCTACTGGAATCCAAGAATGACCTAAACATGATTTCGGAATGAACTCATGAAGTGAATTGATGAACAGGCTTTTTATAGAGAATACCTACTCAGGATCTAGAAATTCTTCATAAGTTTACTGTATTTCTTCACTGAACCACACAAAACAAGCTCATTTTGTTGCTAATATTAATCCAATAACCTTTGATGGAGCAGAAGACCTGACAAATCGAAGCTCCTTTCTTATCACGGTGGACACAAAAAGGGAAGAAGTCAAAGAAACTTGCGTTGAATACAAACACCTCAGCAGTTTCACACTTCAGACTGTGCCAAATACATTTTCAGAAGACAACAGTCTTTTTTTTATTCGTCTCTAAACCACTAAGTCTAAATTGTATGCCAAGTCCCCCCTCCAGTTGTGCGCAGCTTCCCGCAGGAGCCACAGGGAGGCGGCAGATCCCGCAGGAACCGAGCGCACGGTGCGTGGAGACAAAACAGAAGAGGGAAAAACCTTTTAAACTCACTTTCCTCTGTGCTTTCTGCATGTGCGGCCGCCAAAGAGCTTGAAGAGTGAGGCTGCTTTGCACTAACAAGAAGGTTTTGCAGGTGTAATAGATCAGCCCAACCCAGGGGGCGATGCCCAGGAACATGAACAGCCTGGCAGTGCATTGCCTGAGCAGGTGAGGGGGCAGCAGCAGAGAAACAGCTCCAAATGCTGCCTTGGCACTCCTCTGAGGCAATGGTCAGAAACTGGAACCGGTTTAGAACAGCAGGATGGACAAATGACCTGCGGGAGGGCTGCTGTGGGCTACACACCTGGGCTGGAGCTGGAGCTGCAGAGGTGGCCGGATGGGACACGATGACAGACGTGCCCTGTGCAGTGCTGTGGGCGCTGAAGGGTTAAACACGCCACACCGCGGCTGTGAAATGATTCCCATTAAACTAACTCATCCTTTGGAGAAATGAAAGAAAGAAAAGCCGTAATGGAGATCTAAATTAATAAAATAAGCCTGGCCATCTGGCACCATCTCCCTCCGGATCTTCCCGCAGCCCTGCCCTCTCTGCAGCCCTCGCCGTCCCATCTGACAGTCATTAGGAGCACGAGGCACATCTAGCCAGGCTCACCGTGCATGTCCTTGGTGCTATTTTAATTAAAGCAGCAGCAAATTGTGACAGATGATAAAAATTTAAATTCTGATCATTTCCATATGATAAAGGCTTCTCAGTGCAGTAAATAAAGCTCCTTCCTTTTCCATTTCTTTTCATCATATTTCCTCATTATTACTACACTGTACATGAGATCTTAATTAAAGGACACATATATTTGATTAGATGGTTTCATATTTAATCCAGCACTGTACATAAAACAAGGTGCCCCTCCTCGGTTGCCTTATCATTACACAGCACTCCAACAGCTACAATGTCCCCACTTCAGATTTATTTTATTCTGTGGGTTTATGCTTTGTTTCCCAAAAGAAAGCTTTTCTACGATTCTATTTTATCATTCCACGGAAAGGAATAATAGAAATCAGCAGGCAGCTTTCCTCCAATTCTTCCAAACACATTGTCCCCATCAGTGCAGCTGAGAAGAGGAGGTTTCAAAAATGTGATAACAGTTCTGTCCCTGCTTTCAAGGATTTCACCAAAAGCAGCAGTAATCTTATGGCTTAAGAAAAAAAATTGTTGACTATGATGTTGTGACTTTGATCTTTTTCTGAATCTATTGTAGAAACTGGGGGGAAAAAAAGTCATGGGGGATTCTTCAGGGCTTGGTTTATTAGGCGGGGATATTTTAACTCAATTCCCAGCCTGGTAACTGACTTTAAACTTTCAGCTGATCTGTGTCCCTAATCTTTTCCTAGAATGCATATTGCTGATTCTGATCCTAAAGCTTTGCCCAGACTTCATATATTATTTCTACCAACTCCCCTCTGCCCACTCTCATTTAGTTACAGTCCTTCCATTTCTGGGATGTAAAAATGTTCTCATTTCACCTGCATTGTACAGTGTTGAGCCAGAAGATACTCATCAGTATGGAGGGCAGCAGGCATGTCCAGTGTTCGTCCCCAATGGACACAACACACAAAATATTATTATCTATGTGTGACTCTCTGTCTGTCCTTGCATGGTTGTCAATTCTCATGCAATCCCAAAACAAGCTCCTTCTCCCACCTCCAGCAGCTGCAGGTTTTCTTCCACTCCTCTGCCCTCTCCTTGCTTCCTCTGTGAACCAGCCAAAGGTCTGGTTCCTCCCCACTCCTGCAGGAGTACCACCTTTTTCATGCCATTTTTTCCCCTCCCAGAGAACCTGGTGTCTCATGGTGTGTTATCTTTCCTCTGCTGAGCCTCACTCATCTTGGCTGAGGAAGTAGGGACACCTTTCTGGAATGCTACAGATGCTGTTGGCAGGAGCAAAGTCATGGCTGGCCCAAACTGAGCAGAGTTTGTGTTGTTAAATATTAATTTTGCCCATCTCTGCAACTCACCATCTGTCTCACTGATCCCAGCAATGACCTTTCTTCAGTCCAGGTGACTGGTCACCGTGCTCCCCAGTTCTCATCAGGTTCTGCTCCCACCCTGCTCCCCATCCCTACCTTCACATGCTTCCCACTGCCTCTCTGTCCTCCAGGTCCCTCAGCAGCTGTCGTGTCATCAGGGCACACTGGCTGCAGGATCACTAAAACCCCTCTGCAGAACATCTTAGTCAAAGAGGACTGGCTTCCCTCCTCTGCCCACAAAGCTTTCTGTTGCTGTATAGACAGTAACAGAGATGTTTCTAATACAAACACTTTTTTGGGGGCTTTTTTGTTTTGTTTTGTTTTTTTTTTTAAAGTCCAAATCTCCATCACACTTTCCCCCAAGTAATAAATAGTTTATGCAATCAGTCTAAAGGGAGCTCCTGGGAAGCCAGAGGGTCTCTCCTGCTACAGAACTTCAAAAGGGGTAAGAGTTTTAATTGCACTTCACTGTCAGAAAACAAACCAACAGCCCAGTCTCTGACTCAAGCAGGAGACAGTCTCTTCACATGGAGATACAAAGATCTATTATTAGCACACAAAAAAAGAAATCTTATGAATGTTTAAACTCGTTTCTTTGGTGTGACAAAGCAATTCCCCAGCTCAGAATGCTTTCTCAAGAAACAGAGAACAGAGGCAGGGTGTGCTGAGTGCCATGGGATGGCACCGAGGCAGGAGCAGAGGGGCTGTGAGCTCCAGAGAGCCCTCAGAGGTGACCTCAGGGCTCCTGAAAAAGGCTCTGCTTGAAACTTCAACATCACTCATCCTTCTAGAATTCCTCTCCATTGCTTTAGCAGCACATGGTTATAAAACATAATTTAAAATGCTATTTGCCCACTCTTGAAAGAGTCTCTCTAGTGAGACTGACAGTTTTCTGATGAGGAGGGAGCTGAGACCAGCAGCACCTTCCACATCACTTCCCAAGTGCTGAGCAGTCACCAGCACTTCTTTCTTATCACTGTGTGATGAAATCTGAAAACAAGGCTTTCCAAAAATCACCTGAACAAAGAGGGAAGTTGTTATGCTTTCCCTAACCCTGATTCACTCACTAGTTCAAGCATCCACAGCATTCTCCACAACCTGCAAGAAGCACATCTATTTTAGGCCCAACTCCAAAGCATACATAGCAGGTAACAGTTATAAAGCAGGATTCTACTGTATTATTAATGCATATGGTGCTTTGATTTGAAATGGCAAGCAGTAAATTATATATAAGAGATTAGAAATGTATAGGGAAGCATGTATGAGGATATATATTATGTGTATATAATCACAAATATGTTATACTGCTATTGACCTATAATTCAACTGTTGACATAAATAAATTTATACATTTATGATGTATTTATTTTAAATTATTAAATTAGTAAATAAATTAGAACTCACAAAGCTACACTGTGCCACCGCTACCCTCCCATTTCAGCTGTCATCAGTAATATATGACAGAACAACATATGGCCTAATTTTTCAACTGATTTCATTTATAAAAGCGTTGGAGGCACCAAGTCAAATGGGCTGCGTGTCTTTTGTACACAAACTGATTACATTTTTGCTTCTTTGTTCTGCAGGAAATGTCACAAATGTGGCATGATGCTTGCTTACTCTTGCAAAAAAGTGTCCTTTGCCATACTAATGAGGACAAATGCCAAGCTGCATTGACATTACATGTGTTATACTATTACCCAGGGAAATGCAAGCAGTAACTGAATAGTAAATGGATATTGATTTACAACCCCAGGTGAAAGTAAAACAGCCATTCTCAGTGTGGCTGGGTTGGGCTTTTTTTTAAGAACAGAAAAAGGTCTGCAAATTCTTTGTGGCAATAGCCAAAATAAAACATATCGTTCACACTTACATTATATTTTTACCATCCAACAATAACCAGTAATTGACATGATAAAGGGAAAGAGGCAAATGATAAAGGCTTTTTGATCATGGAGATGGCAAGCACGAGGAGTAGCAAATGCAAACACAAAACAATGCTCAAAACCTATGCTCAATTTGAGTTTTAGACTCCTTTCTCAATGTATTAACAAAAAGTCAAAAAATCACTAAAATTTACAGAGAAATCCAAGTGTGATAGCAGCAGCAGTGTGCAATATCACTATGCCTCCTTATTTATAGTGAAATGTGTGCAAAGCAAATCCTCAGGGGCAGCATTGGCTGTGGATGTAGCTCTCTGAAACATCAATAAAGGAATGGTAATTCCTTTTCCTAGTGGGAATTATCTTATTACAGATAACATAGGTCGGAGAAAAAATGCTGCAAGTAACAATGGGGGAAATATTCTGAATGCAGAAGAAAACAAATCTGAGAAAATTATTTGAGTCAATAAGAAGTGATTCAATTTTAGGTTCAACACTCAACACTGTAGGAAAAAAAAATTTAAATTACATGATCTCAGAAACATTGATCTCAAATTAACTGGAAAGGTAAACAGAAGGAAGGGTTTCTATTTCAATGTCAAATACTGATTATCTTTGTATGTTAGGTGGATTGAACAACAGCTAAAACTATAAGAAATTTTAAGTCCAAACACTCCAGAAAGAAGAACAGCTGGCCTGCTTATTTTGACACTTAATTCCAGCAAGTGTAATAGGAACAAAGTTAAAGGGGGGGGGAGGACAAAGATCTGATCAGTGAAAAATATTTCCATAGAGATCAATTATATGAAACAAATAACTTCAGCATGCTGAAGCAGACCCTTAAAAAATAAAGATTCCCATCTATATAAATAGGACAGAACACAGAAAGGAGTGGAATTTGGAACTGTAAGGTTCCCACACATTAATGGCACACCTCTCCCTCCTGTAATTTTCTTTGGATTTTATGATCTTTCCACATTTTTTTGAGTTTTCCAGGTGTACAATAGCATGTTCACAGCTACTCCTCAGTGCAAACACATGCACAGTGTACAGCATATGCAGATAAAGTCTAAAACAGCATCTCTTAAAAATCCTGGGAATGGCTTGGGGGCCCTGCATGGGCTCCATACAGCACATGGACACCAACCTTTCACAGGAAATCTTGCCCAAATACCTCAGCATCCCAGTGATATGATAGGAATAGGAGGGAAACAGCAAGATTTCCTTCAGAACCAACATGCTCCAAGACAGGAGGAAAATGTCATCACTCTCTAAATTCACAAAACCAGAAAGCTTTAATTAAAAATATTTTCAGGTAAGTGAGAAGGGAGGTCACAGCCTGATAAAATGACTTGCATGTACCTGTTGATGTGGGGCAGAAACTGCCTCTATAAACACACCCACACACAAATTGGCATCAAAGGAAAATGAAGCATCTCTACAAACTGAAGGTGAGGTTACATGACAGCCAAATACCCTCTGGAAGTGACATGAAAACTTTATTCTCTTAATTTACTTCTCTGTCCAAAAATCTCATCATACATTTTTTGGTTCTCACAAGTAATGTCCAAATCTTCAACATTGCTGGAAAGAAAAAACCTCAATTCCACTTTTCACTGAATATATTCAATATTGGCAGTTTCCAGACCTTCTGGACAAATAGATCCCCTTAGTTGCAATTTTTCTCCTACACAGACCTTCTCATCAATGCTGCAAATTAATTCATCTAAAAACATCCATGATTCTATGGATCATTGTTGGAGAAAAAATGCTCTGCATCACAAATAGTAAAAACACCAGCACAGGAGGTGTATTTTGAACCCTGAGGATTAATATATAACTCAATTACTTGAAAATTAACTTTTTCCCATGACAATAAGAAATATATAATTAGTACAAATACAGAATTATACAGTATATGTGTAATTAATTCGCTGGCCAACTCTCCTGGCACAGAATGTCAGTTATCAGGGCAGGCTTTTTTTAAATCATAATATAAAGTTCTGTGCACAGGGAAAACCCTAAGTTTACCTAATAATGACAATTTCTAAACTTGCTGGTAACTGCAGGAGAAGGTATCTACTGTTAAAGATCTCTAAAAATATCAATGCAGTGTTCAGTAGTAATTTGCAAAAAAGAACATACTGCATAAATCCCTGGTGACCCCTATACTTTGAATTCTGGGGACTCTTCAGGCTTCCTCGTGAAATGGAGATAAAACTGAAAAGAGAGGTATGAAGAAAGTCAGAGAAGACCAAAGATGGGCCTGGCACAGTAAGGCCACAGTTGCTGCTGCTTGCAGAAAACACACACTCCCAGGAGTCAAACACTTAACACTAAACTTACCCAAGTTCTTTTAAACCAAATAATCTGCCCAGTCATTCATATCCTGCCTTATGGGCTATGTCAAAGTTAGCTGCAGGACCTGCCATATCAAACAAGGGAACCAAAAGTAGAAATACACCATTTCTGTGTTTCCCAAGGTTTTCAAGTGTTCAAATAAATTACAAAAAGCATTGCCTGTGCTGAAAGCTTGTGCTGTGACATAACACTTCCTATGGTTTATTTTCACTTAACACAGAGGAAGAGGTAAAACAAACAAAGAGCAGACATGAAAGGCAGAAGTAGCATTGAGAAACGAAGGAAGTCAGGAGCTCTAACTGTCCTCTCTCCTCTGCCAGTGCAGATCAGGAGTATTGCCATTCACAGGGTTCAGCAAAATTACATTCAGCATGGGATAAAAGAGAATTCAAATATGAGACTGGAAAATGCCTGACTGGGCTAAACCCGAGCTCCTGTCCTGTAAATTAAGTAGCATCTCTCTGCAGTCTAACAACAATCTGTGGACATTTAAGCCCCTTCCAGGATGAGATAGCCAAGCTGGAAATGCCATTAATGTGTAGCAAACCTGTCATTCTCTTCTTGGTTCTCTGAATCCTGCTGAGGATCACCAGACCTGCAGCTGAAATCACCATGTGAAATGACAACAACACTGAAAACTCCTGTTTCTAAGTGTCTACATAAGTAAAAGAGTGTCTGTTCAAAACCTTAGGAAAAGTATTTCTTTCTTACTCATGTGATTTTTTACATTCTTTCTTATTGCTACTATTTTCATGAAAGCAACTCTTCCAAGATCCACTTCAAGGACAACAAAATCTCTATATCAGAGAATTCCTAAATTCTTTCCAAGGAAGTATCTTTTTTACTACATGCATATTGTAGTAGACTGACAGATGCAAACCCTGAATATCTCAGACACAACAAGAAATACAATGAACTTCCTCTAATTACTCAGAAGTGACTGACAATACTTTTAGGATTTTAATCATGGTTCCTTCCAATTAGTAAGCAGATACTTAACTGCTCAGCCTGTTTAATTGCTTAAACTTATCCGTATCATACTATTTTCTCCAAAACTAATGCAAAATTAAAATGAACTCAGAGAAATTATGGAAAAGTTGCTGAAGCTTACCACAAATTAAGATGTACAAAGGGACTTTATGGTTCTGGGAATGATGCAGCCACTCCTGTTGCTCTGCATTGTTATTATTAGGTTAATCTTGACTCCCCCAGAGCAATGCATTCCAAAGCAGTTCCATCTGCAAGGCTGACAGTACAAGCTTTGTGTGCAGCATCTGAACACCATTTTCCAGTTGGGTTTTAGCCACGTTATCTCCCTAAAGGTTGAAGTCACACAGCTAAACTTTCACAAGATGCTTTATGAAGTACCCACATCTTCAACGACCTTTGCTTCACGGAAGAGCAATAAAGATGGAAACTGCACCAAAAAACATGCGACTATGACTCACATGGGAAGCTTGTGTTGAAGTAGACATCCTCTTAACCTAGTGTAGAGCTCTTCCCCTAGTTTTATACCACTTTGAGACACCAGTGGAGTCACATTACCTTTCCTTGGTCTTGTCCTGTTCTTGTTCACACCACCAGGATTCTTCCCTGGTCTCAGAATAGCACATCAATATGAAATCCCAGTATCAGAAATATCTCAGGTCACTGCTTTGATGCAGAACTGGTTACTTCACTGCCATGCAAAAAAGCTATTAGCAGAAAAAAACTATTCTATTATCTATCCATATATGTCCATACATTAAAGCCAAATTCCATGGTAAGATATCACAGAAATTAGTATCATTAGCAATTAGTTCATCGGTGGTCCATGAATTAGAAGACAGCACCTTAGATAAAGGAGCAGAGGCAGAAAGTTTTCCCCCTTACTGCTTTATTTTGAGCAGATCTCTACTCTGCTCAGATGCTCATGGTACTGCCTGGGCAGCTGCAGAGAAACTGAGAATACACTCCAAATAACTGGGCAGAATGACCATTTTTGCTGAGACACAGAGCAGAGAAGGAACCACAGTGCAACCAGAAAACAGCACACAATTTAGGCACAGTCATGGGAAAGGTTTCTATGAAACAACATGCATTTCTCCCAACTCTTTTTAATGTTAGCAACCCTTAGGCCTTCTGCCCCACTGGCCATGACTTGCAGTGATGCTGTTCTCTCAGTTTTCCTATTTTTCAGTGCTATTCTTAGTTTACACAGTAATATTTCACCTGTCAGACAGCCCCTACTGAATCAGTTTCTCATGGTGAGATGTACTGAAAGACTTTGAATTTAAAATATTTGCCATGTAATTTAAGAGACATTGCACAATAGTACCTTCTCTTTTCATCCTATGCTCCAACCTACTTTCCAGGCAGAATTGCAACATAGGAAAACCCTTTATGTGGCTTTTACCCTGCTCTAGTCATCCACAATCTGTGCCTTGCCAGATATATCTTTCACACTGTTGATTATGCTGGAGTGCCTAAATGAGCAAGAGCAGTCACAGAACAGAATTCTCCACCAGTTTCCTGATACTGTTTCAAATGGAAGCAGTATCCTCCCTAACTTTTACCGACTGATTTAGCTCACCAAACTGAACCCAAGGCAGTCTGTGACAAAAGGCATCTGTACAAATTCTTCTTACAGGACACTGAAAATGTAATGGGATGTTCTCTTTGGGGTATCTTTCCGTAGCTCTGATAGTTTTTTCCCTACTGTAACTGCATTTAATGGAGCCCTCACCTGTAGGCAACACCTGTAATGATGGAAAAGTGAGATATAGATGACACAACTTTTAAACTTTTGTTCCTACTGTTGGAATTCTTAGGGCATTTGCCCACAGTGAATTAGACTGAGAATTCCAAATTAATCTGATCTATCCTACCATAAATTCACCAAATGGGTGTTTCAATTATCATTGCAGCCTCCCTTTTCCCTTCTGCTTCACGGAGTCAGGGCTATATATTACATTTTCTCACTTAACAGGAGTCAAACTGTAGCCAGATGTTTGGCTACAGACAAGAAGTTGCCCTTTAGCCGGTCATCACAGGAGGGTGTGCCCTCACCTCCACCTGCCTCTCCTTCAGCCCCACTGGCACAATTGCACCCAGACCCACTCCCTAACCCAGTTCTGTCAAAATGTTTTGGTTGAGTTTAGGAACTGCTTACTAGAAGTGTTTAAGCTAACCCAGATCATTTTGACAGAACCAGGCTGGTGAACTACATGTGCTGCTGTCCTGGCAAAGCTGAGAAGGCAGTAAACTATGAAGACTGGAAAAGAGGGAGAGCCAAATGCAAAGAGAACATGAATTAGCTGCAGTCAAACAATGCACGTGGCTCCAATTCAGTAAAGTGTAACTGATCTTTGCCTAAATTTCACTAAACTACTGAAAATAAGTTTCTGTACTTGCCAAGCTTCTTGGAAGTTTCCAGGAGAGCACAGGACCCACTAGGTCATCTGCACTGCTAACAGTAGTAACAAGATGGAATTCCATTTTGGCTTTTTTATTTTTCCAGCTCTGCCTCCACCTCTGGGTTGAAAGGAAGGAGTTCAGGTTTCTGCCTCGTGCTGTGTTGAGAATGGCACTTGGCAGGCTGAACCCCAAATGCAAAAACACTGCACACACAACTGGGCCAAACTTCAGGAAGGCTGAATACAAAAGGGTATCTATCATAAGGGTATCTACCATAACTGAACTGAAGCCTCACTTTTTTTAAGCACACAAGGAAGAATCCTGTAGGAGTTGGAACCATTGCCAGGTGGCTTTCCCAGTGAGCAGCTGGTTTGGATGAGTAGAGCTCAGGGAAGTTAATACCCAGTACTGAAAGGAAGCAAACAGGACAGGGGAGAGCTGTTCTCTAGGCTGGCTTTCACAATCAAAGGAAAGCAGAGAGCAGGAGAAAAGCCCTTTGTGATGCTCCATGGTGAGCCAGTGAAACACCAGCTCCTTCACCCAGTGTGCTCCCCTCACCTGTTTCATCCCTGCTACTCACACATGGCTCTGGAATTGGAGGCAAGAGCTGGAAAACAAAAAAATATAATCTAAAAGTACATTTTTTCCACATTGAAAATGAAATACTGAAGTCATTGGAGTAGTAAACCACGGAAACATTCTCCTCATAAAATTCTACTACATTTGTAAAGCACAGAGATGCTTCCTCTCTGTAAGTGAACTCCTACAGTCCTGTGTAAAAGCTTTAGTGGTTCCACTGAGAAAGATTTGGGGTCAAGCCTGTAAAAACTCATAAAAAACTAGACTCCATCACGTAAGGCAAAAGCACTGCTTGAATCCTAGAACTAGTATGTTCAGCCAGGCAGGACACACACCTGCTAGAGCTTCACAGAGGTCAGTGGGGCTGTGGAGAGGAGATCTGGCATTTCTCACTCTCACTGGCAGGGCAGGGAATAAATAGAGCATTTGAAAGAACATGAATCACCTTACCACTTCTGGAAGCACCTTCTTTGCCAGATCGTGGATGGCTTTGATCACAATACATATAGATGACAGGAGGAATATGACACCCAAAATAACACAAGCTCTGTGGAAAAATAGACAAAAATAAACAGAAATGTTAAGAAGGTATTTGAAGTTGCCAGCTCTCCCACTGCTGAGTGTAACAGACTATTAATAATAAAAAATATCTTCAGGAGCTAAAGATAGAGACTTAAATTAAAGAACAGAATGAAATGTCCAGTTCCTTTCCAGTTCTTAAAACCTGGATTATATATGAGAAGACAGAGAATACCAGATGATGTTTCTCTCTGAGGTTTCAGAAAGACCTGCCACTTCCGCTCTTGATGATTTATCGTAGAGTCCTCTAGAGATCTGCTTATCTTTGTGTGTTTTGCTAGGATCTCCCATTAGAAATAATCAAGGGAACTTCATTCTTTTTGCCAGACCAGGACAGATGTTTGGTAAATCTGGTCAGTAGCACAACAGCCCCTGAAACACCTGTTTCCTCCCTCAATCTCTAAGAAAAAATATTTTAAGTGCACATATTAAAAAAAAAAACAAAAAACAGGTGCCTCACTTTGTAGCCTGTCCAAGGGTCTCCCAAAACCTAAATAAGGCTCAGTTTCATCAGATTAGGGGCTGTGCAGAATTAGAGTTTCTCCTCCTGCTCTGCAGGCTTACAACTCAGTCTTACAAAAAAACCACAAACAAATGCTTAATGAAGAAAACATAAAGTAACAGAGAATATTTTGCAGAGAATTATAAAGTTCAGTGTAGGTCAGACACAATGAGACTTACAAAGCACATAACACATAACCAGAACTTCACAGTAAAAGAGAAAACCCAGGCTTTTGTTCAAACATACAGACCAATTGTACCCTGAGATGGTGTTCCTTTTGCTGTGAAATACATATAAGGCTTTGATTTCCTCTACACAAACAATAATAGCAAGTCTATTACAGTATTGCTATATCCATAACTCCATATTACTAGTAGTTCTAAGTATAAAATTTACTACAATAGAGCAATTTTAACATTTAAAGCATGAAATAGTTAAGAAGTGGTATCTCTATGTGCATTTTTTTTTCTTCAAGAGCAGTATTTCCTTTGTTATTCATCTGCAGGTACCTGTCTGTTGGCTCAGGCAGCTGATGCTATAATCATTCCAGTAGCACAGTGCCACTTTCCCCAGCTCAGCCCTCAGGGCCATCTGGGGGTTGGCACCAGGTTCCCAGCCCGCTCCATGCCAGGGCTGCAGTGGCACTGGCATTGCCCTGCCTGGCTCAGGGGATGCACAGAGGAGGAGCTGGTCATTTCACCCCCCACACAAGTGACACCAAAGCACACTGTGGACAATCCCCACAATCCTACTGACAAGTTCTCAGGTAAGAGGCTGTCCCTCTCCAAAGGATTAGGCACCACAGGGGCTCACATCCTTCCCAGGAACAGTGAGGAGAGGGGCTCGTCTCAGGTAGGCAAAACTCTGCTACACCTATTTTAAGATGGATGTTTAACACCTTTGTAGCAACTTGCAACACAGCCCTCAGTCCTGTGAAATATAACCTCTCATAAAAAGTATTCTGCTGACCCCAGAGTCCTTCCCCTGGGCTCCAACACAGAACACAGATCTGGGCTATAATCTGTCACAGAGGAAGAAAGTCACTGAATGGATTCTCTGCCATCCTGCAGTGAGAGGTGATCACTAAATGTTCACACAGATGGGACAAAAGTTCATCTCCCAAAAAGAAGGAGTAAAACTGAGCGTTAGTGGGATTTCCCTTTTCTATTGCAGGTCCCTGTTCTGCAACAGATTCTTTTAAGAGGTTTGCACTTTCACTCTGCCTGAATGGATCATACACAGAGACCTGTCCTGCGCCTCTTCACCTACTTTTGTTAAATTCAAAACTTTTCAGCATTATCTTCATTTATTATTCCTGTAATATTTAGCACTTTTGTAACAGAAGAAGCTTATATTGCACAATCCCTCACAACAGATTCTGTTGTAACTATGATTTTTTTTTTGATGATGATGATGATGATGATGATGATTATGATGATGATGATGTTGATGATGTAAAGAAACCTATACTAAAAGTTCTGCTCATTTATCTGAGATAAATGCAGGCATGAAGTAACTTGAACACAGACCTGCTCCACAAAAGTTGGCTGACTTACCTAAGGCCATTTGCTGAGCCAGGGACAGGTTGATATAAGATATATTTACTTCCTGTAAGAATTTGCTGACTTTATTTCTGAAAACAGCTCTGAAAGACAAGGTTTTCTATCACTGCCAGCAGGCTTAAACCAACACAGCCAGCAATCTGTGACCTGGAAACTGTGGATTACACTTCCTCGTGGCAGAATGTACCACTGAATGCCAAGGTGTGGGGAAGAGAAGACAGCAAAGCATCATCACTTTCCCTTAACTTCCCTTCTATTCCCTACACACTTCTGAGGAAGACAGGAAAACATTCCCCTTAGGGAATGCCACTGTCTGGATTTGGTTCACATAATTGGAGAGTTTGGGGTTATCTCTGTAAAGTCTCCAACCACGCAAGCCTAACAGCAAATATTTTGCCTCTTTGACCTTGCCAGCAGATACACAATGACTTCAGCAATCTTGATCTGCTTCTCTTATTCTCCACATCAGTTTTACTGTGGCAAAAGAATTCCCATTTACCTACTTAACCAGAAATAGTAAAGTGGAAAGAATAAAACGAAGATGCTAATAACAGGGACAAGGTTATTAACAGCAGACAGAAATGCAGTCTTAGGTTTGAATCAGCATTCAGTCATCATATTCAGCAAGCCTTTCTTCCCCTTTGTATGCTGGCTTTTGGAATCCACAGCCATACAAAATTCATGAGTAATGGCATAGCACTTTAAGTGCAAAAGTACATGTTTCCTGTCTTCTTGAGTGTTGTCTCAATTTATCTCCAAACCCACTTGAACACAACACTGCACAGTGTCTTCTTTCAATCTCATTTGCCAGAAAAAAATAATTTCTAACTAGACTGCAAATTATACAGAATTCAACTACAAATTTACAGAATAAGAAACCTCCATAAATTAATCTGAATAACTGCAGTGCATAACAAACAAGTTGCAACTGGTTATTGTAATCTTGCTCTACTTTCACAGCATTAGACCACAAAAATTTTAATACAAGCCTGCTAACTTCCATCTGCTAACAATTACTGCTGTGTAACTAAATAGTGTTTCCAACTGCACACGAAGGGTGTTAGTGCCAAGCTGGCTGGCAAATGCAATTTCATTAATAACATTCAATTAAATTAGATGAGCCAACTGCCATTTCTAAACAAGTTCAAGTCAACTTAGAAGTACCCATAAAAATTAATGAGAGAGGGGTTGTACAGAAGTGATGTTTGACTGATAATGCAGAGAAGATTTTAAAGGTATCCCTGATGTGTAATCGCCATGGTGTAATAAATGCTCCTCACTCTCCAGGTTCTCCAGGAGGACTGCCAGCAATTCAGACACTCTGGAGGAGCTGATGCTCCATCCAAAGCCCTCATATTCCAGAACACTGGTGTGTTCTTGCTGAGACATGAGGGAGGGCACTCCCTGTCCAGAGACACACAAGATGGACAGATCTCCAGGTGTCCTGTGCCACCAGCACCACTTCCACCCCCAGCACCTACTGAAGATCCTGTACTTATTTTACAGCCATTTCTACCTGAGTTAATGTAAGAGCTTCCCACTAAATATTTATGAAATCATTAGAGTTATAACTGATCTATGGCAAAAAGTAATTGATCACTACATGTTTGACAGGCAACAGGAAAGACCCAATGAAGAATGCATGAATCTGAAATCTCCCTCAGTTCCATGGAATATATTGCTTCTAAAAAGAAAGAGGAACAGACACAGTTTAGTCAAAACATTTTAAAACATAATGGAAAAGCATTATTTGATTTTCAGAAACAATAAGCTTTCTGGAACTTTTCAGAATGCAGTGTAGTTTAATAATAGACTAATTCAGAAAGGAAAAGGTGAGGGTATGTCTCTGATATCCAGGTAACAATGAACTTTTAAGTAAACTAAAATTCAAACTTTCAAAGCTGTGTTTTTCTTAGAGCAATGGCATTTGGAATGCAAGAGTAATTAAAACTACACCATTACATTGTCAGTAAAGGGAACTTAATGTTACAGATTTAACAGTGAAGTCACCAAATCTTCTTTAGTTTGCTGTAGGTGTTGGTAGCAGATCACAATCTGCCAAAGTTACTTCTTGGTGGGTTTGATGCAGTATTTCTATCTGAAACTCCAGAAGATAATATGCAGTGTAATTCACTGTATGAAAAATGAATTAATCAATTTTGTCAATTTTTCAGTACTGCTTTGTCACAGAGGAACCACACTGTTCAACTGGCTGCACTGCAGCCTCAGGCATTGAGAATGGAATTATTTAGTCTCTCAAAGCTGTCAAAGACTTTGTATGAAGCTTCTGAGCTTTGTTTACTCCCAGTTCACTCCCAGTGGAATTCAGACATGTGTATAAATCCTAAAAACTAAAGATTGGTTCTGGATGTGCCAAATCCAGGAAATTTGCAAAAGTCACTCTTCTGAAAGCAATATTACAACCCACATATAACACATTTATATTTACAACCCAATAAATATCCATCTTGTATTACACCAGTCCTGGATATTGGCACTCACACCACCAAAACCAGACCTGTATGATATGATGTAGAGCTACCAACCTCATCTCTTCCCCAACACATTCCCTGTATGGAGCTCCAATAGACACAGTTCTTCACTTTGATGATGAATTCTCACAACTCCGAACAACACCAGAAAAGGAAATCACTGTGAACACCTGACAGTCAAAGATTTAATCAAAAATTTGTTACTTTGCATAAGTTAATGGCTTTCAAGCAGGTAGCTATGAAAGGTACTGAAATTCAGGGACTTCCATCTCCATGAACTGGTAATTTTCAAGATGCTTTTTGTAAGTTAACATTTTTTTCCTCTTTTTATCACGGAATTAATTTCCTAAGGAGACTATGTCAAATTATTCAATTCATTTGCATCTAGCAGATGCAGCAAAGCAGCCTTCTAATTCACAGATTTAGCCTTAATTCTATCTTATATTTTCCAATTATTTGTTATGATTCCCTACAGGTAGTGATAAGACTAAAATTCCATCATATTTCCATCATAGAATTGAAGATTAATCTCACTCAGATTTCTGTGGTGATTAATCTTCAGCGTAAGGAAGGAATTTTACCACGCTAAACACCCTTCAGAGGAGTTGACTCCTTGCAGCCAAAGGGACTGCTCTTCCATGTAAGACTGCGATTTAGGTTCTCAGTTTTGTAGCATTTTATAAAAAATCCCTGGCTAATAGCAGTGAAATGACAAATACATGCTGAGTAACAAGCTCTGCTATATATTACTCGAGAGAGATGTGGGGTAAGCTACACAAGGGTGACTGGGGACAGAGTTTTTCACATATCAACCAAGTGCTATAAAATATCTGTGCAAGAGGTTTCCCTTCTTAATTATCCTCCTGCTATCTCTGTGGCAAATGGAACACAGTAACACAGCACCAGCCAGGGGTTATGATGAAGCTCTTGGCAATTACTCCTCTCCAGTCAATCTGCTCTCATGTGCAGCAGAGGGAGCACAACAGAGCTAAGGATTCACAAAAGATTAGTGATGCATGTGAATACAATCTGCAAAAAGGTGTTAACTTTCTCTCAGCAGCTCATGGAGATAGTTATTTTGGAGTGGTGGGGAGGGAAGAGGTTCTCAAGGACTTGGTAGTTTGTCTGTCACATCCTGGCACCTGTTTTCCCACCACACTTCAAATTCATGGAAATAGTCCTGGAAATGTGATGACACCGTGTGGAATGAAACCAGTTTGTCAGTAACAGTCCAGTTACTTCCCACTGTTGTTAACACATGATACAACTGAAATGCAATATTAAAAGACTAAACTTCTTGTCAAATACTGCACTGCTCTCCCACCTTTTTTACTGATTGCAGTATCTCAGATTACTTGACCCTTTTTTTATTATGTGGGTTATTTGGGGTTTTATTACTATTGCAAATACTAACTGGCTTGTGGAACAATAGAACAGGTTGGAAGTGACCTCCAAAAATCAGCTGGTCCAACCACTCATGGGAAAGGGAGCCTGGATGAGATTCCCTAGCACCCTGTCCAACTGCATCCCATGGTGAGGACTCTGCCACATCCCTGGGGAGATTGTTCCACTGATTGACTGCTCTCACTGTGAAAATTTATTTCTTGTACCAAGATTTCTTACCTTATTCACTGAAAACATTTTAATAATTTCAGCAGAGCTACAGAGATAAACATGGCAAAGAGAACTGAGAAAAAAAAATTATATAAACAACTAGCATTTGTATTAATATTCTTGAGACAGAAACTCTAGTCTCACATTTGAAAAGCTGCCATCTAAACGTGCTTCAGTTCCTCATCCAATTCTCTGGCACCCACTATACCATAAATAAAAGATAATACTTCTAATTTCTACATATATTCCTGTTACCTTACAAGAGTTGGTTTACTCTTTTAATTCTGTATTTCCTTGGTTGTTAAGAATCTACCATTATATATTTTCCTAAGAGAAATGAGGTTTCCACCAAGGGAATAGTGGAACAGTTTCCCAGAGAGCTTGTGGAGTCTCCATCCTTGGAAGTTTGCAAGACCTAAGTGGATAAAGCTCTGAGTAACCTCTTCTGATCTCACAGCTGACTGCTCTGAGCAAGAGCCTGCACTAGAAACATCCTGAGGCTCCCTCCAACCTGGATTATCCTGTGATCCTATTAATTTTTATTCACAAAATCTTTAACTCTGCAGGATCTGTCAAGATCTTTCAGCTCTAATGGCTCCTAATAGCCCACAGAAAAAGAAATGTTAAAATCTCTACAGGCTGTTTTCACCACTGGAGTGAAGAGGTTGTGCTGAAAATATTACTTTGCAAGGAACTGGAACTTCACATTAAAATAAGCTGCAGGCCAGTAAGAGCAATATGAGCTCTAAGCCCAGGAGTAAAGGGAGTTTTTCTAGCAAAGCTGAGCAAATCAGTTTTATGATGGATACAGGATTTAATCTCTGAATAAATCCACCAGTGAAACCTCTAGAGTTTAAGTAAGAAAAAAAATTTACATTATAAAAGCAATTATTTTAACAAAAACTGTAAAAGTGCTAATTCCTTTTCCCTATGATTAGAAAGGATTTAGTCTTAGTGGATGATGGAGTGAATGTAATGTATGGAATCATTCAGGGGAAGTCATATGGCAATTGCCCAAGAGGTTTGTGCTGTCAGAAGTCAGGCAAACATTTTTGAGCATCCTTCACTTTCTAATTCTGTATTCCTCTTTTTCTCATTGTCTCCTGTGTCCAGCCACATGACAGGAACCCTCTTGCATATCTTTGCCTCGCTGGGACTCTTGTTTTCATTCTTGCTTCCCATACCCCATGACAAATTACATTCTCTGAAGGATCCTTCATTAGTAACCTGGAGCTTGCAATGAGCTGCACCACATTTCTTCTAGATGAGAGGCTGGCAGCCTGTTTAAACAAAGCTAGGCCTGCTTTCATTTAATCTTTGCAGGATGGCAGCTCTTACAGTCTGTTTACAGTAACCAAGTATAAAATTCCAGTCACAGCCAGCCCAAGATTTCTCAAGCATAGGCAAAATTGAATGCTGATAACCAAAGGGTGAGAACTTGGCAGAAAAAAGCTCAATTTTTGGTCACCAACAAATGATTTTCTGGTGGCAAACAAGTGGGATCTTGCTGATGGGAATGAAGTGGAGCTTGGTAGAAAAATTGGAAGAGGGCTGGGAACTAGGTCAGTGGACAAAGAACATAGAAAGGGAAAAATCTGAGGACATTTCAGAGAAGTGGCTCAAAGTGTTTGCTCTGCTTTGCAGTCATTTGGGGTGCCAAGGCATGGCTGGGGATGTTGCAGGGTCTCTGCATATCAGGGTAATGCACAGGGTAAAAAAATGCAACATCAGCCTCGGCCCTGAGATTCCTGCTCATTTATCCTTCTCTGCTGCTGATCTTAAACTTCCTTGTGCCAATTAGACAATTGTATTTTGTCATGTAGCTTACCTATTATCAGGTTGAGTTATTGAAGAGGTTTTGGACACCAAGCTGTGCAGAATCACAGCTGTTCAGAGTATTTACACCTGCCTGGGGCTGGGTGAAGAGGGAAGAGAGTCAATTTAAGAGGCACTTTTAAAGGAACAAAGTGGGCTTGCTGTTCATCACACATGTTCCAGAATCCACCCCCAACTGCCAGAATCCAGATCAGCATCATTACAGCTACTCCTATTTCTCACCATGGTGGGGGGGGGGGGGGGAACCCCAAACCAGGTTACACAA
>JAWWEV010000172.1:6155325-6225223 GCA_035583235.1 Hafferia zeledoni | reverse complement strand
CCCCCCCCCCCCCCCCCCCCCCCCCCCCCCCCCCCCCCCCCCCCCCCCAACCCCAAACCAGGTTACACAATAAAGAGAAGTCAAGTAATAGTCCAAATTACCATTGAAAGTCAATTTCTCAATTATTTTATTTCAAAAAATATACTGTGATATCACAGGGTCTAACCTCTTCTTAAAAAACATGGAGGGGAAATGCTGTTTGTATGTGAAATGGTGTTTATCTGTGAGATTCAGATCACCTCTGCCAGGGATACATTTCATGTTGAAAATGTTACAGACCTTCTAAAACTTTTACTATCCCTTAGGAGCTCAACTGGTTTACATCCTTTAAAATCATGAAGCTGAACTGAGGCAACAGTTCCATAAAAAATTTGATACTCCAGGTATTAAATATCTGCCAGAAGAAAAAAGCTAACAGACATTTGGGGAGAGTTTGAAAACTCCCATGACCTATTTTCTGGTTCCTGGTCTGCACAGACTGTACAGCTGCACTTGGAGTACACCTGCCTTACAACCCCTCCCCTGGCTGGATCACTGCTCCCAGCCTTGCAGCAGATGATCAGAGATTCTGTCAGTCCCCTGTAGCTGAAATTAAAGCCTTTAGAGAATTTCTGTAATATTCATTTTTATGATGATTATTAAATTCCAGTGCAGAAAACATCATATCCCTGATTTTATATACAGACCTATGTGTAAGTACTAGTCAATACACACAAATACTCCTCATCAACTACAAGTGAAGTAAAAGAAGATATTTTCATAAATTAAATAGATTTTGGATCCAGCTCCAGCCAAATCATCGCCAAGTCTGCAGATGCCACAGTTTTTGAAACAGATTTTAGAATGTATAAATACATACATTTTTCTATTTCATATTTAATATAACTTCTATGTGAGATGATTTTTGGTGTGTGCAGGGATAACCAGAGGCACACGTGCATTTCTGCATGGATAAAAGCAAAGTTTATGCATGCTTTACTTGGGATAATGAATTTATGGAGAAATTATAGTGCTTCATAACTCAGCAAATAAAGCACCTCTAAAACTTGCATCTGGATGTAGAATTTTGGCTAAATACTTCAGAAGAAAGAATGGTTTAGAAATTTTCAGTGTGGTTAAAAAGAAACTATATTTCTCCTCCCATAAAGCAGATCTCCAAGCACAGGTGAACACTTACTATGAAAACTCTGCACTGGGGCCTCACTGTGTGGCAGAGACATGCAAGTGGCATGTGAGGGTGAACTCATGGCACTGGGAACTACACCAGAGTTACAGAGGCAGGTTCTGAGCTGTTTGAAGTTTGTAGGCCACCTCCATGAACTTGACATTTTCCCACCTCACTTAGGTGTTCCATTCAGCTCCTCACAAAAGAGTTTTTCCTCCAGTCACAGAGGTTTGCCCTGAACTGTGGGTAGGTGTGGATCTTGCCATCTGTGCTCTTTCATATGTTTGGCACAGATAAAATTAGCCCCAGTTCTTTCAATGTGACTGATATGTTGGGTCTGAACCGAGAGGATTATTTTCATTCAACACTGCCTAAATAGACAGTGCTCATTTAGTTGGGCTAACCAGTGCAGCAGAGCCAATCCACACATGAAAATTCAAATACAAACACTGCAAATTACAGTGGGGGGATTTATTTTAATTCTGTGAACCAGGAGAGAATATACCCTGCAACCATATAGATCAGTCTGCTTCCTCATTTGGATCAGAGGAGAGAGAGGAGCCAGACCTAACCTTGCAATGTGGCAGCCAAAAAAGGTGGTTTCTAATTCTTTGAAGCTTTGAGTGCAAAAGTAGGATACATCACAATTCCCACAGTCCCTGCTTAATTGTGATGCACATACATCCAGTGTAAATTCCATAAGGCTCCCCATGGCCAAATGGGCCATTCTCAGGTGATGTCACTGTCACTGAACAGGAGCAATAGAGAATGAAGGGTTACAACGACTTTGGAAGGAGAGGCTCGCTCATCTTTGGGTCTCACCTGGCATCCCATTTCCCCAGTAAGAAGGAAGTCTTTACCCAAACTAACAAGCCACCAACATCCCACACTCACCCAGCAGGCACAGAAAAGTGTCCACTCCCTTCAGCAGCAGCTGTGGCTCTGGGGAGGTGACAGCAGTGATGGCTTTGTACAGAATCTGCACAGGGCAGCAGTGAAGTACTAAAGGGTGACTCCCATGGTTACCCTCAAAGCAAACATCAATGGCAGGATGAAGCCTCTGCAGTGCCCTGGACTAGACAAGAAGCAATTGGACAAGAGACTGTAGAGCTAAAGCAGATTTGGAATTCACAGAGATAATGTAGTGCAGAGTTGTAAGGTAAAATTTCATGAAGCTCTACAGCACTTTGCCCCAGCAACTGAAGGATAGCATGGACCTATTGGATTTCCCCTGTCCTCCAAAAATGAATTGCACCAGAATTGTGAAGAGGAAGAGAACAAGGCATCACAGGGATATTTATCCATAAGATACCCATGCAGACAAAGGGAACACATCAAAGGACAGTTAATTCAGGTACATTCAGTTAAGAGTTACATACATGAAGTTATGGAGATGATTTTATTATTGCTGTTGACTCAAGTCTAAATTCCAGAATGAAGGTAACTAAGCAACTGGTAAGGGTTTCTAAGCATTTGAATGGTCTTCTCCAAAGATCAGATGCCTAAGAAGATGTAAGATTATAAAAGAAAAACTGTTCAAAGCTGTATCCTTCTGCTTGATAAACATCCACCAATTCCTGGCAGCATTTGAAACACTAACACGCCTTCCTGCTGCAGTGCCCCATTTACCTGAAAAGCCTGTGTAACAAAACTGAGCCCAAGGCAGCCTCTCTGAAAGGATAACTGACAAAAAATACATGGCCAGGAGACTAGCAAGCAAACAAGGACAGGGATCAGGACATTGGCAATGTTGTAGTCCTTGGATACTATAAAAAATCTATTAATAACATTGGTGTCCTTCACACAATGTTTTTAAATATCCTAATTCCCATGTCATACTGTTACCTGGCCAGACATTTCACCCCCAGTGCATGAAGTCCTAGAAAAAGGTCAGAATTTATTTCCTTCCTTCCTGCCTTTGTTTCACATCCCTGTGTAATTATAACCCATATATATATGTATATCCACACAGGGTATTCCTCCAGCTGCCTGAAAAACAAAAACCCCAATAAATCGCCACGTTCTTCTTTCAACAGACAGAAAAAAGTTACAACAAGGATTATAAACCAAAGCTGCATATGTAAACATACACACCAATTAGAAATCAGATGCAATCCTCTGTCACTGAGACCGTCAAACACAAGGGTAGGGCAGGGAAGGGTGCAGAAGATTCTTAATTGTTGCATCCAGCATTCCAATTATGAGTCAGGTTTTCTATTTACTCTGTCCCTGAGGAGCAGTCAAATATCTTTCCTAGAGATTGCTTTAGCTCAAACTAAATTAGAAATTCTTGGATTAAGCTCTTAGAGTTGTGTTCTTCTGAATGTCAAAACAGGTGACAATACTGATTCATCCTCCCCATAATGTAAGAACCTATTAAAAATCAAATCCCCAGGGAAGGCATTTTTCACTTGGCCAACAGGTTCAGCATTCTGACAGGATCAAATCCAGCTGCCACAGCTGAGGTACAATGTATGGAGAGGAAAGTTAAATTACAGACACATAGCACAGTGTTTGGATAATGTCTAATTGCAAAATGACTGTTTTCTTCTGGCAAAAACCTTTCTCAGAAGCAGGTGGAGCTAAGACAGATCTCTGCCACACTGTAGGCTCTGCCTAATTCTTGTCTTTTAATTTTACTGTCCATGTTTTGGACAGCAGCTTCACCAAGATAAGAAAAAAAGGATATATCTGCATTTGTTGTGCATTATGTCATGGCAACACAGAGCATCACAAATTCGTTCAAAATTATTAATCCATGATACAATTTAGTTTTCTTATTACAGTAATTAAGGAATGAATAGCCAGAGCCTGAAATATGCAAAAAACCCAAAACAACAACAAACCACAACATAAAAACCCCACCAAGCAGCTAAAAAACCCCAACAAACCACAACACCAAAACCATAAAAGAAATGTGTGCTTTCTGCTCTTGGCATGATCCAGAATGTTCATTGTGAGTAAGGTTTCCTATTTACTCTGGCACTGGGTTAAGAAAGACATTGCCAGACTGGTTCCTGGGAAACACAGAATTTAACTTGGTACCATCAACAAAATAATATATAACAAACACCAGCTGCAGCTGTCAAGAATCACTGTGTTAAATATGCTGTACAGAGTTAGTTTTTACAATAAAAAATCCAGTAGCCAAAAAACCCTAGGAGTGGTGGATCCCACAGGCACAGGCAGACACTCAGTCCTGCCCTGCTCTGTACAGAAAAGAAGGATTTTTCCAACCAACTATAATTCAAAAGCTCTATCCTTTGAAGTTTTTCACTAGGCTGTGCAGGTATTTGTTATTCTGTTTGCTGGATCCTCCCTTTCTTGGTGGTATTTCTCACTTTCTCCTCACACACAGTTCCAGCACTCCAATCTAAGTCCTTCACTCCCAAATTTAACTGCAGCAGAGCTGCCCTTTGGCTGTATAGCTACTGACTAGTTCAACATCTCATGAGACATTTTTCCAATCTTCTATTAAGAAATTACTTCTACTGCTATTTACTGGGTTTATTTAAGCCCAGGAAAACCCATTGTTACTGCATCAATGTCAATAAATTTCTTCCTTCAACAGAATTTAGATTTGCTTCAGCTACCCCAAAAGCTATTAAGTTGCCAAGGATTTGCTAAAAGCAGAATATTCAAGATATTTGTAAACTGGTTCTGGAGAACAGGAAGGAGGAACCATTCAGATTTCTCTGCACATGTTGAATGGCTCAGTGCTCAAATCACAAACTAGAAGATTGGATTCAGAGCTTCAACTTGACAACCTGTTCTAATCAGCTCTGCTTTGGGCAGGGGGTTGGATTGATGACCTCCAGAGCTGCCTGTTGGGCCCAGCCTTTCTACAGCACAGCTCTGCACAGAACTCTCTCCACAAAGCCACACCTGGCCCAAGTCACACAGTGGTGGGGCTCTGGTTTATCAGCTACATCAGAGGATGTTCCTTCCTTTTAGTTTCTTCTCCTTCTGAAGAAAAATAAGGTATTGCAAAAATTTTGTTTTGGTCATAAATTTTCATCTTCAGTTGAGATCCAAAATTATTTCTCCAGTTCTTTCAGCACTCCTTTCTTTCTTTAATTTCTTGACCATTGTTTTGTTGATGACTTGTTCAGCACCTTTATGTACCCTCATGTTAACTTGCAGCCAAGCAGATCACACTGAGCAAATCAAGTACCCATGAACTGTGTAGTCTGACTCTCTTCCCAGAAATCCCAGACCTTCCCAACTCTTGCATTGCCTCAAGACCTACAATTCTTTCAATGACTCTTCGAAAAAACCATCCAATATTCATCCAACTCCTGTGTACTCTTTCATTAATGAGCCATTTTGGCAGAATCAAGCAGACCTTGAATACATGGCCTGCAATGTAACAATGGTTTAATTCCTGGTCTTGGGGAATATTTTACCCACTGTTGTTATTTCATATGGGCGCCAACAATGCAGCCAAGAGCAGCTGAGCAGCCTCAAGGGTCACAGAGCCCTGGAAGCAGCAGTAAAGGACTCTGGAGCACAGGTCATTTTTCCATCAATACTCCCAGTCAAAGGGGTTTCGAAGGGCCAGCTGAATCTGGAGAATGAATGAATAGTTACAGGACTGGTGCCCCTGCCAGGGGTTCAGAGTCTTTGACTTGCTTTGAGAAGCTTGGTCTGCTGGGGGCTGATGGGCTCCTCCTGGCAGAGAAGGGGAAGAGCATCTCCGGTCATAGGCTTGCCAAGCTGGTGAAGAGGGGGTCAAAACTACAGTTTCTGGGGGATAGGGTGAGTCCATCTCACCAGCGTGATGCCAGGGCCAGCAAGAGGTGCCCTGAGCCTGGAAAGGAATCACAGGTAAGCAGGAGAGCACCCAAAGGGCAGCACAAAGGAATTCCTTGGGATGGCTCCTGTGACTGGACTGCTGAAATAGGACACAGGATGATGGGGCAGGAGGGTGTGTGTGTAGGGGTGTCATCTTCTATGTCAATGACCAGATGGATTGTACAGACTCCACCTGGGTGGGGATGGATGAGGAGCTGACTGAGAGTTTATGGGTCAGGATTAAAGGGAGGGCAGGGACAGGTGACATTATAGTGGAAGTCTGCTACAGGTCACCCAACAGGAAGGCCAAGCAGATGAAGCTCTTCACAGACAGATTAGGAGTGGCCTCACATTCACAAGCCCTGGTCCTCATGGGGAACTTCAACTATCCCTGACAACACAAATGTAAAATACACCCCCAAAAACCCAAACTTTTCCTCCTGGAAACTATGCTGAGGCACGTGGAAAATAAGGAGGTGATTGGTGACAGCGAACATGGCTTCACTAAGGGCAAACAGTGCCTGACAAACCTGGAGGCTGTCTATGACAGGGTTCCAGCTGTGGAAGACAAGGGAAGAGCAACGTGGACTTGTGCAAAGTGGGACACTGTTGCACATGACATTTGATGGATGGATTACTCAGTGGATAAGGAATTGGCTGAATGACTGCACTCAACGTGTTGTGGTCAACAGCTCAATGTCCAAGTGGAGACCAGTGACTAGTGATGTTCCCCAGGAGCTGGTACTGGGGCCAACACTGTTTAACATCTCATGGACAGTGGGATTGAGGGCACCCTCAGCCAGTTTGCTGAGAACACCAAGCTGTGTGGTGTGGTTTACACCCTGGAGGGAAGGGAAGACACTAAAAGGATGTACATGGGAAAAGTGCCTTCTCATCTCACCCCAGAAAATGAAAGAAATTAAACAATCTAATAAAAATGAAACCCATTAAACTGAGTTAAACTCAGCAGGACAAATTACCAGGATAGTTTCAGCACTCCAATTCCCCTGAAGTCAAATGGAAATGCATTGGTTCATTTTAGCAGAACTTGGCAGAGCAAGCACTTCTGTACTGTCAGGAGTGCCAGCCCATAAAATGTTGCCTCTCTCTGCCATATGGCCAAATCTTAAGTAAAACTACGCAGTTCTTTTACATCGTAGCATTTTATTCTGGGTATTTAATTCATAGCACATAATGAGTCAGTCTGTATTCTCTGCCTCTTTTTCTGGGGGTGTGTTTTTCAGTCTATCTTTATGTTCTCTCTCAATGACGTCCAACATTTAGGACTGAATGTAGTTCTGCCTTTCCATGGGAGGCTTTTCACTGATTTCAACAGATTTTGGATCAATCTCTTGGTGTCAAGTTCATGAAACAGGAAGTTTTATAAATTTGCAAAACAAGATTAATTGGCACTTCCACTTGGCTTCTGCCAAGGAGCTAAGGAGATTCTCACACATTAGGATACACAGACAAACATACTATTTAAATCAATAGAAGGCAGACCTATAAATAAAGAATGAAACTGAACCACTCTGGCACACCTTACTCTGACAAAAGGCTCCTGCACTAAGGCAGAACATGACCAGGCACACAGAAACAGCAACAACACACAGCACAACCGAAGCACCCACACAGATTGGCACCAGGAGGCTGAGAGCAGAGCGCTGCACTGAGGCACTGGCACACAGCAAACCAGCACTGCGACAGACCAGGTGTGCTAAAGGCACATATGACACAAAGATTATTCATCAGGTGAGCAAGCAGCCAGCAGGCGTCATTGCAATGCTGTCCCAGCGCAGAGGAAGAGTAATTACATGCAGCCTCTCAAGCAAGAGATTGATTAAACACAACAGGAAATTAGAAATGTGCCTCCCTCAAAAATCTGACACGGTAAAAACTGCCTGAAGCAACACAATCATCTCACCATCTCTTTGTTTGTCAGTGCCATGATTCTCCTGTCAGCTCTAGAAATGGAGGGGTAACCAGACTGACTGTCCAGTGATTCACATTCCCAGCATATGGTAACATTCTTCCACTCAGTACTGAGCTCACCATGTAACCTTAGCTGTCTACAGCCAGTGGGCATGGCAAGTAATTAATAGATTTTCATTTAGCCTTATGTAAAGCAGAGGGATTATATGAAAGCAAATTAAAAACAAGCATAAAAAAAGATAAAGGAAAATATGTTTACTGCTTTGTTTGTTCACTTTACTGGTTTAGCCATAGAGATATGTTGATTCTTCTTTTGTACTGGGATTTATTTTCTCTGTAAGTACTTTGCAAGGTTCACTTGAAAAAGCTCAACAGAAGGGGATTTCAAAAATATGTTAATTGAATGTTAACAGGAATCTCTGTGGACACCCACAAAAGCAAGATACTCAGGAAATATCTGTTAAGATCTCCAAATCTGTGCAGGAAGATAATTTTAATCACATATTTCTGAATCTATTTTTATGAATCAATGCCACATCAGTCTTTTATGGCCTTTTATCCCAAACTGTTCTGTATGGAGCCCTGCCAGAAAGGAACTCACAGCACTGGCAAGCTGTTGCATGCGCTCGAGTTAATGCATGTAAAAATACTGCTTATTTTTTTCTTGGGTTTTGGGAAAAGACTATGAAGATGAGTTATAAATCCTTCTGTCTGGCCTTTTTTTTTTTTTGTGTGATCCTCCTATTTATGTACAAGTTTAGTTTTATAAGGTTGCCCTTCTTGTATCTAAGCACAAACCCCACCTTAGCCCCTTTCACTGTAAAATTGCAATCCACTCCAGGGGATGGCTGAACTCTTTTCAAACAAGCCAGCTGGGATGCTGCGAGCAGTGGCAGCCCAGGGCAGACCCAAAGCAGACAAATGTACTGCAATTCTCTACCTAGATGTACCCAAAATTTGAGTAGGAGGTTAAAATTTTCTCTATGCACTAGGTGGAAAAATTTTTGAGTCAATCTCCACCTGGTCTTCTCAGCTGCCACAGGCAACCCCCACTAGAAACACTGCACGACGATGCAGATACAATTCTCATCATGATCAATATTGCAATGCAAATGCAAGGACTTTTTTTCTCATGGGATATATATAGCAAGCATTAAATATGGGGGGAAAAAATATGCTTGCAAAGTAAGCATAAAGAAGACATGCAAGTACTGCTATACTCTCACTTGTTAAAAATAAATAAATAAATAAATAAATAAATAAATACATACATACATACATACATACATACATACATACATACATAAAAACAACACAAAACAAAAGGGGTTGTCTCTGTCTCTTGGTACAACAGTTACAATGAACTGTGTCACCCAACCATCATATCGCTAATATGGACTCATCTTACAAGATGTTCTGTAATCTCCACTTCTAATAATATCCCTGCAGTTGAAGTGATTTACATCCAAAGCAAAGGGATACATACTTAAGGGAAGTACAAATATAATACAAGCCACGTTTTAAAAAATATACTCTCATAACACAGGAAGATGCAAAATAAAATATTTACAAATCTATTAGAGATTGCAAATACAGTTTGTTTGATACAGCTCCTGCAAGGGAGAAAAAGAATCACAAAGACTTAAAAATTGCTCTCTTGGCTAAAAACAACCTGAAAATCACAATCTCAGGGAGGTTTGCCTAAGGAAAGGCTGCGTGTTTGGGACCAAAGGGTGAGCTGGCAGTAGGAAAGGATACTTGCTGACATGACAAAATGCTTTTTCTCAAAGCCCTGGAGTCTGCAGCACGACAACAGGAGCTGTGCAGGCCCCTCCCAGCGCAGCAGCCCCCAGGGGTACTCACATGTACTCCCGGTGTGCAGAGTGTACGGCGGCCGCGTTGCTGTATCGCCACAGCACTATGGCGGAGGACAGGACATCCAGCGTGGCATCGAACTGCAAGGCAGACAGACAGACTCAGTTGTGTTGTGGGCACAAAGAGCAGTGCTTTTACTGTCCTGCTGCACAGGCACAAAGCAGCTTTGAATAAATCACTTTAATGAAGGCAGGATTTGCATTTATTGCATTGATCTGCACATTTTTGCCATGTGTTGTTGCATAATGATGCAATTCAGAGCTCAGGAAGTCAATCAAGGGATTCAAAACTTTTTGATTTTTAATCCATCACCTGTAGAGAAGTTAAGGAGAAAAATAGCCACAACAATCTGTGACTGTGGCACCAAAAAAGTTGTAATACTAATATGCTACTCATGCAAAGACTCTATAGAAAGAAGTGTTTGAAAATGCTTGTCAAGCATTCTTTTTCTTGCAGTCACTAATTTCCTGCAATAGAAGGTCTTGTTTCAAACCAAGAAAATATTAACTCAAAATCCCATTGTATCCAGATATCATATTGTATGAATATATTATTCTGTATCACAGCCAAACTGCCATATTTGTATTTGCAGTTAATGAAGACAGGATGTAACTCCAAAAATCAGGCTTGTCTCACTGTAAGAACTTCCATCCTTACGTCAAACTTTCTAGAGTCAATCTAACCTTCAAATCTGAAAGCAAAAGACAAATTATTTGATATGAGTCATTGTTTGCAGCTAAGAATTTTTTGCTCTGCGGCTAATCAGGAAAGTCATGGCAAGGACTAGAGAGCAAAGCTGTCATACCAAAGTCAGTAACAGTCTTACAGACTTCAACAGGAACAGGGTCCTAAGGGAATTTGGAATTTGGCTCAAGTTCAACAACAAAATGGATTTAGTTGAGGTGGGCAGTGTCTATCAATGCTGAGTTATAACGACTGATATTAACTCCAACATAAGACTGAGTGTGCAGAAACAAAAAGTATAATGACAGTATCTTTGCCATCCTTTCCAGTGTTGGACTTCAATATATTTTCTAATCCATCCTTGACTTTGCACACCTTGCTACGAACTTACCGTAAGAAAAAATACAGTATTTCATCATCAGAGAAAGCCCATAGAAATAAATAAATAAACAAACAAACAGGTAGAGAATATTTCAATTGTATCTCTACTTACAGCAAATCCAAAGGATGATGCACTGTATCTCATTACGGAGACAGCTGAAGGAAAGAAAATATTGTTTAGAATCACTTTAATTTTTTTTTTATCCTTTCCTCTTCTCTCATTCAGGAGCTACAAAATTTGTTGCAACACATGGGCTTAGTTTGACCCAGGTCCCACTAGAACAACTGACCAACACTTCAAAATGTCTACAAGAAAGGCCTTGTGCTACAGGAAATAGTCAGGTCTCTCAAGAGATGCTTTTCTTTCTTGCAAAAATGTAATGGGGCAGACTTCTGAGTGGAATTCAGTAAGTCTGTTTATGAACCATGCTGTATTTCACATGCAGATTTGAGTAAAAACCTTTTGAAACCGCAATTTCAGACTCTCAGAAAACTTTATGTGTCTCAAGGTGCTCCTTGGTCCATCCAGGAGTTTCAGGCCACCTGAACTGGATGACAGAAAAATATGCAGATCCCTTGGGACTTCCTGAGTGCCATTTTTCTGACAAAAAGCCTAAGGGTAATTCACACAGCCCCAGGAAATGCTTCAAATCCCATCACATCAGTGATTCCCAATGAAAAAAGCATTAGAAGGAAAAATTTTGACCAGGTCTGATTTTGACTGAATATTTGCTGCTAAAAAATAAACAAGACTCTACAAGTGGCATAACAGCTAGGAAAACAAAATGACATTTTTATAATTTTACTCCATCCATCCTGATTCCATCATCTCACAGTTTCAAATTCTAGGAGGTTCTGTGTAAGAAAAGTATTTCTGCAGCCCAGAGGAACACCAGGGAAGAAGCAGCAGGAGTGAAAGGGGCCATCACCTCCTCACTGCAGAAAACTCACAGCACTGTGTTTCCAATATTAAATGAGTTTGAAATAAAGCCTAAAAGGATTGATTTTACTACTTTTTTATGAACAGATATCAGCTAACTTACTAAGAAAAACACAAGTTTGTTAGGAAAAAATAAAAAGAACAAAAACAACCAACAGGCTCATCAATGACTTTGTCAATCAGGCTGACAAACACAATATCTGATTTTCAGTATTCCAGCACTCATTAGAACAGCTTGGCAGAAGAGAGATGCTGTGGTTTGACTGTTCTTTTCAGTAACAGAGAGCTGCAGTTCTGTGGCTTTTGTCTGGACAAACAGAAATTAAAATCTTGGAAAAAATAACCCCTTTGTTACGGGTGTAAGACCCAGCTGTGGCCACGAGCGTGCCACAAATATTTGGACTTTATCATTACAGTTGGCCAAACCACAAAGAAAAGTCATCAAGTTCTTTTACAGATTCCAATTTTCTCAAAGTTGAAGACCACTGAAACAGTTAGTGTAGATTTATGTCTCCCTCTCATTTTTAAATCATAATTTCCCACACTTCATCTCCCAGGTTAAAAAAGGGGCTCTATTTCTTGGGCAGACTTGCCAGGCAAGAGCCTGCAGTGATCCACCTGCAAATTTCAACACTTTCCTGCGTAATAATATATTGCCTATCAAATTTTCATTGTCTGCCTCCTTAGAGGCATAGAGTTTCAAAAACTGCAGAACTTGTATCAAAAAAAAATAAAAAAAAAAAGGGGCATTCACAGGTACACACAAACTTGCAATGTTCCTGTCATTGCTGCTTTCATATGATGCAGTTCTAAGCAACACATACTCCTACCTCTATTTCGAGCCTGCCCCTGTAGTAGAATAACTCCTCAGTTTTTACTAAATTGCCAGTGCCTTTCCCAGCTCAGATCCTGCCTTCAAATAAACTTTATGGTTCCTTTAAAAATGAGGGTGTGATTTCTCTGGGTGATGACCTGCACACAGTAGCCACACCCTGAGGATGTTTTAGGGGACGTATTTGTTGCATTTAAAGCACAAGGTCTTTAGTAGGAGAACTGCCTTTATATATTCTAAGCACTAACACACAATCTGTTTGGCCTGAGCTATCCGAAACAATAACAAAACCCAAGGATTAACTAACAGTTCCCCTAGTCTGCTCAAACCTTTTTGCTAACCAACGACTGCAACTTGGACTGGCACCCTACAGCACTAACTTGTAGTGGTAAAAAGCCACAATAAAGGTAGCAATGACCACTTAAGCTCTGGAAAGATGTATTTCATATTATTTATTTACATATGGGTGTTCTAATGGAATAAACAACCATTTTTCTTTTTCTTTCAGAGTCAAATAACCATGTGGAAGCATCTTCAGCCCTGACTTCAGCACATTAGTACTTCTGGCTGGCAGGTACAGTCTCAAAGCTCCCCAGTAAATCACCCCAGCTTGGATGGGATGTTTGTCCATGATCCAGGCTCTGTGGCAGTGACAGCAGCTGCAATATTGGCTTAGGAGCTGTCAGCCAACACAGGTTGCCACATCCACTAAGAACAACTGGCTCCCACTGCAGGCACTGAAGCTGAAAAGGCTTTAGAAAAGTATTTTCAGCAGCCAAGGATTTGAGACCCGTGGGCAAAGCAATAATCAGTGGTCCTTATGGCTCCAGAACCCCTGCTGACCTCCAGGAGCAATGGGCCATCCAGCTGTTGCTGATCTCTGCCCTTCCTTCTTCTCAATATGCTTTTTCAGTTATTCCCAGATGGGTGTTCTGATGTAAAAAGAAATGCCAGAGATTCCTGGTCTCCCCACTGAGTCAGTACAATGGTGGGAAACAAGTAATGAGGAAAGAACAGAGCAGGCAGCTTAAAAATCCTGCAAGGCCACTGTGTACATTCAGCAGCTCCACTGCCATGCCAGCAGGACCCTGCTTTTAGCTGGTTTATTGGCTAAATTGGACAACATTTTATTACCTCTACAATAAAGCAGATCATCCTAATGCATTTTCCTGACATTTGTAAACAGAACTTGCAAGCAGTCAGAAACTAAAAATAGAGCCAGCACAGTAAGCCACAAATCTCCCACTGCCTCCACCTGCACAGTAAGAGCAATTTGTGAAGTCTGCCAACCAATAGGTCAGATTGTAATTCCTTCACCCCTTCCAAAGTGATTCCAAATAAAAAAAAATAGTCCATTTCCCATACACTCTACCCTCAACAAAATAATGGTTTTATTCATTTTGTGTGTCTTAGAAAAATCATATCACTAGAGCCCTAACCCTACAAAATAATTCAGTTTAACTCTTCAGCCATCTAATTTCCCACCACCATCCTTTGTCAGGTCTAATCCTTCTAAAATGTGTTCCTGGAGAGACAGGACCCTGCAGTGCCCCTGGTCCTCTCATGTTCCTCTCTGCACTGGGAGGGCACCCTGGCACCTTTTTGCAGAAAGGCAGGAGGCACCAAATAGGACAGAAAATTAACTCTGCCTCCAGTTCACTCAAATGAAAAT
Organism: Hafferia zeledoni; assembly: GCA_035583235.1. NCBI lineage: Eukaryota > Metazoa > Chordata > Aves > Passeriformes > Thamnophilidae > Hafferia > Hafferia zeledoni. Next base: position 6,210,948 of record JAWWEV010000172.1, on the reverse strand, counting down.
TTTGGGGATGAGTCTGACTACAAATGGGAGATGGTACACACAAACAGCTCTTCTACCTGTCATGAAAATTTCCTCTTACCTACTCAGAAATGAGAAAACTACTTTTAAGAAGCTCCTCTTGATGGGACAATCACTCCATCATTCTGCTTTGAAATCACTCTTTTTGAAAGGCACACTTGGATGTCAGCACATAAAATATCATGGCTTCAAAAGCACATGACTGCACTTAGCAGAAATCAGACAGGCAATTTGAACACTGCTGAAAACACTGGATTTATCCCTCTGTAGATCACCAGGAATATCTTACAGGTTGTACAGAGTGATGAGCAAGAGGAACTGAAGTTGTGCTGAATCAGAATTGAAACTGAAATACAGTCTGTTTTCATTGCCTACTGTTGGTAAAACAACCAAAACAAACATTACAATAAATATTTCAAAATAAATCCATTCCAAGCAGAGAAAACCAAATGAGTAGCATTTTCTAAAAATCCCTCACAACTGAAGGCAAAGAATAGACATGTCTGATAGTGTTAGTACTTGTAAAAAGTGCTACTGGCCAGGACCAAAAAGCCCCAGGTACTTTCTCCCCTCTCCCCAAACTTCTAGTAGAGCAAAACTGAAGGATTTCTGCCATCAGCACAGCAGCCACAAATGGCTGCCACACATCCAATACCTCAGACAAGTGTGCCAGATACTTCATCTACATGGGTAGATCCAGAGCAATCCACCAGTGACATATTTCTATCCCAAAGTCACTGGCAAAACTGTCCCAACCCTACCTACACAAAACCTCCAACTCACTTTCCCAGCTTACAATCCCATCAACATGATAGACCCTCATTTCTGTGCAGTACCATTACACCATTACGTATGTATTTACCAAGTGGAAGCCTAAATTTAATGTATATCAAACCTGGATCTTCATCTCATTAGAAATTACGACCAATTAGCAAAGAAGTCCCTAAGGGGGTTCGTTTTTCCACCTGCCTGAGAGGTGCCATAGCAACGCTGTGCAGAGTGAGCTGCAGGAGTGAGCCAGGAGAGCTCCATCCTTGGGGAAGGCTCTGCTGAGGGATCTCAGGGAATGGGGCTCCAAAGAGCCACTCACCACATCCTCAGCTCTGCCTTCAGCTCTGCCCCTGCCTGGGGCAGGACTGCTAGCCCAAGAAACCACTCTTCTCCAGCTTTGTGTGGTTTCAACTTCTGAATTTGTTTCCTGTACAGTCTACACACTTCAGAGCAGCACCTGCATCTTCCAGCCTGTCTCTACTGCCCCCCCAGACAGGGCAGGGCTGGAGTTTCTGCCTTCTCAATGTGTACACAAACAACAAAGCTAAGGAACTTAGGATTTATTACTCCCTTCCTACAAACAGAAAGCACAATCCCACCAAAACTATTAAACAGCTTTACTTCTTCCTTCACATTTTTAAAAGTCTGAGATCCTTAACATAAATGAGTGACTCAACTATTTAACAGCAATATATTTGACTTCTTCCATAAAAATAAAATCCTCAAGGTATCCTAAAAATCTGCAGATTCAGTCAGGTAACAATTTTTGCTATAGGTAGTTGTAAAGCTTTCTAGGAATATCTTTCTTTCCTTGTCTACTATGCAGTTAATGATTTTGTTTGTTTGTTTTCATCTATTGCAATGGTCAAATCTTTAACAGCTGAAAACTTCTATAACTTAATTTGCTTCAGTGAACTACAACAGTGTGTATCAGCTGAAAATTTTCCTTATTTCTTATTACAGAATCAACAGAGTTTCAGGACTTTGTGCAAAGGTTTTCCTTTGAGTTTAATCCAAACTGTTCTTTCCAGTTCACTGACACATTAGGAAAAAAATATATTTTTATTATAATCCTGACTTCAGGATTTTCTATATTAAGTCATATGTTTCAATCTCAGAATTTTTTAAACCCCAGTGCTTTTGTGACTCTTGCAAAGAAAAGTCCATTCTCTCCCTTAATCCCTTTGGTTTACATGGTTTTGGTTATATTTGTTTGTTGCATCTGTGCCTCACTGAAAAATAGCAGGAGACTTCCATTGCAGGGCTGAATATCCACAGCATTGGCTTTCACTCAGGCAGTGTGGGTGTGGTTTTCTGAAGCTCAATATTCATTATACCATGGTGCTCACCAATAGCTGCAACCTCAAACACCAAAGCACTCCAGTCCTAAAGATAACTTAAGTCTCCAGACTCACTTCTGTTTGATTTGTTTTCATCTTCCCATTTACTGTCAAAAGTGGCCCCTGGCACATCCCACCAATGGGCCACACTGGGCAAAGCAGCCGGACTGCACAGCCCTGAGCTATGAAAACACCCTACTGCAAAAAACAAGGTGTAACTTTTCAAATTATGAAACCACTGCCCATGTGGAGAACAGAGTGGAGCAGCTTTCTCTGTAATACCCACTAAACAGTCCCCCAGGAGCAACCAGTAATATAAAAAACCTGAGCATAAAACCACTGAATGGCAGAACACACAGACTGATGGCAAATCTGTTCCTGATTTCAGACAAAAAATCATGCCTGGGATCTCTTCTAACAGCTGCTGAAATATTTCTCTGTACAGCAAGCTCTCAGTGCCTCCCTCCAGCAAGGGGAACACTAATAAATGCTCAGCCAGCTATTCCAAAGCCATCAATTCTGTCTCACTCTTTCCTGCACAGGTAGAGATGAGCAGAAACCATTCATTTAGGGAGAGCCAACTGTAAAGGCAGGAATCAGGCAAGTCCTAAAAGGCAAAGTTAACAAAATCCCATGCAGGGGCAAAATTCCAGCATGTGCAAGAGCTGTGCAGGGCTGGGAGAGAGCAGGATCCCTCCTGTCTGGCATCCTACTGATTCACACTCTGCTCTGCTTCCTTTCTCAGGTGCCAACCTTCTGTTTTCAAACAGGAGCATCTCCAAAGAAGAACATAAATAAATCAGAGAAAAGGAGGGCTTGGTGTTTTTGTTTAGTTTTGGCTTTCCAGGGGGCAGGAACTAAAAGAAGGCCAATATGTTACATCTCCAATTGAGCTTTATCAGAATACTAAATGTATACATTGGCATTTAAAAATAGAAGTAAAAACCTTGGAGGGCTGCAAAAAACTTCCAATTTCCCTTCTAGGTCTGTGGTGCAAACTCTCTGCAACTGAATATACAGGTGCATGGTTTAAACTGTTATATTTCAAATGGGGTCACTTGAATAACCCAAAATAACTCACTGCAGTGACATTAAAGCACATTGTCTTTTAATGAAACTATGTATTATTGATGCCCCAACTCTAAATAGAACAACTGAAATGGCCTAGAATATTACAAATGCCTGTAACTGCACAGTGCCCAGGGAAGTTTTTGCACCTTGTGCCTACAATCCACAAGCTTTGTCATTTTGAGCCTAAAAAAACAGCTTCCAAACCGAAGGAGGCAGTTTGACCCTGGGCAGGGAGAACGAGTGAGTAGTACCTTGACTGGAAAAGCCTCAAATTACCAGAAATGTGGAGTAAAATCTGCCACAGTCAACAGCTGCTTCTAAAGCCCTGTGGCCAAGATTTGTAACCTGCTGTATCCAAACAAAGACCAACCAGATTTAATGGCCTGCGAGACTCTCCAAAGCAAAATTCACCCATTTTTTGTATTTTACTGACTGGAGGCAAAAGAAGCATTCAGGTTCTACTCAGCACAAAACTCTTGGGAGTTTGGCCAGCTGATTTAAAGCAAAATTAACAGAATAAGCCACAAAACTAAGGTGAAGACCCTTATCTGACCTAAAAGAGGTTTCCAGAAGCTTCATAGAGATTCAATAAACTCATATTTTATACATGTATCCCCAAACCTGGAACAGCTTGGACATGGGCTGAGCATTATTACCAGTCATGGAAGGTTTTGAATTGTTAATAAAAGAGCTGAAATGCTGCTGTTATTCCAGGTTCTGGTAAGTTCCTGCCCTGTGGTCACATCAGAAAGATGGAGAGATCCTTTCAAAAGGATAATTAAAGCCAGATATTGTACAAAAGCTCAGATTTATTAACACAGAATTTACATACATAGGACTAATTTTAACTGCAGCACAACCAACAAGAACTATGTGAATATCACTCATTGTGCTATGTATTCTGCCATGTATTGGGGTCTGTAAGGAAAAAATATTATTAATTAGCTTTTATTTAAAACAACATAACCAGTGAGAATTGCATCCCCTACCCCTGACAAGGTTATTTGTCTCAATTACTGAGAAGAAGCTCTGAGTGGTTTCATTTCAAAAAGATGATCTACTTGAAGTTTGACAAATTTAGACTAAAAAAATTGTATCAGAAAAGCCCAAATGCCACAGCTCCAGATTCAGGGTCTTTTTTTATTTCTTTTTATTCCCTATTTTTTTGCCACTGTTTCAAACTTGACTGTGAGCAAGTTGTGGTATATCAGAAATCAAGAACACTAAAACAAATCCCCTCAATGCTGCTGTTAAAAAAAAAAAAAAAAACACTTAAGTCCCATTTGAAAGTACTTCTAAGAGACATAAATAATTGCCCAATATCATAACACCTAATTCTTGGCATGTTGCAAGGACTCAAAGCACAGGCCTAACGGTGCAAACAGAAACTAGTCCATTGGTTGGTGTTTCAGGTTCCAAATCCCCAGAGGAGCAGACAAACATTAGTCAGCTTTAAATACCTGGAATCACCCTCCAGGATAACCTCTGCTCCATGGAAATGGGCTGAAAGTGCCACAGGGAACATGGAGATCCAGAGGGTTTAGTCAGCTTTGTCATGTATCAGATTTCTTTCCAACTATCCCATACCTTAAACATAGTTCTTAAATAAGAAAAAAACCCTATCTATGGTTTAAGTCTACTCAGGTTCAATTCTTCCCTGCAGCCTTTAATTTAGAGACAAGAAACACATTTTAGCCATGGTAAGGATTTAAAACCAGTCCACAAAAGTGGCTGAATTCTCATTTTTGCACATTAACAGTCAGAAACCTTTCTTAGTATCAGCTATCCACAAAACAATGCAGATGAATTTTCAACTTATAAACTAATAGAAACCTGCCAGATGATAATATTTTTGATGGAGTTTCATGTGAATTTCAATATAGAAACTTTTGATCAAAGGGCTTTTTTTCCCTAGAATTTCAATAAATTTTAATCAGCTCAATAGATAAAGAAAATAATTGCAAAAGTTTGTATTTACCATGAAAAGTTTTTCAAAGACATTGGAATCTATTTTATTTTATGGATTTTAATCTTTTTCATCCAGGTTTTTTGTGGAGAAAGTTATTGGTTTTGAGGTCATTATAGACATATAACTATACCTACAATTACCTAGAAAACCAAACCAAACTAAACAATACATTAGTCTTCCTATTTCACAGGTAGGGAAACAGAACTGGATCAGGGATCAGAGGAGATATTTGAAGATGGGGGATCCAAAATAAGCTTAAAAGCCAGAGGAACAGGACTCTGAAGAGAGAGTGTAATTGTGTGGAAAGGCAGGTGGGTCCAGGGGGTTGCCAACCCTTAAACATTCCCTTTTCTAGGATTCTTTTCTATAAAATGGGATGAAAGTCCTTCCACAGTTCAGGATTTTATACATAAAGAAAATAATTTTACTGTATGAAAGGATGCAGTAACTCTGCAAAGAGTGACAGCAGGCACCATGAATTCCTCATCTATTTGAACAAACTGTTCAGTATTATGACCTGTCTTTATGATATTTCACATTCTCAAAGCCCTGCCTTAACTTTTAGAACTGCAAACTTTAACTATGGAAAATGATAACCCAATTAGAAAGGATCTTTAGGATTTTATGGCATTCCCACAGCTTAATAGTTGTGAGAAACTCTATTTTTATACTAAAACTATTTGAACAGACTTCTGAAAATCAAAGCAGGCTTCCTTTTGTGGAGAATTACAGCAGTTGTTCAGAAGTGTAATAAGTGCTGAAAAAAACATTCTTATTGAAAATAATTTTGTATTGTCCTTTAAGTTGCATTATTAAAGTGTATTTATAATTGTTGACACTGAGGTGACTGGTGCACCCCCATTGATGGGCCATTACAAGCTCATTTTTGTCCTGCTGAAACCTCTAGAACACAAATGCAGTAAGAGCCTTGAATACAAAGGTGACTATTCTGAGCATCCTTCATTTCAGATCCCTTTGAAAAGCTCTGAATTTGGAGGAGAGAAAAATAAGTCCATACAAAACTGTCAGTTGGACACCAAATAGAGAAGGCACCCAAAATCATTATGAGAAAGATCTATTAAAAATGACATTGAAACTCGGGTACATGAGACTAGCATAAGACTGGCACAATCATTTATCTGTGTTCTCTCTTTTTTTATAAAGGCAAAAGAAGGTATTTGCTTGGCACTTTCCTTGACATTTTTGTCTGGTTCCTCCCTTAACTCACAGGTGGTTAAGTCTGGCAATGCTTTTCTTGAGGAGGATAAACAGAAATAGAATAAATTCTCTTCACACATAGATTTGGGATTTAGAAATCTAAAACTGCTACCCTGGAGCCCACCCACACCTGAGCCTTGAGCAGCAGATCCTGGAACAAGGAATGGTCTCTGTAACATGGAACCTGGAGGACACAGGTGATGCTCTGACACAGATCTGAGACTCTCGTCATCAGCAGGAGCAACACAGGAGAGGGCTGGAATAATGTAAACATTGACAGGTTTTCCTTATGATAAGGAAAAAAAGAGGAAACCCCCCCCAAAACTGGAGGCTTATATTCATTTCTCTGCACATGGCTCTCCTGATTGTGCAAAGAATGGAACACAAGCCCAGAAGAAATGCACACTCCTGACATTTCACCTCATATGAAATGTTTGTTGTCTGAGCATTTTAATGAACTTGGAAAACTAGGGAAGATTGGAACTGAAAAGCTTTGGTTGTTGAAAGATAATTAGCTTTCCTCACAGCTTTTTCATCATCCCTATCAATTCCAGAGACAAGACACACATCACAGTATCCCCTATTTAATTAGATGGCCACTGAGCTGCTCCAGACCCAAACCAATCTGCCAGGTACAATTAAGCAGAATATAACACAACAGTAGAGATTTTTCCTTTCACAGAGGGAGATCAGGAATGTTTACCACCCCAGACATCTCAGTGACTTAGTGGAGGATCTTGAAAACCTGGTTTAATCTACACATCTAAAAACCCCAGAATCCCAATGTTCCAATTTAAAGCTGCTTTTTGGTGTAAAAATTTTTGGATCCTTCAGCTGGCTGTGGGAGAGGACATCTGCTCAGATTCTCCAGCTGCAGACACACAGCCTGTTCAGTGAGCAGGAGCCTGAGGGCCTGTTCTCAGCAGGGAATATGTTGGGCACGAAGCACATCATGCTGACACCTCTATGTGCTACTGGACAGCTCCTCCACACCCATTAAATCCTCCCATTTGATCTCCAGTTTTAACAAGTAAGAGTTCGATTCCTGCCATTTAATATCTTAAACTTGTAAAACTCTTACAGGTTTCCACACTCCAAATCACTTGCAGTCCCTTTAATGGTCAGTCTGTTCAGGAATTCCTGTATGTGGCATATCTGATAAAGCACTAAAATTCAAACCCAGAAGAATTACATTGGAATAAAGTAATATTTGTTTTGGAACTGAGGGCAAATTGGGAAAACTATCAAAATTTTACACAATAAATGTTACTGGCCTGTTTTGCAAAAAAAACTACAAAATGCCAGAATAATGATGGTAGTCCACAGTCAACAAGAATGTTCATAATTTAATTTTACCTCAGTACTGCCATACCAATATTTTTTTACATTTACTGCATTGTCAGATAGTTTGTGGCAGTTTATCACCTATATTGTTACACTATAAACTCATTTCTATGGTCAAGAGATGACAGAAAATGTTACCTTGTTTGTTCTGTTGGACAAATGGCAGATTTTGTCACCTATTTCATATCATGGGTTCTGATCAAAGTAACATTTAACTACCATTCCTATCTCCGATAGGGAAGATTCTGTTATTTTCACAAAGCAGTGAAATTGTCCAGGAATCTGCAAATAAAATCTATTGATTTTAGCTCAACAACTAAAAGATAGCAGGTCCTTGCTTTACTTCTCATACACCTGCTGGAATGCAAAGAAAGCTTAGTGGGTTAGTGTGTTCCTTCCATACAAATCACCAAGCAATGAAAATTCACCATTCTTATACAAATTTAATTAAACTGTCAAGTTCTGAACAGACGATTTTTTTGAAATAAATCAAAAGTCAGGAAGAAAAATGAAAAAGGAAATCCTCTGTGTTACCTTTTTAATCTTTCTAGGCTGAAATACAAACAAACCTTCCAGGGACAGAAGTGTGATGGTTCTCTGCTGAATGTAACACAGGAGGAATTGCAGCCCTTCAGACAAATCTCCTCTTCAGACGAGGTGTTAATCTTAACAATCTATTGCTGAGGGCTGCAGTAAAGAGCTCTGTCATCAATCCCACCCCAGGGCTGTAGCTGGAGATGCTCTGATAGGGAGGATGCCCCAGACACTGCACACATAAACTGCAGTCAGCCTTAGCACTCAGCTCAAGAGCAAATCTAATATATTAAGTTATCTGCGGCCTCTAAGTCATTAGGCAAAAATTAAAATGAAATGTGATTCCTAATAACAGATTTCCTTTGTTCTGTGTTTTTTAATTAAGCTCTGTTACCAGCAGTAATTCTGAATAAGCCCTCCTGCAAACATGCAAAGCACATTTTCTAACAAAAACATGTTAAAACTGTTGCAGTTTTCCTCCCATTGCACAGTCTTGACTGCAGGCAGCAATAGGAACTCATATCCAGCAATTCAAAAGACCAGGAAGAATGTAAAAACTTCCCTGATGGATGCAGAGCTGTAAAACTAAAAGAAAAAGCACTAAATGATTGACATACCACACTGCTTTGCATCTGTCCAATTTTAGAGTAATTGGCTTGACACATCCACTGCTAATTCTGATCAAAGTAACGAAGACATACAATTCTCCCTCTTTTCAATTAGCTTAATTTATTTGGACAGAAAATAGTCCAGATAATATCAGACAAAATGTGATGATAAGACAGGGGGATTTTACAAAGTTGTACATTGCTATTTACAACATACAATCATGTCAATAAAACTCAAACTACGTCAATTACTTTTTCCTGTTCCATGCACAACCACTCCAAGGAGCAAGCCCTTAAAAAGTCTTACAAGCATATTCCCAGGGTAAAACTCTTTATGTCAAGCAGCACACACATCTTTTAACATACAAAGGGTTTCTGCTGTTGCTCTTTTTGCTGTTATACAGGCTTCAAAACTGAGAAGAAAAGTTTACATTTCAGTATACAGGGAATGTTTAAAGCAGAGCTGACATGCACTTGACTTGCATTCAAAATGGCTTTTCAATGGGAGACACTGGGCACCAACAATCTAAAATATCCTGACTTACTTTTCTGAAATTGTGAGCAGTCTCTGAAAATCCAGTTTCAAGGTTTCTGTGGCAGCCCTTCTGAAAATGGAGCTACCTTTGAAAGGGATAACTCTTCTACAGTCATGACACCAACAGTTTTAAAAATTGTTGTTGACAGCAATGTATTTTTTTCAAACATTGTTTCAGATTATTGAAAGAAAAATAAAAAAATCCTCCAACACACACACATGCACATAGACAATTTTATGATCCTTAGGTCTTCATCTGCTCTCCTTTTAGAAACCAGCCAGTATCCAGTCATTCTCTGGCTCCATACAAAAGTAATAATAGGGGTTGGGGTTTTTTCATCTGTAAATCACATTGAGAATTGTTACTTGTTTAAAAAAGCAGAAACCTAGAATTACCAACAGCAGGATGTTGGACTTGTATTTATAAAAAAACAATGGTCTGAATTTGTAGTCGCCCATCCTGACCCTTGAACCTGAGATTAATTTACTAGCAGTGGCAAGTTTTGTGATGAGAATTGCAACACCACTGTAGCATTGCAGACTGACCAAGATGTCTTGCTCACTATTCCCACTGTGCCAGACTTAGTGTTTTCCTTCCTTGGCAAGGAAAAGCTTTAAACTTCCTTGGCCTGGTGCACCAACACTGATTCCCTCAGTGATGCAAACCCCTCTGCCCCTGGTGATTTCCCCTCCCTGATGCCTGATGGAGAGAACACGTTCCTTCCACAAAGCTTTCCAAGCTAACCCAGGTATTTCCTATTCAATTACAGCTCTGATTATGCTGACTTACTCACTGCTCCCCATGAACTCCCTCACGGGTGAAGGTTTGCAAGTTACGGGGCTGTTGTCCCTGTGTTGCTCTCACTCCTTTTCCCACTGCCTGCTGGGCAGAGCTGTAGGACAATGCTAGGTCTGCTTTGCAGCAACAAAGAAGAGACAGCAACAAGTTCATTCAGCCACCTTAAGAGGAAAATCAAGAATAAAATCAGAAATATAAAACTAATGTAAATTATCTGAAGTTAACGTGTACAAGTGTACAAATTAGACACATTATAGAAGAGTCTAACAAATATTTTCCCTCTACCCCTAAGCAAATCAACCCTCAATTCAGTAGATACTATTGCAACATTCAAAGTAGTAGACTGTATTACTACATTAAATAATATCATGTGAGAAAAGTAGCTTAATTTTGGACAGCAGAAAAAGCAAGTTACTTCTTTATCAACTGTGCAAAGAAAATTACTATGAGTGCTGGAGTACTATAAATTCCCCTCACAGTGTATTTCATGGTAACTTGATGGCATACATAGGAGATAAGACTCCAGACTGGGTAAATTTACATCATGTTCCTCAGATATGCTTATTTATTTACACTACTTGATTATCCAGCCCCCATAAAATTGACTGTGTTTGTAACATGCAGCCTAAATTTAAAATTTTCCATTTTGAATAGAGTGTGGTAAAGAAGTCTAAAAATTTCCATGGAAATTACTGAGATAACTTTATCAACGATAGTGCTGGATAAGAGAATACTTACAATTGAAAACAATGTTTTGCAAATGTATTTTTGAAATTCTGGAAAGATAATATCCTTTCTTCAAATGAGAATTGGTAACAGCTTCTCAAGGATCTAATAACATCCTTTTGCATATTAGCTCTTAAAAATATCCTGCCATGCACTACTTCACTCTGTCAAAGAATAAAATATATAAAAAGCAACCAAAAGGAGAGAAAAAATTAATTCAGAGCCAGAGCTGAGGCTCCTCTGGGGTAGGAAGTAGGAATGACACAGCTGCTCAGATGGAAGCCATGAGATTAGTCACAGTTCACACATAAAGTCTTAAACGGGCTTTAGAACAATTCTGGAATTTCTCCTGCAGTAAGGGATGTATCTTGGCACATGAAAGGTGGTGATCATTCTGAACATCCACAGTGCAGACAGTTAGCCCTAATAATGCTTGTAAAATGGATTTGCAACCTCCTATGTGCCAGAAAGCTCTTATGACACAGAAGCCAATATTTATAGTGTACACATATTTATAGGCTCACCATTTCAAAGAAAATCATTACTTATTTCTGGCATCCTTTGCATTTTTTTATAAATACATGAAAAAAAAAAAAGAGTCATGGTTCGGGATCAGTCAGCAGGTAGACTACCAGCTCTCTTTCTCTGATGCCTTAAATACTGCACCGTGTATTGAGTTATCACCACAAGACTATACAAAGCATCCAACAGGTATCTTGGGTTGCAACTCTACCAGCTACTTTATCCATAGCTCTGGCATACAAACTACCTCTTGGAATGACAGTAAACTTTCAACAGACATTCCAAAGAGATATAATCAAAACCCTGATCATAGTTTGATTGATCTCAGTCACAACAATTCACAGCAGGACATGACCAAAAGCCTAAATGATATTTCAAAGACTACTAATTTACTTTTTTTTTGTTTTCTTCACATACATGGCCTTCCCAAAAATATGTAACAAAAGCATCCCTCTTTTGTATAAAAGACTTCTTTGGGATTTGCTTTCATCATTGGGCATGACAGAAACAAACTGACAGACTGTTCCCTGGACAGCTGCATTACACCCAATACTGAGTCCTACTTGGTTTCCCTGTTGCTTCATTTTACCTACAGCAACAGGTTTCCAACCCCATAGTGAGGATTACGAGCAAACTTGTTCACTGGCATGGCTTCTAATATTATCCTAATTTCTAGACTAAAAGAAACACCTCTGTTCACTTGTTCCTGTCCATCATTAGCTCAGACACCTCAGCTCCCCATGACTATGTCCTGCATCCCCACTGCCCAAGGCTGGTCCCTCCATGGTGGACTGGCCCACATCTCATCTCACAACCAGCACCAGCCCATGGCTGGGACTCCACTGGTTGTTTCTGCACAGAGATCTGATAATGACTGACTCACATGCGTTTATGGAACACTTTCATCACCACTAATTTAATTTGAAATATTTTCAACATCAGAGTCTCAATAGATAATGACTTACTGGGGTGTGCATACTGATAAACCACAGTCCAACATAAGTCACTTCATTAAGAACTGGGTAATGATTTCTGACCAAGTATTGCTTTTGTTGCAAATGAGGCATTTACTTGAGGGCAAATGCAATCAAGGAGTAAAAGGTGCTTCTCAGGAGTTATTAAGTAAATGCAATGGCAAGAAGCTTACAGAGAATTGTGAGTGATTTTTCTGATGCTGTACTCAATGCAAATGATTTTCTCAATTGTTTCTGCTATTATGTCACAAAACAACACACAACAGTGATTATTTGATCCATATCTTTGATATTCTTTAATAAATTCAGGGTTAAAAGTGTGCAGCTTTATACTGATGCAAATGGAATCAGTGAATTCTTAAAGTCTGCTGTGAAAGAAATTGTAAGAACAGGTGTTGGCATTTGGGAACTGCAGTTCTGAACACAGAGCAGATGATTAATTTCATGGCAGGTACCACAGAAAGCAATTCCCAAGAAAAGTTCATTGAGACAACTACAAGAATATATGCATGGAACAAATCAAAACAATTTTATAAACACTCAGTAAAATTAGACATTTAAAATTAATTCTAATTGGCTATACATGCCAATCCAGTCTCCCTTAATAATTCAGCTTCCACCTCTCTAAAATACACGGGGTTTACCCTTTATTGATACAATTAGTTTGTCAGATTCAGACAGGAGTCTGAATTACCATTCAGCAATACACAGATTTGGATGTTTACACCTCAAGAAAAGGTTAAACATTTACAGTCACTTTGATTATTTGGAAATTTGGATCTGACATTAGTCACATTAGAATAGCTGGGTCTTTAGTACAGTGTGATGTTCAGACAAGCTCTCAGAAAAGCCAGAAAATCTGCTGGTGCTAAATTTTTTTTTTAAATTTCTGTCTGGCAGCTGACCTGAAATGGATGCACAGCATCTGTTTCCTCTCAGCACCACTTTCAATTTATTCAGTTCCATACCAAGAACATTTTCAATTCCGTATAAAATTAACTTCGTGGCAAAGTTCTGATCCACAAGCAAAATAACTGTCAAAATAAAGCACATCACTAACTTCAAAAGAAATACTAAAGAATCTATGTAAAATTTATTACAGTGAGGATAATAAAAATATCCTTTCTTCCTTAAAGAAACCCTAACGTAGGTGAAGAACAGTGTGTAACTACTACCTTTTATTTTACAACTAGACAGAAATGCTGCCTAATAAAAATACCTAGAAACAGCATCAAGGAAAATCCTGTATAATGTCATCACACAGATTTGTACAGATTATTACAAATGTTAAAAGACAGAGATGTCAGCATAGCAAGGCTTGCAGAGAAGGTGAGTTGATTTCCTAAAGAATTTGGTCAAGTAATTATATATTTTGATGTTAGTTTAAAGATGCAAGTCCTCTCTATTATAGATTTTAGTGTAATGTGTTCTTGTGACAGACTATTAGAACATGAAACACACAAGCCTGTATTCTTATTACTCTTATTTTTACCTTGTTTTTTGTTGGTTTTGGGGTTTTTTGTGTGCAGAACAAGCATCATCCCCAAAGCTCCTCATGTAACACAAGACACAGCGAAAACAACTGGCCAAACAGTCCCTCAGCCCCTACAAGTCACTAAGAATTCCAGAAGCTGCAAGGAAGTACCAAGCTCAGTTCACAGCAAATCAAATGCAAACCAGTCACTTGTTTACACCTTCCAACCAAAGAAAGGGCCAGGTTGGCACAGGAAAGTGCTAAGCACACACTTCATGTGTTTCCCATGGATAGGAGGCACAAACACACGTGCAGTGGTAGGAGGGAAAGTAAATCAAACTGGCCTGAAGGACGTGGCAATCTACTACATTTGTAGAAACACAGGATGGAAGAAGTAGAGTTGACCTAAAACATCAGAGACAAGGGAGAACAGTCACACTTATCAACATCCATCACCAAAGATCCTTTCTCAGGTCCCAGGCTTGTGTCATCAGCAGAAAAGGCTTCAAATGAGGCAAAGCAATGGGAATTGTGTGCAGGTTTGAAAAAACATCTTCAAACTCGCCCACTCAAGGCCAGCTATTCCTTTTCCATCTCCCACAGTATCTGCTGTGAAAGCAGAGCAAGAACAGCAGCATTTGGCTTGTTGGTAAGAGGGTCAAAACAATAGCCAGGGTAGGGGCTCCAGCCTGGGCAAGCCTGAGCCTTGTGCTTTATGGCACATCTTCAGCTGTTGCCATGACAACACTGACATCTCCCATGCTGCAAAGTGCTCTTAGTTTAAATATTGTATAAATGAACATAAATCTTTTATATATCCCATGCAGTCATTGTTTGTGAAATGGGGGCACTATTCCTCTTAGTTTTATTAGAGGAAGAAATATTACACAGATCAGTCATGCTGCTACTCATGGAACACTGAAAACAGTGTCAGCAGCCCAACCCAGAAAAATGTTAATATTTTTTATTAAAGGCAGTATGGTAAAGCGTTCTGTGTCGTGAGCACAGGAAAGGGCAGTTTCAACTAATTTTCTGTCCTGCAAAAATTCAGGAGTGTTTGAAAACGAGACCTTTCCAATAACTTATCTTCAACTAAGAAACTTCAGGTAAATCAAGCAAAAATTTTTTCTCAATTGTTTCAATATTCTAATTGAACATTTTGTGGACACTTCTAATAAAGAGTTTATTATATTTTTAATTCCTTTTCGATATTACTCATAAACAATGAATATTTTCTTAGGATTCTAACACTCCCATTCTGCTCGTAGCTGAGTTTCAAAGCACAAATATGATGCAATGCTTTCTCTCAGGGCATTCTGCACTTGAGAATCTTATCAGCATGTACATGTAAACCTCGGACGGTGATTTCATTATTTTTAATTCTACATTCATAAAAATATATGAAATAAACCTAGAAATAAATTAGATCTTCCTAGTTTTCTATCTGATTAAAGATAATTCAGAACAAATACACAAAGAGAAAAAAGAACAGTCAGCCCTTTAAAAAAATCAGTATTTTCCACTGCAAAGGCCCAGACAGAAACAAGCCTCTTGTGTGAGCCTTTTTTCCAAGCAGAGAGTATGGAGCTTTAACTGATGTCTTATAACAGATATGTGTATTTTTTATTACTTAAATACATATGTCCCAGAAAAAGATGACACTGGGGAGCAGGATATTTTTGTTGGCAAATACACAGCAATGTTGTAAAAACCTATAAGGAAAAGCATTAAATAAGGTCAGATGCATCTTTAATCACTCCCTGCATTTTATTTATAGTCAGGGAGATAAATGATTGATAGACAGATAGATAGATAGATAGATAGATAGATAGATAGATAGATAGATAGATAGATAGATAGATAGATAATTTCATCTTCTCATTTTTCTTTTAGGCTCACTTTTGGTTGCTGCTGTAGCATTTAAATAGAGTTAATCAGTTCCCTCCAGAGCAAAGGCAAGTGCTATAAGCAGAGCTGCCTGGCTCGAGGGATGTTCAGCAAATGTGTTCAATCAACACTTGCTCCTTCTGGGATAAAGAGGATGTGCCTCTGCATCAGATTTTAGCCCTTCTCTACTGTTTGAATAGTGTGGCAGTCTCTGTCGAAGCCATAATATGATTTGGATTGAGGGGAAAAGGCCAAAGGGTTATTCTAAAACTGCACTGAAACGCCCAGTTTTCATCTAATGAGGATTATCTAATTTACATTTGAAAACCTGTACCCACCACAAGCTACAAAAGAAGGCACGTGCAGGGCTGAGCTGCTGGTGGGAAGGCAGATTTAAATTTACTCTCCCAGGACTCTTCTTGTAAATGAGCATGTCAGTTATTATCACTGGAATGAAAATTTTATTAAGCGAAATAATAAAATCTTGAATCATAATATTATCTCTTTTTTTCTGATTAAGTTAATTATAACTGAAAACAACAAGCTTATGAGCACAGCCTCTGCTGGCACATGAGATGGTGTGTTGCTTTAAAAGGTGAGAGTGAAAAATAAGTCATTGAGTCATAATACACATGAAAGAAAGGACCCTGATGAATGAAAATAAATAAATATCAGGTAGTAGTCCTAATTCTGTCACCCCCCCAGACACTGGTGATTTCAGCCATGATTAATATCTCCTTTGAACTGGCCAAGATTACCCAAATTCTTACAAGTAACACTCTCTGTCATTATTTTAGTAGATTACAGGTTATTTATGAAAAGATTGAAGGCCTTCCCAAACCATCACTTTACATCCCTGAAATCCATTAAGGAAAGAACACAGGGCCATTGTGCCTGCAGACACACAGGGTCCTTCCATCTCTAGAGCCAAGCTGCACAACTCCAATTTCCTATTACTTAGATAATCTTTCAGAGTATTATTTGCTAATTATCCTCAGTAGGTTTTCAGCATATGAAAAAATACACAGGAAATTAAAAAAAAAAAACACAAACCATCACAAAGAGAGGCTTCTCCAAGAAACCTGGAATGCTCTGGAGCAGAATGGGAATACCCCACAGATTCTTAGGGATCCTTCAACCATGACATTCCAGGTATGACAACCTAGTTGTGTTAACTGCTCCCTGGCAAGACAGTACCCAGGGTCTATCAGACTTTGAAATCATCCAACACCAGACAGGACTTTAAAAGAAGATTATTTTGTTAAAAAGCTGTTTAAGCAACTACTTGACAGAGTTGTAAACAGGCACAAAAAATAAGAGTGATATCTGATCATTTTGTGTCATTTATTAGCTATGGGAATTTCCTTCTTTTCCATCCTGCCAGCAGAGCTGAGGACAGACACTGGAGGGAATTTGCATCTGTGGTGACCAAGCACTAATTCTTTCATCAAGCCAGTTTTCCATGCAGTCTCTTTCTAAACAGAAGCACTTGCTTGGGTGGGAATCCACTTGTAAACCTCCCTCCTAAGGACTCACTAATCTGTCAGTTTTTCCTGTAAGGTTTAATATTGACACTAAACTCAATCAAGAAATATATTCAATTTCTTTACAAATGAAATGCTATTTGTGGCAGTCTTATGATGCACATGATGGTGCTTTTGAAACACCAGCCCTTTCTGCCAGACCTAAAAAGTATTAACTTGGGGTTTATTAATAATGTATTCATGTTGCAAATACAATTCATTCTGCCACAACAGCTTATGTCCTGGTACATAATATGTATTTTGACAACCTCTTTTCACACAACATGGTTAGTTCCAGTAAGAAGTGCACTTTAGCTTTTGCTTATGATAAAAACTATCTGTGATAGATGAATTAAAATTAAGGATTCTGACCTGTTTGGGCAAGGTTATAACTTTATCAGTATTTCCAGTATTTGGAGGATGTGAGTTTCTACACTCTCTCACTGCCTATATGCTTTTAGCAATACTACATAAATAAAGGCATTAAAATGACTCAATATAATGGTCAAATGGGCTGAACAAGAAATGTTGAACTATTGCCTCCATTAGAGCTGAATATGTGGTAATAAACAAGTGCTATCAGGTGGTGTGTGCTTGAAGAAACCTTTTTTTAAGCCTTGCAACTATAACTATCCATTGTACAGACTTTCTTTCACTTCTTTTCTTTCCCTCACCAAATTAATCTGTAGTTGCTGGATGCTCATGTGACCAGTTGATGTAAGTTCTGGGATTTGAATTACTACATGTCCACCAAATGCTACAGATATTGCATCCTTTACCAGGAAACCTCTACTCACTGTAAAGATGAGACATCTGCAACCAGAAAGGATGAAACAGGAAGAGAGAGGTGTGAGACTTATCCCAGCAGCAGCAGAGTTTTGTTCCTTCACCTCCTTCCAGCTAACCAAAACATGGCACAGAGTTCTGGCTGCGGCTGTCCTGGACTGCTCCCACTTGTGGCTGCCATTCCCTCCTCCATTTCCAAGGCACAGCAACGCCAGTTCCGTTCCAGGATCTCCTACTCCCAAAATCTGAGCAGCAACGTGCAATCACATGACTTGATGCAACTGAGACAAGCAAAGTGATACCTCAGCCAAACTCTCCAGCAACCAAGGGAATGATGGATCAATGCTGGCAGCTGCAGACCACAGCCTTGTGTGCTGCTGAGTCAAGTATTTGCAGCACATTTCACAGCAGCAGACACAGCCAAGTGTGTTTAAGTTCCAGCAGTGTGGAAACATCCTGCCAGCAACTCCAGAGCCACAAAAACCCTAACAAAGACATCATCAAAGCTCACTGGCCTCCAGGTACTCACTGGATGCGATCTTTGGTCACTGAAGTCGAGAGAGCTATGCAGAGAAAGTGAAGCATTGCTTTATGCAGTTGTGGAATTTGGTTGCCTTGGTATACACCAGAAATTTGGAAAAAAGCCCAAAAATATTGTGTACATGTCAACACATTAAAAGAGCATCCACCTCTTGTGGTGATTCACGGGAAAGGTAAAAATCCTTACCTATAATAGATTCATAAATACTTCCTGTGCCACATTTCTGATGTAAGGTGCTGATGTTTGGAGTTACTATAGACTGAGTATACTCAAGAAAATGCATATTACTGTCCTGCAGCACTTACACACAGCATTCTCCTGATGGGATAACAAGATTTTTTAGATTGACAGAAAGAAAAACAGGTACAAACTGCTCAATGAGAGTTGATGGCTTACCAGCAAAAGATGAGTTTGTTACAGCCCTTTAGAAACATCTGGATTAAATGCACACCTCCCAGCACTTCTTGTGCTTACTTGAGGGATTGCTTCCATAAAGTAATGCACCTAAGTTTTGTAGTTAAAATAATTAAAGATATTCCATTCTACTGTTCTTTTTTATTGTCTCTTTCCAGTTGCCTGCAATGCAATCTAAGAGGCCTTGTATCAGATCCAATATGCATATCAGGGAAAAAGAAATCTGTTTGATTTCTATTTTTAAAATAACTAGAATAAAACAATGGGTACAAAGCTTCATATGTATAATAAGCAGCCTGGGAACACATTTTATTTTCCTCAGCAAAATTCCTATTACATATGCAGACCCTGAAATATAAATATTAATGTCAACAACAAAAATCATTTGTATTTATATCTGTATGTGGGCAAAACAGATCCACTCAATAATACCAGTCATGTCACTGCAGTCTATTGTAATATATAACTCTATGAAATATATTATTTACCTCAGAGGTGGAATTTTTTTGAGTATCTCCCCAACAAATACTGGATGTTCTACTGGTTTTGAAGGTTACAGTCCTTTCCCAAAAACAAGAGATAAAACTGCAATTTACAATAAGAGGTTGCTGAAACTAAACCTAAGTTTTAGAGAGTTTAGAATTAAAATTTACACTTATATTATGCCTGGTCTGTTTAACCAGTGAAAAAGAGCAACCATGTACGGTCAAACAGAGCAGATTCTACTTTACATTAGAAAGAAAAAATACTCACAAAAGACCAGAGTAAAATTTCTACATAAGTACGACTCTCCTATTGCTGTGGTACAGTGTAGTATCAGTTTTGCTGCTGAAAATGCTTCTGCACACACCAAGTTCCCAGAAACTTACTTTTTTTCAACTCTTATTGAGGAGTCACACGCAAATCTTCACACGATATAAAAACTTGCAGTCTAAAATCATCCTGGAGACAGAAGCACAGCCAGGCTGAAAATAAACTCACATTTCAATCAGGAAACCATTTCAATCCAACCTCCAGTACAAACACTGAGGCAGTCCTGTTTATGTCAAATGGTAACCCAATTTTAACAAATTCAAATAAATAAATGTAAATAAATAATGAAATAATATGGATGCTGATTCTGAAACTTATATTTTTCTCAATCCCTCCTCTTTCTCACAGCTTGATATTCTAAGAATATACTCCAGAAAAATCTTGCATTTATCACTGAAGAAAAAAACAACTCCATCTGTATGAATAAGGTTCAGTTTCTTCCCCCCACTATACCTAATTAGCCTTGAGCCTTTTTCCAGCCTCTCCAGATCTCTCTGTGGACCTTCCTGCCATCCAGCAGATCAACACACCCACCCAACTTGGTGCTATCTGCAAATTTACTGAGGCTGCACTTAATCCAGATCACCAATAAAGATCCTGAGCAGGACTGGCCCCAGTACTGAGCCCTGGGGAACCCGCTGGTGACTGGGCTCAGCTGGGTGTAATCCACTGGTCTTTCAATCCCTTAGATAATGAGAGCCATGGACAGTACAGTTAAACACCATCTATTAAAATACAGGAAGTTGAATTTAACACAACAGCCGTTTCCTACTCCTCTGCCAAAACAGTATCACAAATCTGAATAAGAGGTGAGAAAAAAAATAATTGTCTTGGAACCATTAATCTTCAGTGAAGGACCTTTACTGGTCAAGACTTATGGCAGCTGATGACAGCAGTATCTACTACAAATTTAAGATAAAATCCAAGCTCCAAAGTCCCTGCCAAATTCCAACAGTACTTTTGAGCAATTCTTAGCCCTTCTGACTCAGTTTTTGAACTGTCAGTTGAGTGGGAGGTGTGAATTGAGGAAATGTTTTCATGAGTTTCCTCATTTAGCCATTTTTCCATAACATACATTGGCAGAGCTCAGAGGAAAAAAAACCCACTCTGCAGACTGTTCACTGTTTTCTGAGTGAATTACTCAGCTTTTTAGCTAAGCCAACGTTTCCAGAAATGCTGAAGGCTGAAATTCTTACTCCTCTACACAAAGAACCAAAGCCCAGGAACAATTCTCTTTCTACAACAACATATTTGCAGGTCTCTCATCATATACATATCCATATGGAACCTATTAAACTTCAGGCTTTTACTGAAGGGAAAAATTGCTTGGAGACTTTAATGCAAATTAGAAACATATATGTATATAAAATTTCAATTATCATCATAACTTAAGTTCTTCTCATATGTAGAATTTGAGAAAAACTAGAGCAGGCTGGAGTTGGTAGGAATTCCAGAGCAAGAAGGCTGGGATGTGTCTAGCACTTAGGCCAGGAGTTGGCAGTCTGATCTCTGGAGTCCCATTTCCAGCTCTGCTACTTCTTAATTCTGTGACTTCAGAGAGAATGACACAAAGTGCAAAACAGAACAATCCCTGCAGGGCCCAATCAGCTCAGTAAGCTTGGGCCTGCCTTTATGAATTCATAACAGAGGGAGAATAAGGAACATCCACCCGTCTTTGAAACGCTCACTCGAAAGGGGATGAACCTTCAGTGTTCCTTGGCTGCGAGAACAAAGCTCAGGATCCAAGTCCTCACTGCAGCATGAGCCGAGATAGAAACAAAGTGCCTGCCCAAAACTGGCTGTGCTAAAGAAGAGGAAATAAGGGGAGTAGGAAGAAACTCCTGAAACAAAGAGACATGGGCATTTGTAACAACAGCAGGGTGGAAAGAGCAGCAATCCAAGCCAGGCCTGGCATTCCAAGGAGGGCACCTGGCATCCATATGACCCTGCAGGGTACCCAAGGATGTGCCTTGGCAGATCCATAGAGCAAGAACAGCCACATCTCCCACTGGAAGGGTGGCAGCAGCTCCAGCACATGCCTGGAGAACACTCCTAACTCTTTATTTCTCCAGTGAAGAGATGGGGTGCACGTAGAACCTTGGGGTGATTAGAGCTAGTTACAAAAGCGTATTTAGGAGTTTGAGATTGCAAGTGTATATTTTCTAAGTGTCCAGTGTTGTGGTTTATGCATTGCATTGCTCACATCCTTAATGTACAATTTACCGATTGCCAGTTAATTACCTATCATCAATAAATCAATAAACCACTTTGATCCTTGTTTGATTTGAGCTGTGTTGACTTGAGCAGTTTGTCCCTGCAACCAGCATTCAAATGGGCTGCCACTTCAGGAAGAAACCCAAAAGTCACTATTGCCTAAATAATTACCCCAAATAACTTTGCATGTCCCCAAATAAAAAAAATCCTTGGTGGGCCACAATATCCATGGAGAGGTTGAGGGCAGAGAGCATTTCCAGCCAGAACAGCAGTGCTTCCCAGTGCTTCCCAGGTACACTGTGACTCCTGACCCCCAGAAATCCAGGCTATCACTGGATTGCTGGAAGTCGTTATATATGCAAACCCTTTAAAGGCTTTTCTATTTCTGTGCTCTATTCATAGCACCCTTTCAATGTTTGGAGGAGAGCCCATACTCTAATAAATAAAAATTAACCTTTGTTGAAGTCACCACTGGAGAAAGTGCTTCTTAAGTACAATGTACCACCAAGAATCCTTGAGATCTTCTCAGTCTGAGACAATATCCCTTTGCATAGCAACAGCCATCATGTGCAGTCTGCAGAAATGTATTTCAATGGATCTGTAAGCCTATTACATCTGATCATCTGATTTTATTTAAAAGATAACAAGAATGAAATTACCAGGGAGATAAAAAAATAAATAGGAAAACATAAAATCCAAATACATTTTAAACCTAATCCTTTCCAGTGGGTCAAAATACTTATCTTTTTCATGTCTACCATTATGAGAGCAGTTTTCTGTTACACTGGTCTACTAATTGCCAGTCTCTCCAAAAAATGTTGACAAAACAAAACCAAAAATAACAAACAGCAGAATACACAGCAGTGGTTTCTCAAGGGACCCATATATGTGTTGATGCATGACTGCAACATGAATAATTCAGAATCTTTCCATTTGCAAACAGTTTTTACATAACTAAGGTATAAAACCCCCCACATTCATTAAGAAAGATTAATAGCTACAACTGCAAATTCAGGGATTTCTTGTTGTCATTAGACATGGTGGTTAGAATATGAGTTTTATACAGGCAAGGGACAATTATCTCCTGTCCAGGCTCTGCATTTTCTGAATAAATCACTCAGTAGCTTTCCCTTAAATTGCATTTTAATGATATTGATTGTTCAGGTGTGGCAATTTAAAATACACAATTTAAAACACCATTAGGGTAAACAGCCAAGTAAAAAGCTAAAAGGAAGCTTCCAATAAGCTACAGCATGAAGTCTGTGAGCCAGCCAGACCACGACAACGTGCCATTTTGTGTCATACCACCACTGAACCTGAGCAATGGGCTGCACACCTGCCTGGGCCTCAGGGACTCACACTGATCCAAAGGAAAATGCTTCTCAGGAGGGAGGAAAGGCAGGAGATCCTACAACAGCCAGCCCTCTTCTACTGGGAGAACACATTCCCCCTCTCTGCCTTTAGCAGGCATTAGTAGATGGTGCACATTACCAAGTCTTACAGTGGCCTTTAGTCATGCCAGGACACTCACAGTTATCACAAGGATGCTGAAATTGGGATGGGGATGGTGAGGGAAGCAGGAGAGAGAAACGCTTTGGGCTACTGTTTTTGTGGTGTCCAAAGTCCAATTAACCATGTTGAACACAGTTCAAGCAGACACCAGCAAAGCCCTATGATTTTGTCTGCTGTATTCTGTCATTTGAGAGTTGTTAAAGGATGATGTCCAATTATTGGTTAGCTTTAAATGTTTTCTAGCAGAAAATGTGTTTATGCTTCTAAAGAGCAGCCTCTTCCAAGAATAACAGCACCAAACCATAAATTAAATATCCCATAACCTTTCATAAGTGATTCTTTTAATATTAAATAAGGTTAAATGAGCCTCACTGAAATTATTCTATTGCCATAATTATGTTTTGTGTTTGTGGCCTTTGTGTTCCTCTGCAGAGTCCACTAATCACAACAAGGCAATTCAATATACATGCACTACCCAGGACTATCAAATTAGCAAAAAATATCCAGCCCAACTATCAAAATATCTCTGATAGTTCTGATCCTTAAACTGTAGCCTGACAACCTAAGGACTGTCTATGCAACTCCATCCGATTTTGAAGCATTTAAATGCATTAGAAGAGCAAATACTAAAAAGTACTCGGATTCCTCATGCCTGCTTGATTGGGATCAGATATCTAAGTCCATAGTCTAGGTTTTAATTCATAATTACTTCAGAAATGGCACAAACACTGATCAACAACTTATAGATGTTTCTTTCTGCAAAGCAGAACATTATTCTGTGAAACACAAGAACTTTAGATACTGTCACTTATTAACTTCTGTGTTTTGCTGAAGACATGTCTGGAGACCCCGTGTCGTCCTAAGAGGCCCTTTAAAATACTGCAAGGCTCTTTAAAGACACAGAAAGTGAGTCAAACCCCTCTTTCTGTGCATGCACAGTGAGACCTGCACAAGCAAATACAAGTAAAGAGCTGAAAAGCATTTGATTGCAAACCTCAATAAAACAGGCTGTCAACTCAACAGATCCACTGAGAAAGTTTCTTTTTCCCAGTGACCCTTCTCCTTTGCACGGTAAGGTGCTCTGGGCGGCTCATTCACAGCCCCAGCTGAGAGAGGGGCCACTGTTTTAATGAGAGGAGTGTCCAAATGGACAAAACAATCAGGAAACCAGAGAACTGCCACAAGGCAGCAGAACAGCAAGGAGGCACCTCTGCCTGTGCCATTTGCTGTTTCATTGCTTTCCTCAGTGCTCTTGGTCCAGGGCTGCACAAAGTAAGCCACAGGCCAACTCTATCTGGCAGCCACTAGTAAGACTACACTGTATTATGTTATAAATTATATTTCAAGAACACTGAATAATTTATATCAAGTATCACTTATACTTCCAAATGCTAAGACATCAGAAGGCACTATTCCAGGATAAGAAATAATCACTGCATAAGTTGGAAGGAGCTGTTCCCCTTAGGCAAAATATTAGCTACCGAAAATGTGAGATTTTCAAGTTGCTCCAAATGTTTTCAGCTTGCAAAATCAGAACCAGAAAAGTTCACGCTATGAAGTCACTAGTGCAGCAAAGCTCACAGTGCAACTATTTCCTTATCAGTATTTAATTGGTCTTAAAAGGCTATATATACGAATATCAGATGACAAAAACTCATCCAAGGATATGAATATATGAAAAACTTGGGCTAACTTAAAATTATCCAGTAAAAATGCTGCAAATGGAAGACAAAACAGAATTCATTACACAGGGAAACATTCTCATATTGCAGGAGGGGAAGTAGGGTCTAATCTTGGATATACAGACTTTACATAGAGTCCAACCAGTATGAAGATTATAAACTATTCTTCAATAAGAAGAGCTTCCAGCCCCTTCCATATTAGATGCTCTAAGTCCAATATTTCTGCAGGAAAGATGTTTCATATACTTTTCTTGGTATGGAACTCCACAGTAGGCTTTTGATTTAGTTAAAAACTCATTTCCTATTAAATGCAACAGGAGGTTTTAGAGGATACAATCTTTAAACAAAATTTCTAGGAGAAAGTCCTGTGCCAGACATTTGAACCACTAATGAAACCATGAGAGTTTTAAGTTTATTTGTAATCCTCTCACAGAGTTTCATGTCACTCTAGAATTTTCTACACAATTTTTTTCAGTGGTCTTTCTTACTCTAGATCCATGAACAAGTTTTATTGATGCACACAATTTTAGGGATCAACAAAGTACAGAGTGCCCTCAAAGAAGTTTCTATACCTACATAAGATCTTCATTTCCAACGTTGCCTTAACCAAACTTTTGCACATGACTGGCTCACTGCATAATTACCATTTAATTATCAGATTAAATACACCAGACACCTCAAAAGCACTTTCTCTGATAGTCTTGCTGGTTTCATAGCAAAGCATCCTCCCAGCTGACATGTGACGTGTGAGAGCTGATGGTGTAGAACTGCACAGTGGTAGCACCTCCAGGTTCTGACACAAACACAGCCTTAATCTATTCATTTATACAGCATAGAGCTTGTTAAAATAGCTTGGTGTTTTGAGTTGGTATAAATTTAACTCGTGGTGCCATTTTTAAAATTACAATTTCCCCCAGTAGATTGCTTCAAAACAGAGCTGTAAATTTATAAGATTTCTTCTGAACCCCTGCACTAATAAAATAAATATTTAGTTGGAGATACTTTTGCTGTTTCTTCCTCTTTTCAAAAATCAATGTACGTTCAGGACTATTATTCAGTGAAATCAATTATATTTATTATTAGAAGTACCCATGAGGACTATTACCCTCCTCTCTTTCTGAAAATTATGGTGTTGTTGCACATGGAAACTCAACACATGCCCAATCAGGGTGCAGGTCAGATGGCAACAATACATAAGTATTTGTCAGCAATTCATTAATATAATTCTCAGCTACACAACAATTTCTTCATCTTTGATTCTAATGGAACGTACTACAACCAACTTTGTGTTTCCCAAAGGTATCTGCTGCCTCACAAAAAGTTATTAAGCAGTAAAGTCATTAGTGCTCATGGGCTTCCCCCTGAAATTCTGAATGATTACTGAGAACTGACTCGAACTTCAAAACTTCCTTGACTTCAAACCCTGACTTGATGAATTGCAGAAGCTTCTGCCAACACAGGGCACACCACGACAAACCCAGTGTTCAATGTGAAATCCTGAGCTGCTCATCCCTAGCAATGACAACAGCAAACCCAACAAAAGACCAGTGCCCTGGCCTATGAGTCTTTTAGAGTTTATAAACATAGGTATGATATTGAAAATAACACAGACAAATTTCCCTTAAAATGGAGAAGACATGGAAAAAAGTTGCAATATTTCTGTAACAACTCCTCTTAAATATTTTAAGAAAACATCATGTAATGCATAACTATCCACTGGGGGAACATTCAAAGAGGTGACCTGAGATACTAAGAGTGAAAATCAGGCCTCTAAAACCAGTATTCAAATTATTCTTTTTCAGTGTAACCTTCCCAGTGTCATGGAGTCATAAATATGATCCAAGACACAAGATCCGAGTAGCTTGTGATAAATAATAAAACAAAACCATAAAACACGACAGCATAGTACAGATTCAGGATCTGAATATCCAGTTTTGAGGCACAACCAAAACAACAGCAGAGTTAGATCCAGGGAAACCACAGAAACAAAAAGAGCTGGTTAAAATATCCTTGACACCTCACAGCAAAGTTATCAGTGTTCATCTTATTTAAAGGAAGGTAACAGCGTAAGACCAGGTACCACTCCTGAAGTCAATAATCACTGTAAATACAACCTAGACAGGAGGCTCTCACCTAACAGTGATGAAAACAAAATTAAAAGTACAGTTTTCAGTGATCAGAATGGTTTGAAATGTGCTTTTTAAGCACTTGAACAAAGCATAACTTAAAATAAAAAAAAAAGGGCACTTGGAAAAAAACAAAAACAAACCAAACCAACATATATATGGGGAAAAAAGGAGGGATTGGAAGAAAAAAGGCAATATGCAGTTCTTTTAAATTTTATGATTTCTAAAATAGTATCCTAAATTACTAGGCATGTAATTTAATTCTGATGGAGTTTTTATTCTAGAGACTATTTATTTGGAAGAGAAAGATTTTTCCTTATTTTTCAGAAGATTAATACCCACAGGAAAAAAAAAAAATTTAAAAAAATACCAGAGGGGTCAAATAGCCCACCACTGATTTGTATCCCAACAACAGACCATGTCTACCAGACTGACTCTCAATTTGTATTCACCTTCCTTTGAGAGTAAGTACCATCTCAACAGAACACTGGAACTTGCACTGTATCCGTGTTCTCCTCTCCAGCTGGAAGAGAAGAGCAGGAGCACATCACTTGTTTACTCCTTCAGAGGTTGAAGTACAGGCAAACACAATTCCTGTCTTTCTTAGGACCCTAAATCTCTCTCACACTCCACAAACAAACAGCATTAAGGGTAATGTTCTTTTCCAGAATAAAACTGCTTCTCCTTCTCCAACCTTTCCATTTTAAACCTCAATTACAAAACAATTGCTTTCTCAAGTACTTGTGGAAAACCTAATTTGATTTTGTAAGATGACAAGCTATTCAGTGGGTAAGGACTGATAACCCTTCAAACATGTCAACTGCTTTGAAGTCCTCCACTTACAAGGCTGACCTCACTCCTGCTAAAGGCAACCAACCACATGAACTACATCAGCAAAACCCTCCTGTGCCATGAGATGTCTCAAATATCACATCACTTCTACAGGGAGCACAGAAGACAGGAAGTTGGCCTAATATTCTTGATCTGTTAGATAAATCATCTCTCTTCCCAATAAAAAAAAATACTCTTAGAAACTTTTCTATTGAACAAGGGTTTAATTTGATAGATAATAGTGGAAATCCATAAAGGATTCATGTCTCCAGCTTCTGTTGCTTTCCCATCCCTCTAAGCTAAATTCTGCCTTTCTATAACCCAAGCAAGTCAGGGGAGAAAGAGAAGAAATTGTCAACTCATCTTTGAGTCGCAAACTTGGTAGTTGTTCAAATCACTACCCCTACTATTTTTACTAATCTCAAACTCAACATGCTCTACGTGCAGTGTTATGAATCACTGTGTCATTTTCTAAAGCAGCTCAGATTTAATCATCATTTCACAAAACAGAACAGTAACATGATGTTCTGGATACCTCACCAGGATGTGTGGAAGTGGGGGCACCACTGTGTGTGAGCTTTTCATGGGATTCAGGATCATCACTGGGGTGAAATAAAACACAGAGGACGGCAGCCCTTGCCAACGAGAAGGTGAATGAAAAATTGAGGGGATTAATAATTTGCAGTGACCAAACTGTCACCTTTCCATCTGTCAAACAGACAGGAGTTTGTCTCTGCATGGGAAGGAAATCAGGCTTGCCACGCCTCTGTATTGCTGTTAGCCACTGAAAACAGAATTTTTGGGCTTAGATTTTCAGAAAATGGATCCAGGAAGCACAAAGAACATGTCCAATATGCTCCTAAGTACTGTTAATAAAACTTGATATTAGTAAATGCTATAACCAAAGCATTGTAGTTTTCTTCAGGTAAATATTTAAACTGATTGTACTCTGAAGTAGATATTCTCATACAGGAAACAGAATAACTAATGCTATTATAAAAATGCCTATATCTTGTCAAATTTTCTACTACCACAAAACAGTAATTAAAGCTTTGAAATTTATTAACAAGTACTGAAGAAAAACAGACCTGATGTATTTTAATCAGAATAGGATTAGTTTGACAAAAAGAAGTTAAATTCCAGAATGGCAAACTTCCAGGGTGGAGCCTTAACTTCAGTTTTTCAGGAGAAGAGAGTTAAGTGGTGGATAAAATTGAGTACCACACAGTAAGGCACTCACAGCAAACAGACCTCCTGCTTCCCTCTTGGCACAGCCCCTCAGAACAAGCAGCCCCCAGAGAAAGCCAGCATGGCCCAGATGTCACCTGAACAGTGCCTGCAGTCCACGCTGTGCTGGGCTCCTCTACTTTATTTCGCATTTCCTGTGCACTGACCCACACCACCTCACACTGCTTGAATGCCAATCTGCCTGCAGGAGTGTAGTGATGGGGGCAGGATATGCCAGTGTCCAATACAAAACTGAAACATGAAGCTTCTTCCCATAGGTTAGAAAGTCAGTCTAACTGTGCACAGGGTAGAAAAAGGGCCTGTCTTCATTATTATCTGTGTAAAAAATTCAAAACTTAATAACTACATTTTGAACAGTGCTGTTTTTCTCATTTTCTCACCAACCCTCATGGCCTCCCAGGCAGCATTGCACTCTGTATCATCAGCAATTCCATTAAAAATAATACAGCTTTAAATTTCAGACACAGCCCACTATAAACCACAGGAACTCACTGGTTTTCATTTTTTTTCATTGCTTTTCTGATTTTTAAAAGTCTTGCTTTCAGACACTGTAACACAACAGAATTGCTCCTGTAGTGCTGTGGAGTCCTCCTTTGCTTGAACTTTTTGTCCTTTTAAAGAGCAAGGAGAAAAAAAAAAAGCAATGTTTTTCTAAACAGCCATTAGATTTCACCTAAAATAAGAATGAGAACAGAGGAGACAACACAGACATAAAGCACTGTGGGACATGAGGGGTTTAGGTTTTGTTCTTCCGCTTGGAGTTCCACCATGACTGACTCTGAACACTGCAAGGTTAACAAATAATTCATGAACAGCAAACTACATTCAAGCTGCAGATTCCATAATAGCAACCAAAGGCAGAAAACATCATAGAAAGGCCACATGAGCCAAGTGGAATGGGTTTTAATGGGGAAATCCAAATACTCCTTGCAATTCTTCATGCTGGTGGCAAATGACATTCTGGATCCACTGAAGAAAGAGGAAAAATCCTAAAAAACATCTCTGAGGCCAGGGGGGTTGTCCCTATCTATTGAATTCTGAACAATCTTGTTTGGGTTTTTGAACAAAATCACATGCAATTACATCTGAACCTACTTCAACATCCTAAGAACCTTCTTCTGTATTTCTGTGTTTTCTACAACTATCTAGCACTGTCATTTATACCTAAAACTGTATTCTATACTATATTCTATACTGGAATTCTATACTATATTCCACACTATATCAACAGTTAGAAAAATACATTTTTCCTAAAAATCTCAAAGCCCAAGATCATGATCCTACTAAGGCTTATGGATACAATATGAATAACCTCACTGAAAACAAGGCAAATTATATCAATCATTTAAAGTTTCTATTTAATTTCTAACTTTTCTTTTTAAATCAGAATGACTAGAACCAAGTGCAGCCCTCAAAATCTAAGTGCAATGTGGTGACAGAAAAATTAAGTGACCCGCCAGCACCAGAACTACAAACTGAATTCAGATTGTCCTAAAACTTTTATTTTCCCAAGATAAAGCAATTAGTTTACACTGAAGGACAAATCTGGACTTTACAAGACAGCAAGTGAAGCACAGGTAGTGAACAAATACAGTCTGTCCTGCTACCTCCATTGGAGGGAAGGGATCTAGAGGCAAAGGGACAGACAAGGCATTGGAAGATAGTTTACTGATAATCTCTCAAGCCACAGTAGCAAGACTTACAGAGCTTGACTGCTCCAGAGACAATCCCACAGCTACATCATGAACTAGAGCTGACTGGAAGTCTCTTCATAATGGAAACATCTTTTTTTGAAGTAGACTGATTCTTAGATTCATTTGTCTGTTGTTTCCAAACAGCTGCAGTGCTGAGGCTGTAGTGCTTGGCTTACCCTTTATGCTTATTCATTTAATTTTGTTTTGTGGCACCTACTGACAGTGAACTGGAAAATATAACCTAACTACTATGCAAAGTCAGTTCTTCCCAGCTATTGATGTCTCCCTGTGTCAAAGGATTTCTACTGATTACAGTGAAGATAATGAATACCAAGTATCTCCCAAACAGAACCCCTTTATCAACATCTTCTGCTGACCCAGGGCATTGACATTCCTTATCTTGATCTGGTCAGGATCACAAGACACACACCAGAGCACACGAATGTAGAAATCAATTCTGACTGAAGTTACACAAGTGAAATCAAGGCAGATACATCACTGTGAGCAGAAGACACACCATCATTTATGGGATTCATTTTACTTATTTCCCTGCATCTTACCTAACCTCCCAGTGAAATCATTGTGTACATACACAAAAAGTTAGAATGTAGAAAACAGACTGCAAATGTTTAGGTCCAAAAATGTGGTTTTGCACCTTGTAGTAACAAATATTTTTGCTGTTCTATCTGTCTGCAGATGTGAAGCCCAGGCCACCAGGAAAGAGTAGCACACCATTTTCACTCCTTCCTAATTGGGCCCCAGAGATGGACACATTCAGGCTCAAGATCAAACCTGCTGCTTTTCGGAATGAAGCCACTGTGTAACTGTGATACTGCCTGCAAAGCACAGGTAGCAATATCACTTCTCAAACTACATTAACTGTGAAATGTCTCACTTGAACAACAATTCAATAGATTCATCACCAGCAAAGGTCAAGCCCTTATGTTCTTTCTGCTTTTCATGAATAACCTATTTATACCTGTATGAGAAATTCAAACAAACAAACCAGCTGAACATCAGGAGCTCCAGCAAACTTAATTCTTCACCTTCAAAACTGTATTTTCTCCAAAGATTTCTGAGTGTTTCAAAACCTGATAATGTGGGACCCTCTCTTTCTGCCATAAGCAACCTTGCTTACTGTGCCAAGCAGCAGGGGAATTGACTGTAGTGCACAGGAGTGCAAGCCTGGTTTTATAACCCCTGTCCCTGAGCTGCCCCAGCTCTCCTCAGAGCCTACTTTGTCAGAAATTGAGAACACATTTTTGGAAACACAACAACCACGCAAAGTAATTGCTTATTACACAGTACTTAGCAAGACACCACAGAGCTCCTGCTCTTGCTTTAAAACAAACACATGCTTGTGTTTATACATTTGTATTAGATTTCCAAACCAATTTGTTGGTCCTGCAGCTTCTTTGCAACCCAGTCATGCAGTCTGTTTTCCCATGTGCCCTCTGCTGTGTAGGACAGGATGGCTGAATGTCACCTCCCCAATGTTTATAAAGTGCTATGCTGCCAAGTTTGATGGGCTTTACCCTGGATGATCCACGTAAGAATCTGTCCCCACTTGTGGACATCACTGACATCACTGGATTCCATCCCTTCTTTCCAAATGTAAGTATGTCTGCTTTCTTCAACCATGTGAAAGTCATGGAAATCTTCAGGCCCAATGACATTTTTAATACTGTCATTAAAAGAAAGGTAGATTGTGCTCATTTCTATACAATATCACAGTAAAACAAAGAATACACAAAAGGAAAGCAAGAATCAGAAAAACTCCCATCTTTAAAAACACACAAGTCTTCTGCCCAGATGATGATTAGACAAGCCCTTGGCTTTTCCTCATGCCAGGGACACTGAGCTTTGCCAGGGTACATGAGAACAGCAAAGGCACTGGGACTGAAAGCAGCCCTGTCAACAAAGGCTGCTCCAAAGACTTGACAAAAGGACTTGTGGTGCATGGGACACTGAAACCTCCTCAGGACTGACCAGCAGACCCAACAGATTCACTGTTAGCACATAACCTCTATCCCTAAGAACACCTCTGTATGCCTTTCCTACTTCCATCCACATCCTCAAATGCTGACTCTGCCACATGGAAAGACAAGGCAGGGCAACAATTCTTCTGTAGTTCTGCCTTGAATCATCTACCTGAAGCTCCTCTCCATGCCCAGCACTGAAATAACACGTATAACAGGCTCAGAGAAGAAAATATCATGACAGAAACACGTACCTTAAACAAGTGAAATGCATTTGATCACAAAAAATTGCTGTAATCATTGATTAGCACTGTCTTAATTTTTAAACAAACTTAACACAGCATTTGGGGTGCTTTTTTGTGTTGTTTAAATCAGTACCGTATTTTGCAAACCTTTTCTCCTGTATTACAGAAGTTTGCATATTATTTTGTTTTGGGGGTTTTTTTGCAAAAGAAAAATTTAACAAGGTTTTTTACTGCCTAGCAGAAACCTGCATTGCAGCAGGAAGCCTGTGCAGAAAATGTGCCCAGTGCCCAACCAGGGCAACAAATCACCAACTCACTGATCTCCAGTGTGCCTTACAGTCACTGCAAACCAGCACTGATCTCACAGTGAACTCTAAACATGCCAGAAGGAGATACAAACTCAAACTTTATATGCAGAAAGCTGTTTGTTATGGTTCTAAGACAACACGGAAAGACTGCCTTCTGCATTCTACAATAGGTGAATAAAAGTCTTCAGCTCTCTAAGAAAACCATCAGGGACACCACTCTGCTTGACAATATCAGTGTTCATCTTGGCAGATTTCCTCAGCCCTCATAAATGGATTTTTGGTTATTTTTAGAGCCACAAGGACTAAGTAGACATCCCCCAACACTACAGCAATCTTCAGGGATATAGGTGCTGTAGCCAGCCTGACATGATTCTCTCACATCAGTTCCTCATGTCATGCCCTGAAAAATATTCACAGCTCCATTAAAAATTATAAGCAGGTTCTTATAGAGTAGTAAATGCAGAGACCACTGTGTGCATTCTGTGAATACTCTAACTTAGTTTTAGAATGCCACTTGAGCCAGCCAAACCCCAAAGGCCTGTTCAACTCCTGGTAAAATTTAAAAAAAAAAAAAAAATTTTAAAAAAGGGTGAAGAATAAAAAGAAAACATTTGGTAACCTCATGGAATCCAACTGCACTTTTGATGTAGCTTTCAAACCTTACTTTTGAACTTTGGACTGCTGAGCTTTGTTATAAAAACCTCCTATTATCAAAAACTCATGCTCAGTTTTTCAACAGAAGAGAAATGGTACAAGCAATAAAACTATCCTAGTCCTACAAATTACAACATCAGACTTGTGCTGACATGAAAAGTTGCACTGAACATCAGGTCAAACACACAGCCAAAAAAAATGGGTTCTTCCTTGAGAGTCAAGGCCTCACTAGTGTGTTCCTGACAACTGTCAGAAGTCAAAACCATCTCACTTGAAGCTCAAAGACACTTGGAAAATTTTTAAACTGCCATCCATCATAAGGGTCTTTTCCTTGATTTGAAAAACTTCATGCACTTACAACTCAAGGCAGGTTATTTCCAAGCATTCTCCTGTCTTTTTTCATTTCTCAATGGTACTCATTTGATAGCAGTTTTGAGCATAAAAGCTCTTTCCAACATCTATCTGACCAATGGAAATGGTTACTCAAAAAGACAGAAGTTTGCCAGCACTGAAAAGCAGATGTTAATAACCTTTATCTTTGTCTACCATCTTCAAAAGGGAGAAGAAAAAAAATATGCAATCCCCTAAGTGCTTGATGAACCTTGAGAGGCCCAGCACAACTTGAAGCTATTCCACCCCCATACAAAACTGCACAGCCCTGTCCCCTGCATTGTCCAACAGGCCCCTTCTCTGCTCCAGGTACCAGCAAGTGAGCCAAACTGCATCCCCAAAGCACATCAAGAGTAACACCACGTTCCTCAAAACACACCAACCCCAAACACATCTCTCAGCTGTGAGTTACTGTGCACAGGCAACAGAGACATCTAAACACAAGCACTACAGTACGAAAAATTCTGTGCCCCTGAAACAGCTTTCACAGGTTAGACCACCACAAACTATGGAAATCATCCCACAAATCAGTAGGTCTAATACTGAGATGAAGCAGCCTGCAATCCCTGCCTGTAACTACATACAAAATTCAGAGCTTGTTGCCACTGTGGAAGACTTGGCTACACATAAACCTGTCAGCTACTATATAGCAAAACACTCCAATTTTTCAGCAGAAGAATCAGTTACTTTTTCATTCATCAAAACCTGATGTGTGCAGATGGAGAACAAGCTTACAGCACTAAAGTCATTTTCCCAAAGCCACAAAGCAAGCTTTGGGTTGTGCCCAGGATTAGAACAGTCCCTGGAGCAAATTCTTGGCCCGGTCTCTGTGAATGTAGCAGGATCTGAATTAGTGCTAATTCACCTTTTTTCCTCAACTTTTGAAAATGCCTGTGAGAGATTAAACAGGCTGCCTCAAGCAAATCTATCTCACAAAAATGAGAGACAAGCTAAAGCCCAGGAAAATGCTAAATGGAGATGTGAGTCTGAAAACACCTCATATAGTACAAGTTCATCCCATCATTTGCCATTAACTTCAGGGACCGGTGTTGTCTGTTTTAAACTGAAATAAACCCATGGAAGTCAACAAATCCATGTCCTGCAGCTGAAGACCTGTCCCCATAAATTACCTTAAGTGTATTTAGGTGATTGCTGGCCTAAAGATTCCATAAGCCATTAAACATTAGTTGCAACATTATGCCTTAAATCAAAGTCTTGTTTTCATCCACCAGATGCTTCTCAGCAGGGAAATGTACACATCATAACCCACTGAGTACCTCTTAGTAGGAGAATAGCAGGAAATCTCCCTTTGAGCAGGGTTTGCTCAAGTGTTCATTAGGACTCAAAATAAAGAAATTGAAACCTTTTGCTGCCCACATCTCATTATTAGATGTTTGGGGCTTTGTTGTTTTTACACAGGTACAAGCAGTAACTACAGGTTTTCCACAATCAGAAGTCATATGGTCAAAGGCCATTATGATTTTTACCTCCTTAACTAAAAATCCGTACAAATTAATTTGATGACCTATTTTTTGTGGCTTAAGAGAGAATTGTTAAGCAATCTCTCCTTTTCTTGTTTCAGGTAATTGCACACAGAAATATCAAGTCATGCTAAATGAAAAGGAGACACAGTTTATTATTAGTTTTTAATGTGACACAAGGATGAGCAAATGAATTGGCTCTTTTGGGCACCATTAGTTCCACATAGTTAGACATTACAGTCTGGTATGTGTTAGCCACAGCAGCAAGTCAGAGAATAGTGATGTCTGTCAGTTTGGGAGGTACACAACAATCCCCCAGGCATCCACAGAGCCCTCATTCACTCTCCTGCACAGCAATGAGCCGAGACTGATGTCTCACATCTGTCTTTCTGTGCTCCTGGCAGCAGCACTAACACATGCAAGCTGAACATAAACCACTGCTAGTCCAGGCCATCTGTCTTGTGCTCTTAAGCAGCTCCCTCCCAACTCCTTAGCTGTGCAGTTAGGAAGTGATCTGCCACCACTGCATCATCATGGTTTGTCACCAGATTCCATGATGTTAGCCAGGTCTGATGCTGCTTTCCTGGCCCTGCCCCGTGTTCTCCATGGAACTGCTGGCAATGCTTCTCAAGGGTTAACTCAATTCACATTAGAAGTGATTTTAACTTCAACATTTCAGGAATACCTTCACCTGTCTACTGCTTGCTATCAGGCCAAAAGGAATGGAAAGGCATGGAGCTGCTTTTATTTTCCCCAGCTGTACATTCCAGCTGACACTGCAGGACACATTTCCATTCTATTAAATCTCCCACTGAACGATAATAAATCTTCCTTCTAAAATTTGAGGGTTTTCTTTTCAGAGCCTGGGGAAATACTGTCATTCTCTGGCCATTGAAATGTTTCATCAAAGAATGTGATCTGTGGATAAAGCACTTAGATGTGCATTTTCTTCACCTTGATATATTGAAAAGATACATTACACTTAACAGTTCCTTGATGAATAATCTTTAATATCAGAAGACAAACAATCCTCATATCTGATGAGAAAGTTTCATTTAGGATTCAGCCAAGGATCCTGTTCTGCAGTTGATCTCACTCATGTTCTCAGCATCACACCTAGCACAAAAATGGCCCAGAGATCTCTCCAGAAAGGAGAGTTGGTGGTGCAAGTGCCAGAAGCCACTTATTCTGCAACAGTTCCTGGAAGGCAGATGCCTCTTGTCTACCTATTTTTATGGCATCGGCCAGACTATCCCACTTCCTCTGCAGTTTTTCTGTCTAGCAAAATACCAGCTGGTTATTTCTGGTCACTCTTCTTTCACTAAGCACTGACTAATCTGCTTCTTCAAACTCTGAAGATAAGCTTCTCTGTCCCTTTTCCTGCACGTCCAGAGTAAAAAAGAACAGTGACAGGTCTTACACAGAAGTCAGATAAGTAGGAGCTCTTCATGGTTCTTCTGGAAAAGACTGGCTTGCAAATGAAGGTTATTGTCTATCAAAAGTTATCTTGTCTTTCCCAATCTCCAGACTTCTGGTTTCAGTCTTTACCAAAGACTATGATAATCCTTACTTGAATAAAACTAATTCAACCAGGTTGTACAATCCTTTTGATACAATGCATCAAAGTTTCCCAATCTTTCAAGCCAAAAGACTTGACAGGTCAGTTGCTTGACAGGTTATCAAAGTCTATGATGAGATGAGAACAACTGTTAAACCTTATCATTCAAGTGCTATCCCCTCAATGAAAAAACAAAACACCAACCACACCAACCAACCCAACCCACAGTACATTCACCTATTATTATTTTAGGCTGATATTTATGTAATTTTTTTGTAAGTTACAATAATGGTGATCAAAGCACACACACACACATCACTTTACTATGTGCCAGAAATGCCCAGAAGTGCAGAGGACAAGCACAGCTGCTTAACACAGCATAACCAGGTTCTGGTGCAGTTTATCACCTATGAAGATAAATAGTATTTTTTTTTCAAATGAAACAACAGATCCATTTATCAAACTGGATTTTTGACAGGATCTGTATTAATCTGCCTTTTCTCAAAAAGTCTCACAGCACGTAACAAGTAGAAGCACCCAGCACACAAGGTTTCTGCTCATGCATTTTCAGAACCCAAAGCACCTGTCAGTTCACAGTGGGTTCAGCAGGAGCAGTGCCACTTACTCACACAACATCAGCCTCCCTTCCAACTGATCTCTGCAACCACTCTGAATACCCCCAGTGTCTCCCTGGTGCTCCCATCTCTCACCCAGCACTGCCATGGCTTTCTCAGGGTTGACACAAGGAAGGACATGTGTCTGGCAGCCAACAGCAGGTTCTGCTGCAGGAGGGACGGAGCTGCTGGGGCTGGAATGAATGGAAGGCAGCAGATTTTCCTTATGGGAATATCTAAGTTCTCCTGCAGTGCAGTTTGGTTCTCCTACCAAACTGAGATGAGTCATCTGCAAATAAAACTCTGTACTTCAGAAGTATTAAAATCTAACAAATTTTGACTTTCAGCAAAAGAAATTCAAACACTGTCTCTGAAAAAAATCAGGAGAATAAGTTCCAAGGAGCAAACACCAAGCACTATCAGCCTCCCCAATAAAGCAAGGTTATAAATGTTGATAAAAAATTAAATGAGGTGCAAGATTACTTTTTTTGTTTACATTTTATTGTCTACTAAGTTAAAAAACATCAGTATTTTAAATTTCTGGAAGAGGAAAACCTAAGTAGAAGAAAGCTGTGCTCTGGGTTTCACTACTTTCACTGCTGCCTGAGAAGTTTGTTTGAATTCAGTAGTGCTTTACAACCTCACAAAATTCAAACACTCAAGTGACACTATGCAATTAATATTAAACATGCATTTTGTTTCATTAATCTTGATTTCCAGCTCCAGACACAAACAATTCCAAGTTCACCTTTGCTTACAAGCAAAGAAGAGCATTTTTAAATTGGGAGAGCAGAGAAAATACCTCATGAACTGTGAAAATCTAATTCTACTGGTGTATGAGAAACCCCTTAACACAATCATGCCTTGCACAAGCCTTCAACAGCTGAACTGGTATTACAGCAATTGATTGAATATACATCTGACTTTTAAGACTGAACTGATGGCCCTTCAAAGGCAGATGTACACCCACTTACTTACATGATAGAGCAAATACAGCAGGAGCAACATTTAAGACTTGTACTACATCATTTATATTCAGTTTTATACATAAAAATCAAGTAGTTTTTTATGGACAATAGTTAATATCCATCACATGCAATAAACCTAATATCATTTTTTCCCCTAGCTATTCCTGTCTACTTTTAGTCCAGAAACACATCTTCCATCCACTACAACGATGGCTGTAGGACATGTCATTCCCCCATCCAGTTATCACCAGTTGGGGTCCCTCCTAAGTGTTCTTTTCCCATATGAAAAATTCACCCTCTAGCTACGTCTGTCCCTAATGGCACAGTATAATTCTCTCAGGAATATGAGTAGGATCCATGACATCCATCCAATTCCTTAAAAATGCCCAGTTATTTACCTTATTTATTTGTGTACTGCACCTTCCTACACAACTGTATTCTCAGAGTTGGAACCTCTGACCCATCAAACACAGAACCTTGAACAGAATCCTGACAGAGATCTGATGGCAAAACTGAAGACCAAATTTTAAGTGTCTAAAACCTCCTGCTATAAAATGATAGATATTAGAATATGCACATTATATGTACTATACAGTATAAATTATGTAGCATAACATAGATGTTCATTCATTTCAAGGATGTCACCATTCTTACTGGTCTAGATATTGCACAGACTTATTTCAGATTCTTGCACACAAAATAAAGTTCAACAAAACCTCGGGAAAAAAATAAAACACCAGAGGAAGGAGCTGTGATTATGACTATTACACTATATAGCCTAGACTTCCATGTTTCTCATTCTTCATTTAATGAAGTTATAGTGCTGGTTTTCCTTCAATATCAGCATCCTGTTTTAATTTCAAATCTCTTTGGGATGATCCTCTCGCATGAGAAAGAAAAAAGTGCTTAGCACAAGGAATGATGAAATTGCAACCTTTTAATGCAAAAATACAACAGCCTA
Source organism: Hafferia zeledoni (assembly GCA_035583235.1). Taxonomy (NCBI): domain Eukaryota; kingdom Metazoa; phylum Chordata; class Aves; order Passeriformes; family Thamnophilidae; genus Hafferia; species Hafferia zeledoni. The sequence continues at coordinate 6,170,616 of JAWWEV010000172.1, read as the reverse complement.
CTATGTATTAAAGGGTAGCATTTCAACACAAAGTCAACTGTTTTAATAAACTTCCACCACAGCAACAATTCCTTTAATTGTTTACTGTTCAAATGCATTATATCATTATATAGTCTGTTCTAGATTTCACAGACTTCTACCACCATTTTTCCTGCCAACTAAGGAAAAGATTTCATGAAGTGTGAAGCACTGCAGATTTTAGACCTACACTTCTGTTCAACAGCTATCAGTCTTGAACTTGACATCCATATGCTATTTTCTCCTCCCAAGAAAGTCACTTAGACTTTTGTATGCCTGAAAAAAAAATTAAACAGGCCCTTACTGGCCTCTGATTTCATTTTCAGTGAATGAAAATTGCATTTTGCTGTTATTAAGCACAGACTGACCTATACAACAGGCTATCCTCTGTCAGTGCTGCCCAGGAAATGGATTTTTCGTCCTTTAGATCTTATGTATAACATGGTTAGAACCAAACTCTATTTTCGACTCTAGTGATGCAGCTCTAACAATGATGATAGGGAAGCACAAGTGTCACCAATATCAGAACTCTACCTTGGGAATTCAAGCTCCATATTTCATTAATGCTTCTGTGAGAATACAGCCCTGAAGCATCTGTCTTTTTGTAACTGATGTAATTAAATGCCCTGAAAAATATGCAAAGTGAGAGATCTGCATACTATCACACAGCAGTTCTATTCTGTATTTAGTCTTTACTTGGTTTTAAATTTCAGCATGGTATTGTGACTTGAAATGCAACTTTCTGGATAAATGTAATGTGCTCTATTGGGAAGAAAAAAAATATCCTCCCAGCTCTTTAGGAGTGAGAAATGCAATTCTACATAACTCCTGGAAGGGAAAACACAAAGACCAAGGCTTTTCATGTGGTCAGTGGTCCTGCAGAGCTCTGTTTAGTACCCAGCTGAGACACTCTAAACCTGCCTAAGTGCTGAATGTCCATCATTTGTCTGAAATTCAGTGACCTTTAAAGAACATGGAGTTGAATACCCAAACTAGAAAGCCTCAGAACCAGGGACCTTCCCTCACAGTTTTTATTAGTATTATGACTCACAGCTGTGCCCAGGATATACTAAGTACTGTGCAAACATAAGGGAAAGCCCAGATATATTTAATTTTAAAGCAAGAATAGGAATGGGTCACTGAGAAAATTATATGTTCATCAATAAATTAATATAGTCACTCCCCATCACAGCTGTGTGAGCAGTGTCTGAGATGAGGAATGACAGATTACATCAATACATCCCACGTGAGCATCCAGAGGATGACACCTTCCATTGCTCAATATTTGTCCCATATGACTTCATCTGCATGCACCAGAGTAGCATAACAGTGGAGGAAAACCAGTAGTCAATGGCCTACAGCTAACCCAAATGAGACTTCATGACTCAAATGTCATTCCAGCAAAGAAAGTGGACCTGGAGCCACACTTCCTAAATTTGTTGGCATTTATATCTGTCTGTTAGAATCCGAATTAGCATGAAGCTTTAATCTGAAAGCAAGACCTACCCTGAAATTTTTAAGTGTGTGGACCATACATGTCAGACAAAAAGTCTCTCTGATCTCAGTATGTGGAAGTTCACTTTAACAAATACTTGTTTGGCAATTCATTCTGAAACACAAGTGATTTTGTATACAAAATCAGAATGTCAGTGTCTTTGCATTTACCTGTGCATGGGCCAATAGCTAATCCTATAAAATACTCCCACTCACAGAACTGTCCCTACCACGTTTCCACCTGAGATACTGAACAGATTAATACAATTCACCTTATCAAGATAGCAGCACTTATTTACGACACCAGACCACCAGGATATGACCTCGAATGATGGAGCTGTTGTTGCACTCAAATTTTCAGTTATTTCCATCCAGCTGAACCTTAAAATATCTATGGAAATCTACAAGGATTGTCTCTACAGCAGCCACGAGGACAGATTTGCCAGCCTGCTGCCCTTTCCCAGCCCTTTGCCAACATCCCAGTGCCATCTCCCCGTGCTGACCAGCACGCAGGGCCTGCCCTGCCCACGCTGCCTGCGAGCCCTGCACAAAGCTCACATTGACAAAGGCAACATTTGAAATCTTCTCTCAATCTCTGACTACAAAGAGAGCTTTTAGTGCAGAATTTGGCCTATATATTGTTTTGATGTATTGATATGACTAGTCCATTCACTGTGGAACAATTTTGGCTAATCAGATCAGGAAGATGAATGAACACACTACTTTCTGTGAATCAAGTCTACATTGGACAAAAAATACCACATAGAGTGAGTTTGTTTTCTCCTTAGACAACATTGCCAGAGATTAGGTGCTTGAGCAGAGACTGAACAGCAACAGCAAAAGCTGTATTTGTATATTTGTCAAAATTACATTTTAGTAACATAAATGTTAAGAAACTAAGAATAATGGGCTTCAAAACACTGGAGTTCCATTCCACCTGGAATAGTCCCTTGTCCTCAACTATGATTCTGAAACTAGGCTAGTAAGACCCTTTAATACCGCAGCTACTGAAAGAAGTTAGAGTTATTGTTATGAAATGACTGCAGCCTTATACTACACAGACATTTGTTGCAAAAACAAAAAAGATGTTTGTATTATTCTATCATTCTTTTCTTATATTATTGTAAACCAGAAACAATTACATCAAAATTATTATTCCGGTACTTGCTTGAACTGCTAAGGAAAAATCTAATATTCATTTTAATTATTTTTATCCTGCCCAGACTCAGTTTATTACTATGTATTTATAACAATATAAATCCACTCCTTATGAGAATTCTACAAGCATGCATTTTTCAGGCAGCATCGAAATGAAGAGCAAAATTAATATATTCACCAGACCTTGATTAACATTTGGTCATAAAAGTATTGCACAAACCAACAACGAGAGAATATTTTGAGAGCACCTAACTTTCAGCCACTAAAGGTGATACTATAGGACTGCACTGACCTCAGGGACCCTACAAATTTCAGTCTGTAGAGATTTTATTGAAGCCTTTTGCAGATATGTGCTGGAGAGCAACACCAACTGCCCCCAAAGCCAGTGAGAACACACTGACTGCCAGAGTGCAGAAGCTGTGCCAGAGACAGCACTGAAACTTCCAAATGGTCTTTTACAAGTACAGCATTTCTGTAGCAACATTAAGTTTATTAAGTACCTGGTAGGAAGAGATTTGCTCATTCAGCTAAAGGAAAAGCTGATTTCATGGCCAATGTAAGTCCTGCTTCTAAGTATTAGTGAATGAAAGATGACAACTTCACTGTCTCTTAAGCACTCATTCTGCTCCACATCCAGCCTAGCCTAGTTTAGCTTTCCAGGCCCAGAGAGCAGACACAGTTTGGTGTACACATCAGTATTCCAATTCCTTTATTGTGGTACTTCAGGCCATAAAACACCCCATCCCAGAGAGGCTGCATACCATGCACCTGTTTTGTAGCAAATATACAACATGTATATAGGTACGTCATAGTTTGAAGTTTTGCACCTTGTCATACATGATACACAGGTTCTTTCTAACAACAGGTCTAACACAGAGTTCAGAGCAATGGGGACACTACCACTCTCTGTAACTACCTGGAAAGAGGCTGTAACGACATAGGAGTCACTGCTCTCACAGGTAAGAAGCAACACAACCAGTGGAAACGGCCACAAGTTGCTGCAGAGGAGGTTTAGATTGGGTATTAGGAAAAATTTCTCCACTGAAAGGGTGGAGAGGCAGTGGAACAGGCTGCCCAGGGAAGTAGTGGAATCATCATCTCTGGAAGTGTTCAAAAAAGGTATGAATGTGGCACTTAGAGATATGGTTTAGTCAGAAATGTGGCTGGGCTAACGTTGGACTGGATCTTGGAGGTCATTTGCAACCTTAACATTCTATGATTCCATGATCTCAAGCCTTACTTGCCACAGATCATTTCCTAACAAGGAAACTGCTTTATGTATTCTGATCAATATAAGACGTATCAATCTTTCTCAAAATTACCTAGTGAAATATCAGAGTTCATCTGGGGCAGCTTCATAATCCAATCAAAAGAAAACATCTCAAACCAGCCAAGATTAACTATTCCAACGTACTCTAATGATGGGAAAAAAAAAACAAAACCACCACACAAGAAAGGAATGGAAGTTTAGTTACAAACACTTGGTTGGAAAAGCAGGCCCCTGAAACCACTTCCCCACTGTCCACATGGGCATCACCCCCTCCCTGGTTTTTTTCTTACCTTTCATATCCTCCACTTTTTCACCTACAGTTATCAAAACACATCAGTTCCCTGACCCAGCTTATTTACCATATCATGTGCTGCAAAACAGCACCCCAAGATACATTTGCAAGAAAGAGTTTTGAAACCTGTAAGAGGATAAACCAGCAATTTAGAGGAAGAATTTACAGGGGAGTCAGAAGGAGTAGTGAGAATACAGTCCGTGTAGCCCCACAATTAGCAAAAGGTCCTCATTTTTCACTGAAATGGAACATCAGGGCTGTACTGCCAACACTTCACCATTACAGACCAGGGGTAAAACAGGATGCTTTAAATAGCAGGTGTTTGCAAAGAATTGCCAGTATCAGACACCCCAAAGTGACAACTAGTCATTTATATCAAACAGGCAGCAAACTCTGCTACCCTGGCATCTCTCCCAACCCATGGACTGGCCAGAGGAACCTGCTGAGGGACAGCAGAGAGGGAGAGAGCAGCCAGTGTGAGATGACACACTGAGCAGAACTTCTGACTTTGCGTGGGAGAGCAACTGATTCTGGAAGAGTCACCATATTTTCCTCAGAGATAAAAATTTTTAACATTACACACATGGAAATCCCTGGCAATGCTTTTATGGCATGTGAGTTAACTGTCAATTACCAATTAGGAGATTCCATAGAGATTTAATATGGATCTGTGTGCTGATTCCTCTTCTATTCTTCATAATTTTAGCTTCTGCAAACCATGAGGAAAGATGCATTCTGAAAACATATAATTAGTCTACTACTAACAGCTGATTTCAGTAGTTCAATATCCCATTTAGCTCAGTATGAAACCACAGTATATCCAGGCAGGGACTACACTCTGCTGCTTTGTTCTGTTTGTTCTCTAAACATTACCAGCGTGACAAAAAAAAAAAAAAAAAAAAGGGGTGAGAGGGGGAAAGAAAAGGGAAATAATAGCTTTCAGATAGTCTAACTAATCTTACAAAATGCTTCAAAAGATCCTTTTAAAAGAAGCAGAGTACTTTAGTTATATTACACTTATGTTTTGCAACCCTAACAAATAAAAAATGTAAAATTAAATAAAGCAATCTCACAATAACCCCTAAAACTACAGCGTTAATAGGAAACAAAGTTATTTTGTAACACAGTATTTACTTGTATGTTGCTTCAGTAGCAAAGACAAACTACTGTACTTTCATGAGACAGAAAATAATGGAAACTTGTTTAGCTCTCTTGTTAACATTCAAATTCTTCACAGTGTCAGATTCTGCTTTTAAGTGTTCCTTCTCTTTTCTCTTATTTTTGAATCAAGTTTTTGTACCTGTGTTTCTCTATAAATTGCTCTGAGTAATACATGTTGAGTTTTCAGAGACCATTTGGTCAGATTTTAATAACCTCTCCTGGGAGCTGACACCAACTTCCAGCAGCAGGTCATACAATGCAGATTAGAATAATAAAGGACATGCTGCTGTGACTCCAAAAAAAAAAAAGGAAAAATAATGCAAGTCACTCTTTATCAAGCTTAAGATTGATGCTTTGAGACCTCTTTGATGTCTCCTAGACAGAGCTTTCCTTTTGTTTACATAAACCCATAAATTCAGTCACTTCTGGGTTTTGCTTCTTTCAAAAAGACAACGTGCCACTGCAAAGATTTTGTTCCAGACTCCATGTTTCCTTTTGTCTTTAATGTGCTACTTAATTGACCACGATAGAAAGCTTGTATTTTACAAATTTGCATTGAACTAAAATACGTATTTACACAATGTTGCATTTTTTTCCTGTTTTGAAATTTAAAAAAAAAAAAAAATTCACTTTTTCCACATAAAAGTGTTTTGGCTTTTGTTTGGCATTTTTTTCTACTCAAATTCTTCGTATAAAGGCACACTAGAAAAAAATGCCTTGAAACATAGAGAAAAATGCTGGTCTAAAAAGAAATTGCAATTTCTCCTCCAGATTAGTGTTGTCTTAGGGGTATCTGTCAGTGTAATACAGATAAATTATGTATTTCTCCCTTACAATTCACTATTCTTTATTATAGCATTCCCACTACAAATCCCAAGTGGAGTAAGACTTGTCATGTTTGACCCCTTTGGTTAAAGGCAACCCACTGCATAATGATTCCTTCACTATTCTCTAAAATGAACAGTTCCACATGCACAAATGCTGGCAGGAAGCAATGCCTCCCGTTTCTTTCTCCGACCTTCAACAACCCTACACTCTGCAGAAAAAAGCCAACAGTTTTACTAATTTATAAGCACCATGCAGACACAGGCAGTCTAGAGAGAAACCTCTTTAGCAGTTGCAAAGAAAAAAACATGAGAAAGCTTCCACAAAGAGAGAAATTCTGAGACCACAATAAAAACAAAAAGGAAGAGGTGTGAAGATTTAAAATATTCCCAATACTCACTGAAAGCAGCCACTGCAAGAGCCAGTGTGACAATAATGGAGACCCAGGAAACCCACAATGCCTTCTTTCTGTAGCTTTGAGCTTCATGAGGTTTTAGCCTTGTACTGCTTTCTAGTAAACCTGATAAGCAATAAGCAAAGAGGGTATGAACAATACATTGCTCCTTTAAAAAATGCAGCTGTGTTAGTTCAACCCTAAATCATGTATTTACATTCTATATTACATATAGAAGCAATACAGAATCAAATCCTGCTCACATTATTAAGTGCATGAGGTCACCAGAAACATGTGAGTAAGCAAGAAGAGCACACACACAAGTTGTTTTGATTTCACACAGAGACCCACACATCAATCACTAAAAAAAAAGCACTGCAATTGTAGGGCAGTTATGGAAATTCACACCACCTGTATTTCTACACAAAAAATAGTTCAGTCTTACACTGGTTCAGATCAAAACTTGTTCCAGAACTCCAGGATCCTGAATATAATTAACACAGGGGAAAGACTCATGCTCCCCAGTCTCTGTGGAATAACCCCCGATGCACGGGGATGTACTGCACATACTGAGCACCAAAGGAAAAGCAGCCATGCCTTGGAATCAAAGCTACCTCAGCTGAAAAAAACACCTTCAAGCATATTGTTCTTCATTTGAGGTAAGAACACATTCCCATCCATAACTAAGCAAAGAACCAATTCTGTCCTTACTGCAATCAGTGCAGAAGTCTGTTGATCACAAAGGAATGCAATTGTTTTCTCTCTTTTTTCATGATTTTAATTTGCAGAAATCTTTTGTCCACTGATCTTAAATCACAGATAATGCACATTAAAAACAAATTAACACTATTCATTGGTTTTTGTTGTCTCAGTCTGAATCTTAAGCCACTTCTAACAGGCATTCAGACTTCTGCATATCCCATTCTGATTCTTTTATGCTTAATACATTCATCTAATTTGAAACATACATTCTTTTTCACCAGCAAGTTCCAGCTCAAATCTGCTTAACTGGAGAGAACATCTGATGGCTTTAAATTTCTTAATGAATTACTCCAGAAGATGTGGGTGGCTCCTCTCAGATGATGAGCACTTTTCAGAGAGATTTGCCTGCACTGAATGCACTGAACTGGGACACTGGTTTAATAGCACAACTTTCTGTAGCTGGTCTAAGGGTTGAGAACAAGGGCTCTGGCAAACTCAGCAGCAGATCAAAACGTAATAGTTGAAGCTGTCACTGTCCTCACCTTGCCCAGTTTTCTCTCTGATGGCTGTTGCCACTTTCAAGGCAGGGGCACCTGACCTGGTTCTCAGGGTACTGCTGAATCCACACTGTGTTTAACCAAGTTTATTAACCTTAACAGAGATTAATTTCAACTGACTTTAATATACTGGCTGGAAAGTGCCATGGGTTTGGAATCACTTCAGAACTGAATCAGACACCTCTGCCTCGGGGGCAGCAATGTGTCAGCAGAGGGGCAGACATCCAGGGTGGGAATGGTTTGAGCCATCAGATTTTATTCTGCCACTTGAAGTCTGTTAAAATTGCTGGTTCTAATCCCAGCATAATTGGTGGGATTCACACTGCTTTGGAAAAATTCTTCATGCTTTTTACACCTGAATTACAATAAAGCAGAGAGTGTTTCTCTAGGGTAGTTCCAAAAGCCACTCTGAGAATTTCATGCTGGCACTGTGTTTTTAGAAAATTTAAAATACCATCACACTTTTGTGCTACACACTCCCCTCTTTATGAATGGAAGAGAACCTGCAAACTTGCACATACCAGGCCCTATACTGAAATTATGTCTGCTTCTTATTATGTGCATTCTTTGCCTGTTCAATACATGAAAACTGCCAGATGACAAGCCTAAGAGGTTGGAGTCTATTAGTGCACAGCTATTTCTCACATGCCCACTTTTCATTTGTGTGAAGACATTTTTTTTTCCCAATGTTTGGCCTATCTTCTGCTACTATTTATAACGATGCACAGTTTAATTGCTGTCTGATATGAGGTAATTTAACAACACATCTTGAAATGCAGGAGAGATTTTTTTAACATAGCCGTAGAGGAAACACATCTTCTCACATTTTGTGTCTTCACCCCTTCTGTCTCCTCCCCAAACCAAGGATTTTAAATAAGGGCCCAAAATTTGTTGGAATGTAAAGCAAAGTTGGTTTTCTTAGCCATTTTTGATTCTCAATATTTCAAGCCTCAAATAAACACAGATCAGAATGACAGACAACCTCATCTATTTCTTTCTTTAAAGACATCTTACAATTCATGGCTACAGCTCACTATTACCTGGGAAGTCCAACACCCATGGTTGATACTTAAAAATCAAACAATATCCTAATTAAGTTGAGGAGTGAATAATAAGCCTCACAGCTGATGTAGCACTGCTGATTACTATTCACATGTCAGGCATGTGTCCAGTATGACAGAGACTGTGATCTTTATACAACTGAACCACTCCTGCTCTGCGTGTGTGTGTGTTTCCCTGTTTCTCAAAATGGCTGGCATATTCTGGCTGTCAGGAATGTTATCCCTTCCTTTCTAAAATAATTCAAATTAAATTCTCTCTATTTAAAATTTTCATCCCTGAAGAAGATCTTACGAGTGTCCTAAGGCTGGCACAGAAAAATACAAACTCACGTGGCTACCAAGCCCAGCATGATAATTATTTAGAAGCAACAACAGCTCATTAATTTACACACAACAACACAATTCACAAGGTAAACCTCCATATTTTTCCACTGATCATAAGAAAGCAAATTTTAAGCATCTACAGGAGGCTGAAAGATAATCTTTCACTATGACCTGCATTGCTAGAAAAATAAAAAGCTGGCACATACAATAAATTCCTCCACCCTAAAATTAACACATTGAGTAATTTTATTGCCCATCATTTATTTAACACATGGATATCCTTAAGGCATGGAAAAGGATGAACTGGTTAAATCTACTGGATTTTTACTTTACCTTTCAGCACTTTCATATATTAACAGATTTTCTTCCCATAAAAAAAAATCAGAAGGAGAAAAAACCTGCCTAACAGTTGCAGAACACAAGCTTGGCATATTTGTGAAGTGATTCTAGGATATTCTTTACCATATGCTGACTTACCAGAAGTACTTTTCTATTTGGCTAAGGGATCATTTTAAAATGTCAAACTAGAATTTGTGGAAGAGATAAGGCTAATAAAAAAACATGTTCATCTAAGAATGTTAATTTAGGGATACAATCCACAGAATTATCATTGATTTTGGATCTGGCTCTTGAAGAACAAATATCTCGTTCCAAAATTTAGGGTAGGTCTTTATTTTTAGCAAACATGGAAGCATCACCTCTATAATCGGATCTGCTGTGATTCATTGGAAAGGATCGTCAGAAAAAGTACAATCTAAAAGGACAGACTGTTAACATTTTCAACAGGGACAACCTGCAAAAAGCATACCAGATTTTCCTCAACAATGACTGGGAATTATCCTGGTACATGGAATTGGTGACTACAGGAAAGGCTAAAAAAAATCTACTGCAAGGGCCATAGAAAGAGCATGGAGGCAAAGATGGAAATAAAATCAGCAGCTTTAGTCTCATCTCCCTCACAGAAAGAGACAGGTCAGGTACAACAGACACTCTGTCTTTTTATGGAATTACTCAATACCAAAAGGGACAGATTTCAGCTTTATCTCTGTCATACTGGGCACAAATTAAAAATTTCTGTAATCAAACTTTCATGGTTGAACCATAATCAAAATTCCTCACTCCCATTATTTAAACCAGGAACCGAAGCCTCAAATCGCCCTCAGGCACAAAGTCTGTCCTCTGCCATTGGCGGTGACAGTGAGGGGACCCCCTGAATAAGGGCTGGCCCCAGCCCCAGCAGGACTCAAACCTGTCACCAAGGTGGTGATTGCTCTTCCCCCTCACTTCTCTACTTCATGTCTGGGATTTGTGAGCAGGTACAGGCATTTGGAAAGCTGGGGGAAGAACAGGACACAGAGGGGGTAACGTGCAGACGGGTTATGGATGAAGACCGAGAACACAGAAGGGACTCTGGGACGCTAAAAGCAAAACGAAAAAGGAGGAAAAGGCAACAGAGAGGCTTAGGGAAGCCTATGTGTGAAATAAAAAATGGAGAGAAATGGTGTGGAAGAGGAGCCTGGAGGCGTTGTGGAGGACAGGGCAATGGGTAGGATTAAAATGGCAGCTGCCTTTGTGGGCGGCAGGTACGTGAGTCCCTCACACACCCCAACAGATGTCTGAGATAGGTGTGTACGGCACTAACGCGTAACACGGTTTGCAAGCAGGCAGCTTTCCATCTCTGGCCAGGTATTTCGGTAAAAAATAAAAAATTAGTTCTGTGGAAGTGCAGTGTATGCTGGGGGAAGGAAGACAAGGCGTGAGACAAGTGCCCCGACTTCAACCCCCAGCCTGGCTGGGCGGACACCCCCAGAAACGCCCCGATGTGTCCCCGCTGGGGGGGCGGCTGCGACCACCTCGACGGGCAGGGAACCTCAGCGGCCTCCCTCGCCGAAACCTCCGGCCCTGCCTGGCCCTGCCCGGCCCTCCCAGGAGCACCGGGAGCATCGGGAGCCACCCGGGCCCCTCCCCGGCCAGTGCCTGAGGAGCCATGTGCCGCCGGCACACGCTCCCCCGCCAGGCAGGCAAGTTTTCGGGCGAGGTGGGAACAGCCACGAATAGAGTTGATAAAAATACTTCAAAGCTGTCGCCGAGCGCTCGCACGGGAGCTAAAACGAGGAAAAGCTCCGAGGGCGGCGCGGGGGTGTTAAGTGAGTGCCAGAGCCGTGGGCGGCCGGGGGCGAGCGGGGCTGGAGGGGGCAGTTCGGGGGGCAAGAGCCCGTGTGGGGCTGCCAGGGCTGAAGGGGAGGGGGCGGCCAGGGCGGAAAGAGAGTGCGGGTCCAGGGCAGCGAGGCGAGAGGTTGATGCAAGCAGGGTGTCGGAGAGCTACGGGAATGGGCATCAGGAGCCTCGGGACGGAGGGGAGGTGACAGCAGCGTGCAGGAAGGCGGAGGATGGACGGAAGGGCGCTCACCTCTGTCCTCCAGCCCCTCGCTGAACTGCCCGCTGTCCCCGATCCGCAGCTGCTCCTGCTGCTGTTGCTGCTCCCGGGGGGGTACGGACGGGCTGGCCCCGGGGGGCTGCACGATGGCGGGGTCCGGGGTGGTGTCCAGAGGGGCAGCGGACGGCTCCATTTCTGGCGGGGCGGCGGGAAGCGGCCGGCGGCGGTGGCAGCGAAGCGAGGAGCGAGCGGAGCATCCAGCCCGGGTGCGAGCCCGGGGAGAGGAGGAGACTCCGGCTCAGAGCATCAGGGAGACGAGGGCAGGCAGCAAACAAACTCCGGCTGCTCCGCTGCCCGCGGCCGCCTCATCACTGCCCGCGCCGGCGGCGGAGAGGGGCAGGGGGAGCGGTGCCGCCTCCCGGCGCTGCCCGTCCCCTCCCCGCCCCAGGGAGCTCCTCCGGCGCCGGGAGCGGCTCTGGAAGCGGCAGGCTTGTCAGCCTACCCTTGCCATGACGGGCTCTGCCTCCTCCTCCTCCTCCCGCTGCCCAGCCTTAGGGGGAAGAGCTGTCCAGGCACTGTCCAAACGCGCCTCCCGCCGCTCCCGAGGGCTGCGGGCGCTGGCCCTGCGGAGCGAGGCCCCGTCCGCCTCGCCTCCCCTCGCAGGTGAAAACCCAGCTCCCCTTTGCTGGGGATCTGCGTATTCTCCCTCTGCCGTAGCCGTTTTTCGGGATCGGAGCGGAATCGCCCCACACTGGCACTTCTCAGAGCCCCCAGCACTGACGCGCTGTTACACTTACAGTGGGGTTTCCCAGCGTTAGCCTAAAAACTGTCCTAGAACACACAGCCCTCTCATGCTGAACCGTGGGGATAGAGCTGGAGACTTGCTGGGCTGTTCTTAGTTCACTCACTTGCCTTTCCTAGGGCTATAGAAGAACATAGGGACAAAACTAAAACCTTAGGTGCACAGAAATATTTTTTTTTAAATGTAATATTTTACAGCTAGATCTGTGCCGGAGCCACTTGCTTCTCTGCTGGTTTCTAATGACTAGATAGTTGCAAATAAACAAAGCATCCTTTGTGCTCGCAGTCTCCCAGTTCACGCTTCCCCACATGCAGATAAATTGTGAAAGTGCATCGTGATTTGACTTGAGTCTAAGGAAACATTGGAGGACAGCTGGGCATTGCAGCCCTGGTCCTTGGGTGGTATGTAGGGATATAATCCCCATTTAAGTTACATTTAGATCAGGTTGCCTTTCTCTTTTGAGAAATTAGCAGATTTGGGGCATATAGAAAGGCCAGCAGGGAAATATTTATGCTAGCATAGGGAGATGCCTTTGTAAACTGTCAGACCTTGCTGATGTCAGTCTTAAAAAAGTTTTGTAGCAGTTTAGTAATACCTGCCTGGGAATGGTCAGTGCAACAGCACTACCAAAATGTCTTAATTTTAAAAAATGCCTCTGAAAGCTCTATACTGACCTTCAAAACCTTTTCAGCTGTATTTTAAAGCATTAATTATGTGAAAAATTAAATATAAGTAAATATTAAGGTAAGTGACATAAAATACTGGTTTTACAAACTGATTGGCATTCTGGCAACCTTGTGGAAGGCAGATGGCTGTTGTGGTGTGAGGGATTGGTGTTTGCTTTTTACCCAATCTTATGATTTCTTTGTGTGTATTCTACCATACCTACTATATGAAATGTTTATGAAGTCTTCCTGCCTCTTGCCTAAATTTCACCTTCACCTTTAGCTGTCCTACCCTGCCTTGTGATCCCAGAGCTCTCAGTCTCCTGGTTGGATCAGCATTAATATGAATATAAGCAATGCCAAAAGTATTTTCTTTTCCCTCATGAAACGGAGAGTAAATTCCAAGGTGCCTGTTTGATGTTAATGTCAAAAGAGGTTTGTTCACATGTGCATAAGTTAACATGAGTGAGTTCTTTCGAGGGCAGTTGTTCTGGGGTTTGGGCTGAGTTGGGAGGGGCTGGAAACTAGTAACTCCATTTAAAAAATGGTGATTTTTTTTTTAAGGAGCTGTTTATTAAGCTCTGGTGACCATGAACCTTTAAGACACAAGAGCAAATGGATGGTGCAAGTGCATGTGAGAGCTGAATGAAAAGTAGAAAATACTTACCTTTTGTTACTTACCATAAAAATAGATTGTCATGTGTCTCTACGACTTAAAATGTGTCTGTGAAGTGAGAATCCTTAAATGAGTAGAACTAGTTTTTTCAGGAGTGAGAGACAAGGAACTGGGGGCCCTTTTCAGGACCTGACAGGACACAGAAACTTTTGGTGCATCAGTTTGGGCAGAATCTCCCCATGCAGAATGCAGCCAGTACAAGCCATGAAAAGTCCCTTGAAATTGCTGCAACAGATATAATGCTCCCTAAAGCAATTATTGCAGGATCCTTCCTCTTTCAGGGAGATAAATCCATATCTGATCTCCATATCTGATCCATTCCGGTAAGAACTTTCTTACTCCCTGCATAAATGAAAAATCGCCTAGTGACTCTCTTTGGATACCGTTGCCTTTCTCTAAGTCTCTCTAAGCTATTTTGGAATTCTTATAACTTCCAGAAATCAACCCAAGAGGAAAGTGCCTGGAGATTCCTAATTCCATTTCTTTAAAGGGAGGTCAAAGGGGTAGGTTTGCAAATGACTAAGAGGAAAATAGGAACTAGGAACACCAAAGCACAAGTTTTAAACTTTAATGTGTTCCTTTATCTTTTTTTTTTTTTTTTAGTTGTCCTCAATTGCTGCTCTTACATAAAACTGTGTCTGGCAGGGACTGCCTCTGTCTCTATTTGTATCAATGTTATAGTGTTCAGGCTATAGCAAAGAATATGATGACTGCAAAGAGTCTTACAGTTTCTTTTAAATGAGTCTCTTCAGTGCTTTCAAACAGGGCCTCATGTGAGAAGGGATATACAGTACATTGAGCAACTACAAATTCTAAACATTAAGCAGATCCTCAGTGAAGGGCCTTTCACATCAGACCATCAGCCATATAAACTAGCTACTAAGAAGCAGAAAGACTGCCATATCGTAGCAGCTGAAAGCTGCTTTCCAGCATTGCCTCTTATTTCTCATTACACCTCTTTCACTTAACCTGTATTCCACTGGACAAAGATGTAGGTCTAGGTTTTTAAAGACATGCATCCTGTTTTCCAGCCCTGTTGGATGTTTTGTGTAGGAAACCTGTAGACAGTCAATGAAGATAAAAAGGCTTCACTTGAATAGCTATATTACTATATGATTTTATTTTTTGGCCCTTCAAACCTCCCTTTGTTGGACATGAATAATAAGCCAAAATCTATTTGAAAAAAAACTAGAAGAGCCATATCTCTGGATTTTATCTAACTAGATTTACAATATCTTATATTGCTGCTACTGAAGTAATGCACACTTGCAGAACTTTCTTCCCAGCTGGCACTGCCTGTAATTTCCGTAATATTTTGACTTTCAGAGAAAGTTGATACAAATAGGATGGAGGTCTCATGCGCCACAGCAACCAGGAACAACAAAAAGAATTTATTTTGTTTTAATTCATCTGCATTTGTGGTGGTTCTTTTTCTTTCTCTTGTTCCCTTCCCTTCCCTTCCCTTCCCTTCCCTTCCCTTCCCTTCCCTTCCCTTCCCTTCCCTTCCCTTCCCTT
>JAWWEV010000172.1:6136811-6155132 GCA_035583235.1 Hafferia zeledoni | reverse complement strand
CCTTCCCTTCCCTTCCCTTCCCTTCCCTTCCCTTCCCTGCCCTTCCCTTCCCTTCCCTTCCCTTCCCTTCCCTTCCCCCCTTGCCTCTATTGAATAAATTAAAAATATCAATCACATTTGAATTTCTGGTTTTCCTTTTCTTTGTAGCACTACTGACTGGAATGTATTCACTTGAATTAGCAGAACACAGCGGTGCCCTCAAAGGCTCCTGAGAAGGAATTTTGCCTGATTCCATTGACATCAACCAGCCAGTGTTCCATTTTGACTATCATCTTAAGTGCAGCACTTATATTAAGAGCACTCTTGCATATTTGGAAAGAGCTGGTCAGCTAACCCGTTATGACATTTTTCAGTTTGTTTAAAGGCATAAGAGCAAGATAATGCCATTCATTTTGGTAAGTTTCATACACATACTAAACACAAAACTGCCTTTTCTTGGCAACAAAATGCTGTGTTTGTCACTGGCATTGTATTGCAGTAACAGGGAGTGCTAGTGTAAGCCAGGGTGGTTTGTTAGTTTGGTCTATCAGATGTTTCATGGCTGACATTCAAAAGAAAATGCTCACTTTCTTCCTTCCTCAATATACCTTTCATGCACCTCCAGCAGCATTCCTGTTCAGTTCTGCAGGACACACTCCCCCAGCAAAACCACAGAAGGATCCAATTCTAAATGGACAGGCAGCCAGCCATCAGACTGGAAAGGTCATCACTGCAGATTGGCTTCAGTGGGACTTCTCCAGGGCCAAAATCCAAGGTTGAATTATCCTGATATTCCTAAAGGCCACACCTTCCAGTAAGTTCGTGGTGCTTAAATGCTCTGCTAGTTTGAACTACAGCTGCCTTCTTGTGTCTGTCTGTGGAGGATATAATAAGTTGCTTCAGACCATTCTTTGCCATTTAGACACACTCTAATGAATAGATTAAATATGACTGTTTAGTGATGAAAACCTCTAGATTCTGTATTTCATAGCCTGTTTTCATGAACATATTTTTTTCTTTGAATAGTCCCTCAACAATCTTGTGCAGTGTTGGCTGCCATAATTTTCTTTACAAGCAAATACAAGTTAAGCTACATGTTGCAGGGTGTTTTTTCACTTTTTGTGTGTTTGTTCATTTACTTGATGACACATAGGCAGAGGCAGATACATATTTTGCTGTTGTTTGTAGCTTACCTGTAGCCCCACAGCCTGTGCAGTAGCCAATAGGAGGAGAATACCAGGTTCTTTCAGCTTGGTCTAGATACTTCTCAGTCTAGTATTAGTCACTTTGGGTTTTTTAATTTAAAATAAAAAATAATGTTGATGTTAGTACAACAACACTGCATGAATTTTTAAACTGCAGAGCATGCTTAAATTATTATCCAATGTATGTGGGTCATTCAGTGGTTTTCTCTTGCACTGGGTTAAATAGAGTTTAAATTGAAATCATCTCTCTTCTTGGCATTTTTAAACTGAATATTAAGTTGGGTCAAAAATAGTCAGGATGTTATTTTGAAAAAAGGATATGATAATTCAGTATCTTTTCCTTCAGGCTATGAAGAAGTGCCTATAATATGATTCCCAGAGAAAGGAGCACGTGGTGACCTTGGTAAGTAATGATGACACCTCACATAAGCACCTGCTCTTCCTCTCTACAGTGTTGTTGCAGGATCATATTTGCAAAAAATGCCACAGCCATCAAGAGCCACAAGTATTGATAATTCACTGTGGCAACAAAGGAGGAATAAAAACACAGAGTGCAAAATACATCATTTTAGAGTGATCATTTTCCAATTATTTTAATAGCTGCTCTTAATTCAAAATAAGATTGGTATGTAAATATGGGAAACCACAAAAACTAAGCTTACTGTTTTGTTCAGAGAAACATTATGCAGCTATGCAAGACTACATGTCTCTTTTCCAGACAATGTTATTTCTTTTTATCTCTGAAGACGTTTCGTTTCCAGGTTTTATGTAACTGAGTAAAACTGACTTATTTGACAGTGGGTTTATTTCATTGTTAATATTCACAAGTATTGAAGAGGAATGGAAGAGAACATTCATTTTAAAGAGGCAGCTACCTGTTACTTAAGTAATAATCTTCCTCTTTTTTACTC
Source organism: Hafferia zeledoni (assembly GCA_035583235.1). Classification (NCBI taxonomy): domain Eukaryota; kingdom Metazoa; phylum Chordata; class Aves; order Passeriformes; family Thamnophilidae; genus Hafferia; species Hafferia zeledoni. The sequence goes on along the minus strand of JAWWEV010000172.1, from coordinate 6,153,037 downwards.
TTTATTCCTGCTTCCCATGCTATGTGCAGAGATCTTTCTTCTCCAGGTGTGACTCTAACCACAGCCTAATGGATGACATGAATTGAAGCAGCTGAGATTTCATTTGTGCATCAAAGAAAAGGAAAAAATATAGGAAATTCCTAGGAAGCAAAAATAAATGCAATTTTGTAATAAACTTATTCAATTGCTTATTATATTGCTTATAACAATTACTTGTTGACTCTTATCCAAAAGCATCCTAACAATTAGACACTTCCAATGCATTTGCATAAATTCATGTTGTCTCACATGTCTTTTCTAAAATTATACACTGTTTTCCATTGAGTTTATATGACTAAACACAAGATAAATCAAAAAACATTCTTTTTGTCATGTACAGGTTGGGCCATTTCTCCCCTTTTCAAGGCAGTGCCCTTTTCCCCTGATGCACCCACCTGCTGTGGCCTTTTCCCACCAGGTCAGCCCCAGCCTTTGTTAAAAAGGCTGTTTGAAAAGGTAGGTGTACATTTGTTTCCTAGTCAGGTCCAACTCCTGCACTCATGAAATATTTATAGTTTATAAATTTAACCTTATGCATTAAAAGAAAAAAAAAATCAAGAGTTGTCATCAGTATCTGGAAGGTAAGGTAGGGATTTAAGGAGAAAAGAGACTCTGGTTGCATTTACCTTTGGGATTTGTTTATGTCAGAAAAGAGACACAAGAGGTTTTATGGGGAAATAACATCCAACTCGTATCTATTTTCCATTCCTGTATTTTAAACTGCAATTTCTGATTATGGTATTACCTTATTCCTTGCCAGTTAGTGTCATCTGCAAAAGAATATTTATTTTTTATCTTGCTATCTTTTTACCATTATCAAAAAGGGCCTTGTGTAACTATTTGAGGGAATTACTTTTCTACTAATCTATAGCAATAACATTTATATTGCTTCTTCTCTGATGTTCAGTAAGTACTGCACAGCTCACTTCTGCTGGAAGTTGTCTGACAAACTCCATGGAATGACAATGTTTATGTGTTGTTTTGAACAGCTAATCCACATTGTTTGGTGAATGGGCAAAGACTATTTTATCCTTTTCTTATGCCAAATGAATCGTAGCTGGGGGTTCTGCACATTCCCACTTGGGTATTTTGCTGGGATGATTGTAGAAAGTTGTTGGGAAAAGACTGATAGCCACTGCCAAAATGAATATTTTGTAAAACATGTTCTTCATAACCAGAAAACTCTAAACATTTTAATGTGTGTCAGTTTGGGGAGCTTTGTTATATCTTCTCAAACTGATGTTTGACACTATAAATCAAACTCTCCTGGGTTTTGATGGACATCAAATTTCTAATATGTAGTGGGATCAGTTACCCACAATGTTTTTTGTCTGTTTGATTTTTTGTTGTTGTTGTTTTTGTTTTTCTGGCATAAATAGAATTAGTTTCCTGAGTCCTGGCATGCAATTTGTGTTTGAATACTCCATTTTAATGGGAGATGCTGTAGGTGAAATAATTAAATTATTCAGACACTAATTTTTTGGAAGAGGCAAAAATAATGTCAACACCATGTAGAGGAGTTCTAATAGGTTTCTGCATTCTTTATTCTCCTGATTGTTTCTCATCCTCTTAGCGAATGAATCACATAATTCATGTCACTCTTCTTCTAAGAAATGGAAGCAATTTTTTCATGGAATTCAAAGACAAAAGTTCCTCCTGTATTGCAGCCAGGCCTTTGTCTGTGTGCAGCTGCAGCAAAAGCAACAGATCTCTGAGAATATTGACATTTGTGTATCCATAGTGAACACTCTCTGATCTGGATTTATAGAAGAATGGATAGGATAGTTGGTTAATAACCCCACTAAAACATTAATATTTTAGTGATAGAGTTGAGCATGGCTATTTGCATTTCCCAATTTTGCAAGGAAAAGGAGCATCTTCAAGAAATTGAAGAACTTTGTGGAATGAAGAGTGTTAAACCCACTTCACCTATTGATGTCTTTTTAAACAACCAGTAAAATTCAAATTTAAAGGCAATTGAAGTTGATATGTCAGTGAAGTTTTGAACCTCTGCTGCAATAAAATTGTCCTGTAACTGAAAAGGAAGATGGAGATGTCAGTCATATAATTTAATCAGACTATGATAAAATTCAATTTCTGCTTTTTTCAAATTCTGTCTAAACCTTTCAATGATGCCCAGAAGTCGTCAGGGGACAGGCAGTCACACAGTAATGCAGGCAGCTCCCTCTCCATCAGCAAGACCACATATTTTCAGTATTAGGGTGCTGGGATGTTTCAATAGCCACAGAAGTTTCACTTAATTTGCATCTCCTTCTATTGGAAACTGTATTTTAAGAGGCTTTATTTTACTGATATTTCACTTGGATTCATTTTAGCTTTATCCCCTGACTATCGCAGCTGTCACTGGACTAAACAAATTTGGTATATTTATACTTATAAATTTAGGCAAACTGAGACAATATCTGTAAATAGAAGGAATGTGTTTTATTAAACCAACTGGTTTAATTAATTTGCAATTAATATGCTCAGAAAGTGTAGTTATATGCACAGTCTTCATGACTTCAGGAAGGGTTTGTTCTTCACTTCGTTCTTTAATTAAAAATCTATCCATAGACTTTGTCTTATCTTTGTACCAAAGTGTCTTCATTTCATATGTCTGGGATTTGTCATATTTAGGGCTTCAGTGAATCATTTTTTAGCAGGGGTTGCATCACAAAATTACTTTTCAGGATGAGTCAACTACAAGCTGTGTTGGGGTCAGACAGAATTTTTTGTATCACAAGGAAATTAATTTCTGCCTATAATGTTTGAAACTCAGCTAATGGAGGGAAAAAAGCAAGGACACTCCACTTTGTGTTTTATTTCAGATGCCAGAATCACCTCAGTTTCACTGTAAGTCCTACAAATGCAATCCTTCATTTGAGACTCAACTCTTGGAGCAGCCAAGTGGATTTCTTGCATGAGGCAATACTTGTAAGAGCTTATTAGTGCTTGGGTGTAGTTTTTATTTAGTTATAAAATAGATCTGGCTTTTTGCTTCTTGTTTCTTCACTTACACTTCTCCAGCTTTGCTCTGGGTACCACTGTCTTGGCTCTTTTCTTTGGGCTTTGCTTGGAGACTGAGAATTTTAGAACACACAGTCAGTTCATGCACATGAGATACCTTTTTTTTCCCCATTGTTCTGCTGTGCAAAAATCTCTTTTACTGCTGCAGTAGAATTGCTTGTTCTTCTTTCCTTTTCAAAACTGAAGAGGAAAAATAATCAGCATCATAAGAATGAATGGCCTGGGCCAGTGGTCACAAATTGTGTCCTGAGAGGTTCAGATGGGACTGAGGAAAACATTCTTCACTCTGATGTCAGTGCAGCACTAGAAGAGGTCACTGGGAGACAGGGTGGAATCTTCCTCCTTGGAGGAGATCTGAGTTTGGCTGCCAAAAAAGCCACAGGTATCCACAGCTGACCTGCTCTAGTGATCCTTCCAGTCCTTCACTGAATTATCTCCACAGCATCCTTCAGACCCACACTTGTACCATCCAACCAGTCTGGGGCAATGCTGCTGCAAGGTTTTCCTAGGAAAGGATCAATTAAGTAATATTAAAGTAGGCTGACAAAAAATGTTGAGATGTTTAGAGAAAGTGATAATTCAGGCCTAGGAGTAAGTTAATTCAGCCATAAAGGGCAAGTGCTGTGTTTTTATGAAGGTAAAATCCTGATGACTTACCCCTCTTGGATTGTTCCTTTCCTGTTGACTTTAGAAGGACTGCTAATGGAGTATATTACTTATCTGATGCCATGAATCTCTTTAGACCCCTTATTCTACTCTAATCTTTTTATGATAAGCCTATTTCCTTTCCCTTATATAACTTGGATTTTTGGTCACTTTGTTTTCTACTTTATCTACAGATATAGGAAAGTGACTTCATAGTTATGAAGATTAAGATCATTAATTCTGAAACTCTCAGTAATTAACTGCTGTTCTGGCTGATGTATCACTAAACTTCTTTGATTCGATTGTTTTATCAGCCTGAAGTTTGTGTAATTCTGTTGACCAAAAAATTAAGTCTCTCAACGAAATATAATTAGGAAAGAAAATCAAGAGCATACAAATTGAGTTATATCTCTTTTGCTCCAAACTTAATTCAGCATTAAAACTGTCAAGTGGCTGCAACCCTACTTAGATTTAGATTGCATGGGGTATCCAGACAGACTTGTTGCATCTAGAGTTGTTGATTTTCCCACTAGATGGCATTATGCATTAACTGCAAAATTAATTTATGAGCTCAACTATAATTGCACATGCTAAAGATCAAAAAAATAAGAAATTATCTATTGTACTGCTCTTAGTCTATGCAAGAGTGAAAGAACTGCAGCTTAAAAATGACTTGGCCTATTTCTACCTAACAGCAACCCAATCCATCCTTAATGCATCAAATATGGATTTACTCAAAGCAATAAAGGAAGTCAGCCATGGCAACAATATCTGATCATGTGTGCATTGTGCTGTTTAGAATAAAACTCTCCCAACCTTTTCTGCATTTAGCAATTTAAGAGTGACTTCAATGTTGCAAATTGCTTCCTTTAAGGCTGCATGGGTTCAACTGCAGTGACAGGGAGTGTCCTAAGTAAAGCTGCAGTGCTGAAGGTTGTTTTTAGATAAGGAGCCCCACATGAGAATTTTTTTATTTAGTAGCTAAATCAGGAAAGATTATCAGAATATTTTATCTAATATAGTAACATCTGACTGTAAGAGGGGTGTAGATATGAGCTGAATGAACCAGTCCAATTAGCCTGGGCCAACAATGGAAAAGCATCCAAGGCCCAGAAATCACATAAATACTAGCTTGCTATTAAACAGCTCTTTTATATCCTTAAGGTGTTGGAACACATAATAGAAAATTATTTTAACTTGTGCTTAAGGTTGCCTCCGAATTGGGCTTTAGTGAAGAATACAAGCGAATGCCACTTGTAAAAACTTACCAAAACATTGCCAAAAAATCAGGCTGTTCATGTTTTCTATTTAAAGCTTTATTTTACTTATGCCACCTCTGAGCTTTAATAAGCTACAATTTTAATTGCCTTATGCAGTGCATGCTGTAGATAGTACAGTATGTGATTCTTTGACATAGAAGTGTTTGTGGTTTGTATTTGCCTTAGATGGCTGATATGATTCAACTCTTTTATAGCACTTCTATAAAAAATTATGTCACGATACCTGCTTTCAATCACAACACTATTAAGCTTTTTGGAAGCTTAGGTCAGTAGGGTGGGCATCAGGAAATTTTGGACACACATCCATCTTTTTCCCTAGTTATCTCTCCTCCCTTAATCCCCCTGTGCAGGTTGCAGGGGCCACAATGTGCTCCCAGGTGCACTGTTGTATGATGGAGAGTGCAGCACAAGTTACTGCTGGTTGTGATGTCTGTCACTGCTGTCAGATGTGGGACCATTTATTGATTCCAACCAACTCACATCATGCTGTGCTCTTGTGAGATGTTGCATTTCCTTACTCCATTTCCAAGAGCATTACATTGCTCCTCTCCATTGTTTGCTGTGGCAGAGAGAGGCACCCCCAGCGAGGCAGGAGGGCTGACTGTGCCTGGAATTGCAGCAGATCCTGCAGTGGTGTCTGGGCTCCTGGTCAGTGCCCAACAGCCAGGCTGTGAAGGGAAGGGCAGGCAGGAGCAAACACCAGCTCAGCAGGGGATCCTCTTTCATTCCTGGCAGCACAGGTCTCCACAAACTCATGATTCCACTGGAACTAATGACAGGCATCCAGACACTGATGTCTGAACATTATTATTTCTGGTTCCCAAAGGGCAAAATATACTTGCAGTGTATGTGAGGTTTATGTTAGGGGGAAAAACCTCAAACACAAACCACAGCAAACCAATAAAGGAAATAAATTTGAAGTCTCTGTGGGAACATAGCCAGGGGTCCATCTTGCTGTGACTGCCCTCCCTTGCTGCTCCCTGGACATTTCCCTGAACATTTCGCTGGACATTTCCCTGGCAAGCACGTGAGTGTCTGAAACAGGCAGGACACACAAAGTATAGTAATACAGGTGAGAATGAAACAAATCCTGGGATTTTTGACTAAACTACAGAAAACCTGACTGATTTAGGAAGCAATTTACTACATATATCAGTTAAATTGTTGAACACCTACAAACTACAAGTAGGGACCAGGATATAGTTCCACTGAATTAGAGCAACTGGTTTCCTTTTGTCACTTGAAATAAAAAGATTGAATGTAGGTTTTAGTTCATTAGTAATACTATAAATTAGTAGAAATTAATAGTTGTTAATTGTATTATTGGCTAACTTTAATAAGCACACATATTTTACTACTAGCATCCAAAACTTGAAAGCATCACAAATAGTATGAAATCTTACTACTAATTAACAGATTTTCACGCAAAAAAGGATAGTGACAAGAATTTCTTCTATTCTTTGGTAGGTGGTGAACTTTTACTGAAAATCAAAATCCAAATCCTAGTATTTGAAGTGTGTAGTCTACATTGTGATCCTAATGGTTGTGCTCCAAGTCCCCAGGATGTTTTAATAAACTAATTGTTTAAGAACATACAGCAGAGATGAGCAAGTGTGTTAGAAAACCACTGTTTGGAGCACGTATTTCCTTTCTGTTCCTGAAAAGGCTGTGCTACTGGAGACAAAGGAATTTTAAAATACCCATCCAGCAACCACTGATTTAAATCAATGTGTAAAATGTTCATTACATACCCACACTACTCAGCAGCAGCTCAGCCCAGTTCCACTTTGCCATTGCAGACAGGGCGAGTGCGTCACTTCCCGCAGGCAAAATCCTCTGGGATCAATAGGGAATAAGTGCTCTGTGTGTGCATTGCAATCAGTTTGGTGCTCTACTTAATGCTCTACAAACTGTGACCTGTGGTGTTCACAGTGAGCTGCACAGACATTATTGGCCAATTCATGGCTCATAGTGCAGATCTCCTTTTGAGGCACAGTCCAAAACTGGCACTCTTGCATTCCACTGCTGAACTCTGGGAAAGGTTTAGCTGTGATTCCTCATTTCTATTGGTCTGGCTTTCCAGTGGCTCAAATCTACTTCTTGAATCACCACTTGGCTCTTCTGAGACAACTGGGTTTTCTTGGTGACTTCTATGGACTTTCTTTTGGGCTCAAATTATTAATTACAATAGTTCTTCTAAAACACCTGATTTTATTTTTTTTTATATTGTTAAAGATTTTACAAGAAACATTAGATGGAGATGAGTGGCATTGTTCTGTAGGGGAAAACAGATCTTATTTAGGAAGTGGTTTTGTTTATGACCTTCACACTCAGAAGTGAATGCAGATGTTTTCATGTATCTGCAATACAGTCGTGGCTGTAGCTGTGAGCAAGAAAGTGCAAATTTCTAAATCTTTTTCAGCAAATAAATCACAGAAATCAAGCAAATTAGTAAGGCATACTTAAAAACAGCCAAGAAGTCTTTTTTTAGTACTTGTGAAGATGGTTTTTAATCCTTGGAGGATGTTGTTAAATTCCAAATGTCAGAATAAAAAAAAGACAGTACCTGCCTTTTCCTGAGAGGAATGCTAAGTATAGTAGTTGAGAAAAGAATTCAAGTTGCAGTGTTAGTTCTACATACATCGACAGTTGCACTGGGTTAAGTCTTTTTGTCTGGATTTTGCACGGCACAAAGTGTAAATCAAAGTGCACCTTACAGGCTTCTCAAAGAAAAGAGGCTTGTTTTTTTTAATGGATAGGAGCATGATGGTTTGGCTCTGACCATGGTATAAATTTACTGCTTCATTCTTGAAAACACATGCCTTAAGACTGTAGCTTGGTGGAGCTTTTATACCTGCTAAAACATGTGGAACCAAAATGAGCCCTCAGTGAGTCCCTGAGTTACAGTATAAGTCTCAAGCAGTTCTTTCTGTGCCCTCTTTGTGTGCATAGAGTTGTTAGCAGAGTTAGTGCATGGAAATTTAAGCAGGACAGAGGTGAACACTCAGGTAAAAATGCAGCAATTAGCATTGGCTTAACTTAATGCTGCCAATTCCAGTGCTCTTACTGTGTTTCAGAGCTAAGCATGAATTAAATATTTATTAGCAAACCTGAATCAAAGCACATGTTTCCAGTTAAATGGAACCCTCTCCAGGAATGCCAAACTGAAAGCATCTTACTGGGGAAAGCAGAAACTTTCTTAGAAGCCAAGGTAAAAATGTTTGAGCAGCTTTCTAAAGGGAAGAGCCAACGCAGCAGGCAATTTTCTTTCCTATTCCACTTGTAGAAGTCACAGGCTAAAATAAAATGGTCAGAGCTGGGTGTCTGAATTCAGTCATAGTGTAAGTCCACCAAAAGCCTGGAGTTCTCAATCTAGATGGATTGGGGTTTGGGTTAATAGTTATTTGTGAGAATAACAAGGATTCACAAAACTTTTCCTGTAGCTGAAGCATTATTTCCAGAGGTGTTCTGTTATTTCTTTGCCTTTTGTTGCTTGGCATGGCTGGTTTAGTAAAGTAATCCCAGTCCTGGCTGCTGTATACTTGGACTTGAAATAAATGGGCACAGCAGCCATGTGTGTATCTATGCTTATTTACCTATTAGGTAAATGTCTTACTGCCTATTTCTGAATTATTTGTTAGTCAAGAGCAGATTGAAATGCATAAAGTATTTTGTAAAATTACTAATCTGATTTTGTATTTTGAAATGGAGGTTCCCTCTGGGGACCAAGTTATTACTTATCCTGGCCTTTTATTTTTAAGACTTCTAGTGTTAAATATAAATATAAATATATGTAAAAACAGGTGAAAATATATTTTTTATATTTTTTATATATTTAGATAGATAGATAGATAGATAGATAGATAGATAGATAGATAGATAGATAGATAGATATTCACCTGTTGAGATTCACCTGATGAGTTGAGAGCTACTTCTATCAAGGACAGAGTACAACTTTTATACTGTAGGACAATGATAGATGGGATATTAGGAAAAATTTCTTCACTGAAAGGGTTATCCAGCACTGGCACAGCTGCCCAGGGTGGAGTCGCCGTCCCTGGAGGCATTTAAAAGGCATGTAGGTGTGGCACTTGGGGATATGGTTTAGTGGTGGTCTTGGCAGCGTTGGGTTAACAGTTGAACTCTATTATCTTACAGATCCTCTCCAACCAAAATGATTCTGTGATTATTTTATAATCCCATTGTATATATTCACATATCAAAATCTAAGCATCTGTCACTTTAGCTGAAGAGTAAAGAAATTATCAGATAATGTGCAGAGAAAATAGGTACTAGTTTTGCTGTCTGGCTAACATTTATTAGTCAGAATTTTTCAGTCTGGATATTATTTCTCAATCAAATTGGAAACTCGTTTTAGATAGTAATATTTACTTTTGTGTTAAACAGTTACATATTGTTATCTTAATACAATGAACTGCTAATAGGAGGTTCTGTAAACCTTTACTGGATTTGGACTCGATGATCTTAGAGGTCTTTTCCAAGCTTTATGATTCTATGAATAACAGTCCTGAGCCTGTGGAGCAGCAGCAGAAATGCAGAGCAACCTGTAGCACATCCTTCTGATTGAACTGCAAATTCACTTGTGGCCAGGCAGCCCAGCTTGGATGGCTGATATGGCTTTTGTAGTAGTGGAATGAGTGAAAACTTCAATATTTGGGTATTTCTTAATTCCTGTGATAATCTGAACTCTATTCTCACTCTGGTCCGTAATTTTAATACCTTATGGATTTAAAAGAAACAATTCTGAGGTATAAATCTTATAACAGAATTAATGTGGGAAAAATAAGAATCCTGAAACTTAAAGACAGAAAAAATGTTCGTAGCTGAACTCAGCAAGTGAAAGCAGGCTCCAGAAGTCCTCTGTGGAGGCATTCCTGTGCCAGGCTCCCTCCTCCAGATGGATGAATAAATGCAGCTGCAGTACTAAACCCTGAACATTCACACCATAAACATCTGCATAATTGGGAAGGTCTTTGCTTTGGCACTCACTGTTGTAACCTACAGGTACCAGCATTTCTACCCCCCAGAAATTCGGTGAGTGTATCATCAGCCTGAAGCTGTGACTCATCACTGCCCAGCACTTATTGGGAGCCAGGGTGGCATCCTAGTCCCTGGCAGGTCTCTTTGGTAAAAGGTATTCACAGCTGCTTGGAAATGATGGAACAGACAACTTCAGGCTTCAGCAGACCTTGGAAAAAGAGGACCCAGGAAAATGCCATTTTGTTAGTACAGTCCTCACAGTGCAGAGAAGGCATAAACACACTGGTGCAGAGTTCTGGAGGCAGGTGCAGCAATTTGTTGAAGTAGCTGAACAAATTCAAATAATCTGGGTTTTTCTGTTGGTTCCTTGGCTTCCCTTCTGAAACAGTAAAGGCTCTGAGAAAAGTGTTCTTACCCCCAAAATTCAGATGCCCTCAGAGAGAGGCCTCTTCCATGAGAGGAAATTGGGGATTTGACTATCTAGCACATAGGGAAAAAGTTAAGGCATTTGGACCAGCCTTCTAAATAATTGAAAGCATTTCAGATGTTACCATGGGGTGTTAACTAGAAAATCAAGATTTTTGACATCAGTATCTTTAAGCTTAGTTCCCATCTGTTCTTTCTGGCCCATGTTTTTGCCCCTGGTATCTGTCTGGTTGCTCCCACTGAACAGGAGTGACACTTGGCCTGATAAATGCTTAAACAGAGTATTTTTTATTTGTTGTGTCTACACATGGGAAAAACAAAGTTCTATTTTTCTCATGCTCATGTGTTAAAATACCTATTTAATTAACATCTTTTATAGAACATTTCTATGCAAGATAACTGCATGGTAGTTGTAAGCTGCAGAATTGCAAGTGTTCTTTATTAAGAAAATAATTATGTTATTTCAAAGATAGCCATATATTTTTATTTAGATTTAGAATGCTGGTTGAATTTCAACAATGTAGTATTTTCTAGAAACCTGAAAATAAATGAGGATTTCTTTTGGCTTAATTTAGGCAGCAGAGAACACAGCAATGGTCAGGAATTTGGCACTGTTTGCTTTCAGCACTGTGTGATTCATCAGAGCCCTTGCAAGGCTGGAGCACAGAGCAGGACAGCACTGCCAAAGGCATCAGGGAGCTTGGAAACCCCACACTGTGCATTGGAGTGACACAGCTGGGGAGGCTGTGGCAGGTCTAAGAGAAGGACCACATGATGAGCATCACCCTGAGCTTGTGCAACCATGAAGCTTCACCATGCAAAGTTAAATAGCTTGGATCTTGGGAGCATCAGAGGGACATCAGTGCCCTGTCACATCTGAGCTAAACAGCCCAGCTTCTCTGCAAGGCTAAACTGACTCAAGGTACAGAGCAGCATCAGCTCTGATGTTTGTCTAAGCAGAGGCTCCCACAGTTAGTTGTTTCTGTAAAGGCTTTTTAATAACAAAATGAATAATCTGCTCCTCTTCTGTATTAATGAGTACACCTGTACTGCTGCCACCTTGAGCTAACTCTAGGTTGGAGGTGTGCCTCCCTTTTCTATTGCATTGTATAAATGTGTGTGAATGAAACACTGACATTGCAATGGCCACCCAAGGCACCAGCAGCTTTGGCTGTCACACTGGAGTGTTTGGTACATGGCACTTAAGAACAGGGAGTCATAATGGCACCCACGTCCTGGGATACACCTTTGTTAAGGACTTCACTGTTGTACCTGTAGCTGGACATTCCTCCTGTTGTGGGTCTGCTGGGTGAACTGATGTCTTCCTATCAAAACCAGCATCCATTGCAGGGCACTTGGGAGCTACCTACGGAAAGGGCTACATGGGAACTGCAAAGCCTTATTCCTCATTTGAAGGAAAACCATAACCATTATTAGTATTCCCTACAGAACTGAAACCACCCCACTTCCACTGAAGTCTGTGTTCTTTAGAGTCCCAAAAGAGGATTAAGTTCTGTGATCAGGCTAATTTAATAAAGAGGTTTAATTATTTGATACCACATGAAAAATAGAATTACTGACTTTTGCATCCTTTCCAAATCTGACATTTCCAAGCAGATCTGTAATGGCAGTCTCAGAGGACCTGTGCAGTCCCCAGCACAGCCAAAGGATAACCTGTTGCTTAGCAACCAATAGAAGTGTGCTGCTCAACATTTATTTCATTTGGAAAGGAACATATTCTTTAAGTACTTCATCCCAGCTACCAAGCACAAAGAGTCTTCTAGTTGTTTTTGTGGAGCTGTGCACCTGTGTGAAACAGCCAGTTTGCACAAACAAAAGTGCAATTCAAAGAACAGGTGCTAGAGAAGAACATGCAAAACAGAAGGTATGAAAGACCTGGCACAAGTATTTTAGTCCTTCCTAACATCAGTGTCCTGAATTTGCCTCTTTATGTCCATGTTCATCCCACTTGAAAATGGGCTGCCTTGGTAGTGTGTGTGTGGCAGAGCTGCCTGCAGAGCTTGACAGTGATTATTGACACACCCTCTTTTGAAGATGTCATGGTTTTCCCACTGATTTGAGCAAATACTTTCTCCCTGAAAAACAAAAGCCAGAACTGGACCTTGACTTTCCAGACTGAACACTCCAAATCTCAAATTCTGTACTCGGCTCAGAAAAGCAGCTACATTGCTTTGGAAAAGGGCCCTTGATGCTCTACAACTAACACCATTTTCACATTGATGCTTGTCCCTTTGGTGAAGTAAAACCCTATAGAACTGCTAGATTTGTGTCTGTGTCTGAAATCAGCCTTGGCCTGAATAGTCTGTAGCTAAATTGTCCTGAAGGAGTTGTTAATCCTGTTTCGCAGTCTCAAACTGTGCAAATAAACATTATATAATGCCCACATACACACACACCCCAGTATGGGAAATTGCTCAAATCCAAGGATGCAGTTTGGTTCCTAATGGCCATAATAAATGCAAGTTTTAATTCATGTGGTCTTGAAGACATGTATACCATACATAAGTGTACTGGGCAAGGAAGGCATGACAACTTAATGTATGTCCCATCCTAATGTATGGAGGCTACTTTTGGCTGCAAAGAAGTCTTTATACATCTTAATTCTCCTCTCTAGCAGATGGAGCAATTATATTTATTGGCTGATTTTTATTTTTCTTTTCTGAGCAGCTTTGTGGTCTCATCCAAATGCTCTCAATGTAAAGTATTTGTGGATAGCCCAAGAATGGATACAGGCCATGTCTTACATGGGCCCACAAATGGTAAAATACAGCTTTCTGTGGCCCCATTGCACATGTAAAAGTTTCCCTCTGTTCACAGCCTCCTGCCTGACTTACAGCCCTGTGAATTTAAGCTCAGCTCTGTCTGTACAGGGCCATCTGAAACAGCTGCACATTCTCCTGGGTACTGCCAGCAATTCCTGCATGTTTGTCCCACGCTCCAGAAATGCACGGCCAGGTGGAGACAGACGGCAAGGACCATGCCAAAGCCATTGTGTTGCTGTAGGACACGATCAGCATGAAGACTGAGAGGCAGAAATCACTCACTGTGAGCAGGCATATGGTCCAAAACATCAGTGAAGGTGCCCTGTTTCCAGACTGTCACACTCAGAGTAGGTTGGGTGCCTGCATGGATGGGGATGGTTTTGTTTGCATCCACTGAAGGTCTTTCTGCTGCTGATCCAATGGATCATGTTGGGTACAGACAGATATCTTACCCTCCCTTCGATCAAGCCAAATGGATACAAATTTTGCCTTCTACTGGTATGGTTTCCAAATGGTGTATTTTGCTAAATGAAATGCAGTGTGGGAGTACTACACTGTTTGCAAGCTGAGCTGTGTCTTGGGAGCAGTAAGGAACAACCGAGTCTTATTTTAGAGCTGAGGAAAATTACACACAGTGTTGAAGAAACGTGGCTGAGCTCTGCATGGTACCCTGCAGAGATGGTGACTGAAGAAAGTTGGTGTCTTAGATTCAGATGCACAGATCTCTTCTTTCCCCTGTCCTTCACTAATATCTCTGCTTTTTATGCTTAAACAGGAAATTGTCTTCCAGACATCTCTTTATGAAGGACTCACATCCATGGATTCATGATGCAGAGTCCCCACAGCTGAGTCAATACCTCTTTCTTATGTCTGCTGTAGTGCATGCAGGAGCATTGCTTGCCAACAGGCTGACCCTGCAGTGCCACATCACAGGGCAGAGCTCTCACATTTGGGAGCAGGAGAGCCAATTTGCTGCCTAACCTGGCAGAGCCTGGTCATGAGGAGATTGATTTTGATTTCGAGATGGAAATATTTGTTATTTTCAATCCCAGGGGTTTGATGTGCTCAAGTAAATTTTTGGCTGACTTGCCATGTTTAGGAAATGCTCTCCCAAAGTTACTGGTTCTTGTGTCTTTTGAACCCTCAGTCTTCAGTGATCTGCTGCTGCAGAGAAGAGCAGCAACCAACCAACCCTGTCACAAGAAGCTGACTTGAAGAATAACTCCAAGAAAGTTAACTGACCAAATCAAAAGCAGACTTGCTTAAGGAGTGAACAAGTAGGGAAATACAACAGTTCATTTTTTGTATCAAGCCCAAACAAAATAGTGAAGTAAGAAAACAGATGAAACAAAATGGGCCACTTGTTTCTCAGGTTGCTTGGTTTGAAGTTGCAAGATTCACAACAGCATTTAGTTTTGGGAAAAAATCAGCATTTTTCACTAAAAAAAAAAAACATCAAAAAATGGTTATCCAGTTTTCACAAGCAGTCACTGTGTGAGTAGAACACAGCAAAATAAAACTCCAGAAATAAATTACAGAGAAAAAGAGCACAAATAGAGAGCAAGGGTATCTTGAGGAAAGAAGTGTAATTCTAAATTGAGTAAAGGGCAAAAGAGAAGATGTAATTTTGCAGAAAATCTGAGATAACTCCTGTTAAGCTTAACTTAGGACACAGAAGCTGCTGATATTTATTTATTTATTTATTTACTTACTTACTTACTTACTTACTTACTTATTGCTGTATATTGAGCCAGCTGGAAAGGCTAGAGGCAATGTTATGCAGTACCGTGTGTAAATACCCTAAAACAACCAATAATGAGAAGGGGGAAATAAAGTGCAGAGCATAGATTTGTCTACAGTTCAATATATCTGTGGGGTTTTTTATATAGCTTTAAAGAAAATGCAAAGGGACTAAAAGTAGAGTAGATGAGGAGGTGTGACTGTCTATGAAAGGCATATTATTTGTTCTCTACAATTTCAGAACCTAAGAGGGAGAAAGGAGGAAATTCAATTCAGCATGTTTGATACATTTATTGTAATTTTATTGAATGATTCTCAGCTACAAACAAACTCCCTTTTCAGATTCTGCATAAAATAAATCCCTTCATAGTGCCAATATAAACAGGTATTTTCCCTTTGCCCTCAGTCAGCTGTAGTTTATGCATTAACAGGGACTTTCTGCCAGAAGTCTGTTCTTTTGGAGAGCCACTCCTCTGGCATTCCGGGCTCCTGGTTGGCCCCTGTGCCAGCCTGGCTGATAAGGCAGCAGGTGGATGGGAGCAGCAGCCAGAGGGAATAACCTGGGAGCAGGGACAGCACTGACACAGGAAACAGTCACTGGAGGAGAATTCCTCCTGCGGCACTTCAAAAATGAAAATTGATATTCACAGCCACATCCTCCCCAAGGAATGGCCTGACCTGAGAAAGGTAATAAGGGTTTGGATATTCAATGCCTTATGTGATCAGCAACCATTTCTACCTGCGTGATTTTTGAAAGAAAAAAGAATGAAGGGTTCTGGGGTAAAGATCTCTAAGTTTTTGTCTAATTTAATTCTTTTTTCAGTTGTAAAATATTTGTATTTCATTACTTTGCAAAGAAAGAGTCCCAATAAGAAAGGGATGTCAAACTGGGCTCTGTTTCCCACTTTTTATTTAGTCTGAAGCAATTCTTACAGCTTTCCTTGGGTTTTTTGAAGTAAAATTGTCAATTGATGAGGTGTAAACTTCACTTCCTGGATAAAAATAGAGCTGTTCTGTTCCCAAATGGTATTTATATTTGTTTAAATGAAATAAATAAGCAAGTGTAAGACAAGATTAATGTTAACTAAGAAACAGTCATTCACATCTTATACACGTATGTATGAAAGTCATTGACTTCAAAAGAAGTGGTGTCACTCTAAGTACAGTTAATGGATGATGATAATTTTACTAATATCTGTTCTTCTCCAGTTATTATTATTATTATTATTATTATTATTATTATTATTATTATTATTATTATTATTATTATTATTATTATTATTAT
>JAWWEV010000172.1:6071232-6136711 GCA_035583235.1 Hafferia zeledoni | reverse complement strand
TTATTATTATTATTATTATTATTATTATTATTATTATTATTATTATTATTATTATTATTATTATTATTATTATTATGGTGGTTGTTATTGTTTTATTTTACTTTTGTTATTTGCATTGTTGTTGTTATTCATAATTTTTTCTTGTCATTCATATTTTTCATGAGACTGGGAAATATACTTGAGAATGGAAAGTGTCATTTAGGGTTTAATGTAACAAATCTGAAAGGGTTTCATATCTATTAGCTCTGTGTTTCAGTGATTTTAAACATGATGGTCCGATATCAGCCAATATTAGACAGAGAGCAGCTGGAAAACGTAAAGAGCATTGTAGAAAAAAAAAAGTCCTGAGAAAACCTGGCATTAAAACTTACACAGGATTATTACTTCATTAGTACTGAAAAATTCCATCATCATGCATAAAACCTCCTGGAAAGGAATGTCTGATTCCTTGTTTGTTTAGGAAGGTCTTTATAAACACCTCTTTGAACCTCCTGTTTGTAATAATAAGAGCTCCTGGTGTAAAACACAGGTACAGTCAATGATGCAGGTGAGAGTACAGATGCTTTTAGAACAATTACATCTGTTTTAAATGGACAGGAGTTTAAATATACAGACTGCAAAGACAGGTTAATCTTGCTTGTTTCAGACTCTGTTTTCTTTGTTTGTGCAGTAACCTTATGAAAACAGCTATAAAATTCCTTTATTCTAATTTTATGTGATTTTACAAGATTTTTTTAAAATATTTTTTTCTGTGTATAATTTAAAACAGCAGTAAATTCACCGAGATAAAATTACCCAAAGAATCCCTTGATTTTCAAAGATATACACAAAGAGTGAACTCACTACTGTAAGACTGTAGTACTCACTACTGTAGGCCAGTGTTGTATGTCTTAAAACACAGATAAAGAGGCAACTACCAAATATTTAAAATTTCATTTCCACCTGCTGGTTTGTGTTCCCCTGTTCTGAGCAACTCAATGGTTTATTAATGTGCCCAGAGCAGAAAACAACTCCCAGCAATCCCTGGAGCACCCTGACAATTCAGGCCATTAACACAGATCTCCCCATCTTGTTCATGGCAAACCAAGGGGCCACCCTGACATGCACACATTTATTTAGTGCTAAACTTCTCTTACTTCTTTCCAGCTTTATAAAAACTGAGCCTTCAACCCAGAAAATTCCTTTGTCAAGATACATATTTAGCAGCTTAGGAACCTAACAAAAATGCAAAAATTCATGTAAAAAATGAACTAAGGACTTTCAGTGCATCCAGCTAGAAACTTAAGGGAAGAAAGAGGAAAATAAGTTCAAAACCAGAGCAGTGAGTTTCTCTATTGCTCATGTGCTGCTTCAGCACCTTCAAGGGTCTTATTCTCCACACAGCTTAAAATTGCAATTAGCACGGGGCTAGTTGGAAATTCTCATTGGTTGTCACTCATGAAATTTCCCCAAATTTCAGTATTTTTCTATATTAATTCCTCCCCAGGCTCAGTCAGCAGCACCTCTGTCTGGCTGAAGTCAGGCCTGGTTCTCCATAGCTGCACCAGGAAAGCTCATGGTGGCACTAAGGGATGATTTGGCACCACAGGAAATTCAGGGCTGTATCCAAATTGCCTGCACTTCACAGAAAGAAATGCCTGCTTTTACTTAGTTTCCTTTTAAATGTTTCTTTATGGAAAAAGTGAGAGCTCTGAGCATTGTTTTCAGTCTGGTATTCGAAGATTTCATTTCTTTCTAATCTGATAATTTATGGAAGTAAAAGGAAATCAGCATCTTATGTAGGTTTTGCTTTTTTGCATGAACAATTTTGAATCTCTCTGGAAGAATCAATGAGCATCTAAGCTTCTCCTTTTCAGCTTCTCCTGACTGTTTAAATATTAATAGTCCAGAGGCTGACCTTCAGTCCTGTGCTGAATCATGGAAGCTGAAAAGTGAAATCAATGAATCTCTGTGCTAATGATTAACTCATCACAGATTGGAAAGTTGTCAGCTCAATTTCACACTGGCAAAGGCTTAATTTATTTTTTTCTGTGTTAAAATAATTCCAGTTAGAACCTCAAGAGAGTAAGCAACTTTAAGCATTTTTGAAATCAGTTGTTTAAAAATGTTGTTGAACTGGGAGATAAAATTTCAGATACAAACATCATTAGTCCAGTCCAGTTAAACTGACCATATGTGTAAGTCTTTCTCCTGAATAGGGTACTGCTGGATTGAAAGAATTGCAATGTTGTTGTTGTTGTTGTTGTTGTTGTTGTTGTTGTTGTTATTATTATTATTATTATTATTATTATTATTATTATTATTATTATTATTATTATTATTATTGCAGAGTGCTAACTAGCACTGTCTTTTTCTTCTTTCTTCCACAGAGATATGGATATGGTGGATGGGTCCAGCTGGATCATCACTGCAAGGTTTGGGCTGTTTGGTGCTCTAAACTCATCTTGTGTTGTCCTCAGGAGCACAAACCCACAATAAATCTATTAAGAAGTGAAATGGCAATAAGATTGGCTCTGTTCCTGATACAGGTTTCTCTAGAGCTCTGTCTTCTATAGAGTAGTATCAGTCCAAGTCCTAATAGACCTCAGTAGAACTTCTGGCTTGAGAGATGAAATCACAATCTCCTGTATCCATTTTTCATAATCACCTCATTGTAACACTTGGAATGGGTAGCTCTGAGAAATTCTTTTCAATAGGTCAGCCTAAAGCAGGTTACATGTCAATTTATTTATAGTTAAATGCAGTCACTGATGTGAGAATCAGAACCAAAAGGAATTGGTGTTTTAATAAAAGTTTAAAAACTCAGATGTGAAAGTGTGTTTGCATCTGAGAGAAGGAGGAAGAGTAATTTCTGTAACCTCATGAGAAGGAGAAAAAATAGCAGAACAGTAAGAACAACCCATGGATTTGGAGACTGTTCCACACAAAAGTGGAGTGTGAAGTTTATTGGCAAGTAAAGGGCAGGCTGGGCCTGAATTCCCTTCACCTTTTCCCCAGTGTTCACTCTAGTTAACTTTGCAAAGGCACATCTGAGCTGCATCACTGCAATGGGAACAAACCTCTGCAACCCAGAACTGGAGCAAACCAACAAACTGTTGAGATTTCAGGCCTGGGTGCAGCGGGCACAGGAGGGCACAGCAAGGCACCAAAGTGAGGATCAACAATCCACACCTCCTGAGTCTCGTGTAGCTGCAGGAAGGACAGAAGGCTCGGGCACATTTTTAGCAGCTTGGCTGTTTGTTACAGGTCTGCTGCTGAAATTCTGTGCTAAAAATAGTTTGCAGAGGAACTTCATGGCAAGTCAATAATAGCCTGATACCCTCTGCAGAGAATTCTGTCTAGCCCAATTCTGCCTGAATATTCTGCATGAAAACCAGGGCGTGGCAAAGTAAAATCCTGCTCAGATAGGTGAAGCTGGAGATAATTTTACAATTTTCTTTAATTCTTAAGATTAAAACAAAAGCAAAGGCTTCTCGTATTCTATGAAGAATCATCAGGGTCAAACTGGAAGAAAAGAATTATATTCATGTTTAAAGAAGGGCAATTTGGGATGTGACTGAATAGTTTGGTGATGGGATAATTTTAAATGTGGTTTGCTGAACCAAATCAGCCTGCTGGACTTAATTATTAAATCTCTCTCTTAATTTCCAAATAAATTAATTAAAGAATTAAATATCAGATAATGTCTAGAACGAGATAGTGTAGAATAGAATAGGATTGTAAAGTCCATGCAATCTATTCATATGTGATGCAATGCTCAGTTCTACTCTTTTTCTCACACCCCAAATATTTTTTTTTATTAGACAACCTGCAGCAATGCACTAAACTTTTTTTAATGTATTGGAGTGTATAGCTGGAGAAAACCTTTTTGACAGGTTGGAAAACCAATTTTACAAGAACCTGAAGTGCTTTACTGGAGAATCAAGACTATGCAGTTGTCATATTTCAAGTGGCTTTCACAGCCTGTGCTACAGCCAAGAAGTAACTGGACAGTCTGCAAAGGCAGCACAATTAGATTAGTTGAGGAGAGCTTTCAGCTACTCATTAGAGCAGTATATTTGTGAATTATGTGTGAAGTTAATAACAAATTCAAGGTTAAGAACAGTCTGACTTCTCAGAAGAAGGGGACAGACTCTGGCTGAGTGTACTACTATCAAATATTCTGATTTAACAGGGGGTTTTCTTTAGAAAAATAGGCAGAATCCTAAATAAGGCTGATTTTGTGAGGAAAAATAAAATGGCATTTGGAGAGAGGGAATTGCCTTCCTCAAACTTAGCCCTGCCAGCAGATCCTCAGGGCTTGCAAGTATTGATGAGTTTTGTCCCATCGATTTGTGGGAGCCAAAGAAATCCTGATGTGTCTGGCTACATGTCCATAGCATGAAGTTTAAAGTGAAGTTTAAAATGTTTCCATGTGTCTAAAAGAACTGTATTAAATTTCATGACTGTGATAATATTTTGAACTTTGCACATTTGGCAATTGGTGGCATGTGGGAAAGTGTTACACTAATTCAGGTTGTGGGTTTATACTGTGATAAAGTTTTGTTTGGGATTTTTTTCCCTGAGTACAAAGTCTTGAATTATTCTTTTTTTTCCCCAAGGAGAAAACATAATCTGGAGACAACATTAAGATCTCCTTTTGTCTCATTATCAATGGAGATATGAAACAACTGGACTGAAAGTAGCTGAGTTGCAAGGTTATTTCTGTAGTTTCTGGAATCATTGTGATACTATTGACTTTAAAAGAACACATACACACCCAAAGGGAAAATCTATCATAGATTTAATTAGAGTGTTGTTTTGAGGTCAAAATTTGGTTTGAGGATAAACCTGGATTAAGACACCTGGTATCTTTTTCATGTAAATATAGAGTGATATACATTGCAAAAATAAGGGAATTTTTTTTTTATTATGAAGAATTAAATCTGACTATAAATGCCTGTTTTATTAATGTCTATTTAAAAATACCTAGTGCATAAAAATAAAAGAACAACATTCTGTCCCTGAATTTCTTTAAGGAGCACAATATACTCAAGTGACTGTAAATTAGCACAAACTACTTTGTCACATTTATAATGCATGGAAATGTCATTTCACAGGGACAGGCAAAGATGATGAAGGATGGAAAGGTGTTTAGAGTTATTCAAGAGAACTGCTGGGATCCAGAAGTGCGGATTAAAGAGATGGACCTGTCAGGTACCTCCATGAAGGAATTGAGATCATTATGTCTCATGTAGAAAAACTGCAACTTCCCTGTCAGTGCATCTGAAAGTGCTCAGTAACAGCAGGAAAATTAAAAGGTTTAGCATATTGATTCATTGCTTTAAATCTGTTCAAAGTCAGTGAAAACTGATATACTTTATATTCAGATGTTCCCATAACTTCCCTCATTTTCAGTAGCAATTCATTCCCCACATGGACTCATTGCTTTTGGAAGGATTTTAAGGCAGTAAGGAGCTCATTGACATGTGTAAGGGTGGCTGATTGTGGACTACAAAAGGCAACACACATTCCAGGTATAGCAGTAATTCACATAAAGCAGGAAGCCCTTTCATTTTTGTTCCAAATGTTAAAAATACTCTATTTCCCCACAGGATTTCTTGTATGTTTGTTTCCTTTTCTAGTATATTCTTTCTGTTTAGATGTTGCAGCTTCATTCTGTGTTTTTGTTAGAGGACTCTGAGCCTACAGAACTGGTACAGTTGCTTTCTCAGAGAAGAGGGTTTTCCTGATTGAGAAAGAAACTTAACCAGGTGCCCAATTCTCAGCTTTGTTTTCCATCCAGTTGCATACAGGACACTGAATCACGGATGTAAGATGGAGAGTGCAGATAAGGGAAGGGGTTTAGAGTCTGATCAGTTATTTTTGGTGGTTCTTATTAACACTGTGATTCCAAATTACTTCTGTGAGAGAAATATGTTACTAAAGATTACTGTTTTCTTAGATTGAGACCTGAATAATTCCTACATCAGTTTCCCAGTAGACACAAACTGAATATCTTATCCAACTATTTATAAGGAATAAATACCTGAATTACTTTCAAGAGCAAGTATTTTTTAAGAAGCATCTTTATGATTATTATTTTCTTCTCTCAGAGCTTATCAAGTTCCACAACTCCCTGAAAGGAGTTTGTAGCCAAGTGGGAGTTGGTCTCTTCTCCCAGATAACAAGCAATAGGAGAAGAAATGGCCTCAAGCTGCAGCAGGGGAGGTTTATATTGGATATTAGGAAAAACTCTTCACCAAAAGGGTTGTCAGGCACTGGCAGAGCTGCCCAGGGGCAGTGGTGGAGTCACCATCCCTGGAGGGATTTAAAAGAAAGGCAGATGTGGCACTTGGGAACATGGGTTAGTGGTGGGTTTGGCAGTGCTGGATTAATGGTTGGACTTGATGGTCTCAGAGGTCTTTCCAACCCAAAGGATTTTGTGATTCTGTGTTAGGAGATACTCTGAATCATTCTCCTTAGGGAGGTTTGGTGCACACAACTCAGGCCAGTTTGGGAACTCAGGAGCTGTTCATGAGGCAATTCATGTAAACACAACTTAGATAATTTTCACCTGCTTCATCTTCCCCCTGGAAAAGCAGGTATTGCAAACTCCAACCATTAGACATTTAATGGGAATGCCAGAATGTCTTTGCACACTCTGAAATTTGCTGCCTTGTAACAGAATCACAGAATCATGCCTTGACTAGACTGTAATCTTCCTCTGAGTTAGCTCAGGGATTTTGGGGATTACCAAGTCACTCAGCTACAATGTGGATCACAAATAGCCTTTGGGCATCTTTCCCTTTCAGATATTTCCCTCAACACTAAAGGCAAGTTTCCCCAAAACAGTTCTGCCCCACAGATTTGCTGTAGGCAAAGGGAAATCACAGGAGCAATTTTTTTTTTTAATTTCTGCAACAGCTTTCCAGAATAGAAAATGTACCATAAAACCAACACCACAATATTTCTCCTCAAACTGAACAGTGTTTGCTGGGTTAAAAAAAAAAAATCTAAACCTGTGTGTTACAGCACCATCTGGTGACTTGTGCCCCAAAAATGTCCCTTTTTATTACAGAACTCCAGAGATCCAGGCACCTGCCAGTTCAGTGGGGAAAAAAATAAAAGACCTTGGTGTTTTTCATTTTTACTGCTCAGCTAATGATAAAAACTATGGGCCACATTTACTCCTTTTTGATTTAGAAAGTTGTAGCTACTTAAAGACCATTTTCTGTAACACAGACGGAGATGGATTATGCCCAAAAATTTGACCTCCAAACTTGGCATAATTTTGGACAAAGATGCAAAGAGTCTCCAAGTGGAACAAAACTAGAATCAGTCACTGTATGATATTAACTCAGAGAAATAACTTACAGCTTGGCTACTAAAAGGCTTTCTTTGTGCATTGCCCAAGAAATCTTGCCAATGATAAGAAATGGGATCCAATGGACCAAAGAGACTCAATTAGTTCTGCTAATCACATGTCCTGGGTCTAATTGGTGTGCACACCTGTGTCTTGATCCACTCAATAAAACAAGCTGTCCAGGTAATTCAATAAAACAAGTTGTAAAGGTAATTAAAATCACAGTTCTGTGACACAAATCATCACTATTTTGTGAGAGAAAACCTATCAGTTCATTCTAACCACCTTTTCTTTTGATTTTCTCCTTTTGTAAACCCTCTGAAAAGGGTATAAAGTAGAAGTTTTTCTGTGCTGATTCTACTTGTTCCTAAAGCCACCACCTAGGAATCTTTGGCTGGGAAATCTACCTTTGGGCTTTATGTTAAATTTGCTCAGAAGTGTCAAAATTAGTTGAAACCAGGATGGTTATTGTGGAAAACATGATGGATGTTCTCAAACATCCTAATCAAGTGTCCATACTGGTGGATGACACAACTTAGGCTGTACTTCAGTAACTCTTCAGACCTAATCCTTAACCCCAAACCTTTGGTGCTGTGCATTATATCAACCAGATCTTGTAAGAACCTGAGCAACTTCCCCTCTTGTTTCCTCCTTAACGTCCTGAGAATCACTTTGTTGAACATTTGAGTGCTTTGGTAAGGTCACTGTCTCCCAGGTTTTCTTCTGTCATCTTTTCTTTAGTGGTTTCATTACTAACAACCACATTAATTTTTTTAAAGCATGACAGAATATGCTCATAAATATTACAATCAGACCTAAAATTAAAAAGAAAAAAAAAAAGAAGAAGAAGAAAAAATAATAACGTTTTGCAGGTAGGTATTCAGTGAAGTCCCAATTATTATCTATTGTTTCTTTTGTTGTTTGGCTGCTGGGTTTGTTGTTTTCATTCCTCTAACCTGTCACACACCAATTTATGGTATAGATTTGTGTTTGAAACAATTTGTTATTGCAAACCTCAAAGTTATTCCTGAAAACAGGCAAATTTTCTCACACTTACAACCTCAGTAGTCCAGACACTGGATCCATGAAACCCAACACAATTTAGCTTTGAGGAACCCTTAGTTAACATTGTTTGCCAACCATTGTTAACATAATGTGGTGTATCTTTGAGCTAATTCACTTATTTATTAAATAAATACAACAAATGTGACCCCAAAGAAAACTGAAGTTACTCTATTCTGTTGGTGTAACATCACATTCATTTATATAAGAGTAACATTACATTGCTATTTTAATTGATTGTACACGTGCATACTAAGTCCTTTTAAAATCAAAACACTTAATTTCAAAAAAATATAGCATGAGTATGAAAACGTTCTTTTTCTTTCTATTTACCAAATATGTTCAAATCCTAATAAACAGATACACTGCAAGATTTATTACTGTGATCCTTAATTTTTAAAAAATCTATCCATGTCATTTAAATCAGTCTTTCTTGTCATTAAAGCTTTTACTTTCTGCCTCTCAAATGAAAATGTTTTCTTATTTTTAACATTTTATCACTAAAAAAAATAAATTAAAAAGGAAACACTAATAACTGCTTTTTCTTATGCAGGAGTCACAGTCCAAGTCCTTTCCACAGTCCCTGTAATGTTCAGCTACTGGGTAGGTCCTACTAACATATTTTTGTCATTCATATGTAGCAAAAGTTTTAAATTATAAATGCATCTTCCTATAAATTGGGTGAGTGAAGTAAAAGGGGAGGTGTTGTGCTGTGAGAAAGGAAAGGCCAGAGAGCAATTCAGATGTGAGAAGGGCCAGCAGGTGCCCTGGCAGAGCTCCAGACAGAGCACACCCAGGGGGACAGAGTGAGGCACAGCTGGATCCTTCTGGGGGCAGCTGGGAGAGGAGGGAAGGGATTTACACCCCATGAATCAGCAGGTAGACATGTGTGTATGGGCTCCATGGAAGTCAGACATCAACAGTATTTCCTCATGAAAAAACCAAAATATATAAAATACATATTTGTGGTCTTGTCCCACTATCTTTTAAGTGTGGCACAGGACTCACTGGCCTGGAATATTTGAATCTTAGCATTCAGCAGCAAATTTAAGCTAATATGTTTCCTGCATGGTGAAATGAAATGTTTCATAGAAATAAAAACAGGCTGAGAAGATAAATCATTGCAAAAAGATGTTCTAAATACATTTTCAGTTTGAGTATTTAGTGATGTGTGCAGGTCAAGATGTTATATGTAAACAGATATGTTACATTAAAACCATTGTGTTAAGCCTACCATTGTGTTAAGTACCACCAATCTTCAGAATTTCTTGTTGGGTAACATCTCTTTAAAATTTTACCCTGGTGTCTAAGGGAATATTTTCCATTAAATATATATTGGAGTTTGGGGGAGATGGAGATTGATGTATGGATATTGCACTTCCCTTATTAGAATTCTAACTGTTACCTCCTTCTAAATGTTGGAGAAGTTTCCTCAAGTTTTTGCTGTCGAATTCTCATGCTGCAGCATCTCACATTTCTTATTTTTACTTCTTCAGCTCCAGTAATAGGAGAGTAAATATTCATTTCTACATTTAAAAACTATATACTGAGGGTTTTGCATTGGGATAAACAGAAACAGGGGACTGGTTTATGCAAAAGACCTTCAGTGCATCAGCAGCCTGGGCTTTATTGCACTCATCCTGAGCAGTAAAGGCAACAGCAGCTGATAAAATATTCAAGACAAGAAGCAGAACTGCACCCAGAGGTTTTAAAGCCAGGCAGAATTTAGTCCTGCAGGTTTCCAGCCACTCAAAACTGTAAAGCAAATGTAGGTTCAAGCCCTGTCTCTCAGTTGGTTGCAGTGACATTTATCCAATATCTTCCAAAGGAGATAACATTTGAGAGCTATATTTTAATGTACTATTCTGCTTAATACCAGGCCAAACCTCAGGATACTTTAGATCTGGCCCAGATATTAAACAATGACTTGGCTGCTACGGTGAAGAAGTACCCCAAGAGGTTTGTGGGCCTGGGCACGTTACCCCTGCAAGCCCCAGCCCTGGCAGTGGTGGAGATGCATCGTTGTGTGCAGGAGCTGGGATTCCCTGGAGTGCAGATCGGATCCCACGTCAACCAGTGGGACCTGAATGCCCCAGAGCTGCACGAGGTTTATGCTGTGAGTAACTCTCTGTCCTTCTCTGGGGGGATTCTGCAATATGGAATTGTCTCAGAGCACATTCAGTCATTGTTTGAGCCTTCTGAGCTGCTCAGTGATCAGAGACTCAGCTTTAATTCTGTATGATAATTCATTTTAGGATAGAATGAAAATACAACATAAAACATTCTGAAACATATTTTATAATAATGAGTAGCAGTTTTTTTATTATATGAGTTCTTACTGTAGAGTTGCCATCTTGATTTGTAAGGATTTGGACCCTGAGACTTGCTCAGTTGGTTAAAACTTGGGCGTAATAATGCCAAGGTCATGGGTTCAATCGCCTGTATGGGCTGTTCACTTAAGAGTTGGACTCGATGGTCCTTGTCCCTTCCAACTCAGAATAGTTTGTGATTCTGTGAAAAGTTCAGGATCAAATAAAGCATTTCTGCACTGTTTGCATTTGGGTTCAAGTTACTGTATCCAGTCTTATTGAAATAATTGATAAAACACCCCAAGATCATCAGAGATGCCTAAAGAGCCAAAGTACCACACAGAATTATGGAAATGGAGCCAAAAGTTCTAAACAATGCATTGATTACAAAATGAATTTTTAGACTGAATTTCTTAAATAGCCTGAGGTCCAGATGAGGATGGTCATTGGTCTGAATTACAGCTTTAATCAATGCACATTCTGCATCTGGTTCTCAGGTTATTAGAGCTGTCAGCTTGAAACTGAGCCACAGAGGTTATTTTTCAGGATGCTCCATTTATCCAAGAATGCTGTTGGTGCAGCCCCTGGACTGTTTTTATGGCCATATACAGGCAGTTCCCACCTCCTGCTCTCAGAGGTGCCCATGGAATCACAGCGTGGCTGAGGTTGGGAGGGACCTCTGGAGGCATTGAGTCCACTCCCCTGGTCAGCACATCCTTCCAGGAGCTCAGTCCCTTCATCACCTTTGCATTCCCTCCGGTAACTCCATGTCCCTGGTCATGAGATCCACCTCTGGTACTGGGATCTTTCCCTTATACTGTACATTTTTCATCTTATGTTTCACACGTGTAGGAAGCAACCTCTATCATTGTTGGAAACATCCCTGGATAATAAGGATTGGGAAATTAGGCCATATTTGACAATGAACTCTGTCAATCCACCAAGACAGTAGTTGAATTGCTATTTTTATTTTACAAATGTAGATGGCAACTACTCCCCACAATCCAAAAGTTGCAGCTTTATTTATGCATGTGTGGGTAAACAAAACCAATTTTTTTCAAATGTGTGATAATCTCCTTAGCAACAAGAGGAGGTCCAGAAATACATCTGACAAAATGAAGCTGTTAAATCCTGGTTAAGCATATGAGTGACTCTGATGAGTATATATTTAAATTTTAGCAAATAGTTAAATTAGTCAGAATCAGCATCCATCATTGTTCTGTTTTCCTTTCCTAAGATGTCAATAACTTTGGAAAAAATGAGTATACTTGCATGGAGATGGATTCTTGATCAGAATAAGCCATATTTTGAACTCTTAGTGTGGATTAGGAATATTTTTAACTTTTTTAAAGCCAGGCAAAAGGTCAAAGAGGAAAAATGTAGTGGAATTCAATGAAAATTCCCAAATGCAGCTGGAACAATTCTGCAAAACCATCCTAAAATGGTGCCATAAAACATCATGAGAATCCATCCTCATATGTTTAATTGAAACCAAAGGAATTTTTGCTTGAATTGAGTTTTATTCTTCAGGATGGCTGACAAACATGGCTGGAAAATCATTTTTGTACTGCATTGATCAGAGGAACACTTGGCTTCCTAAAAAGATATTATCATCTGTATTTCCAGCCTGTGGTCACTGAAAGAGCCTGGGAAATGAGTCAGGACTTCTGCATGTGGCGCAGAGGAGTAAATATAGGCAACGATTGCTTATAGTTCTTTCTTGTGGTCCAATTTTCATTACTAGTACTACAGTTCAGTACAGTTTTGCAGGTAATTTTAAAACATGAATAAGAACTAAGATGCATTTTGGTGTAATTAGCCAAGATTTAGGCTTTTTCTTCTTTCTGCAGGCTGCTGAAAAGTTGAACTGCTGTCTCTTTGTGCATCCCTGGGACATGCAGTTAGATGGGAGGATGTCCAAATATTGGTTTCCCTGGCTAATAGGCAAGTGTATATTTACTTTGATTAACCTAAAGTTATGAACTGGATTATGCCCAGCATAATTGCAAAGTAAAGTACTAGTACAGAATAAAAATGGGGTTTCTATCAAACTTTTTTTTATCAAGTGGTACGATTAAGTCTATTGTGTAAATTCAGCAGTCACTGGTTTTTAAGCAGGTTTAGTTTGTCTGACTTTGAAATACTTAGAATTAAAATTATTTGGACTAGCAGCAGAATTCAGTATTCTCTTTTAAGTACAAAGAGTAGATGACTAAGGAAAAATTAATTGTCTCAGAAATGAGCTCCTCAAAAAATAACAGGAGTAAATCAAGGAGGATGAAAACCCAAACATTACTTCCTAGAATTTATTGCATTATTTTCTAGAAATAGGTTAGTCAGAGAGGAAATAAATCTAAATTTACATCCCCTATAGCTGGAAGATCATGTACTTTGAAAGTTGTCCATGGATGGAGGGCATTGTCTAGTTTCTGGTTTTTCCCCATCTGATGGTAAATCAGAACAACATTGAATAACAAGAGGAGGGTTATTCTGCTTAGCAAAGTATGAACAGAGTATTTGCCTACAAAGACTTACAAGGCTTTGCATTTGAGCATATGGTGAAACACTGATGAAAAACCACCTTTGAGCTGGGTGGGTATTGTTTCCCCAAGAGATGAGGGGAACTCAGTTCCTAATTTTAAGCTGGATGTCTGAAGTTAGGTGTTTAAATGGCATGATATTCTAAATATGTTGGGTAAACTCAGAAATCCAGGCCTGCTGTAGGAACCTAAATTGCTGCTGTTCTCCTGACACTGCCCACCCAGCTCAGCCAGCAGCAAAGGGGGAGAGAGGTCTCAAAACTGTAGGAATGAGCATCAAGTCATAACTAAACCCCGAATCTCTGCTGGAATATCCACCAACACATCTGCCTCCCTTTCCACACAAAAGAAATCCAGAAGCCCAGGTGAGAAGCTGGCATATTCCAGACTTGTCTCTGAGCTGGGATAATGGGAATAACACCTGTACTGTGTGTTTCAGGGCCCACCCAGCCTGCCTGTCATCTGTCCTAGTGCCATAGAGTAAAACCTGGACTTAGAATTCAGATCTGGGCTTCCAGTCCTGTGTCTTCCTCTCAGTTAATTGAAGTCCAGCTCTGTGTCTCTCTGATAGAAATAACACATAACCTGTGGCAGCTGCCCTGTAACTGTTATTTTTGTCAGTAGGCTCAAGGTTAATGGAGATAAGTTAGGATAACACTTAAAACTCAAATAGGAAATTGAAAAAGTAAAACTCTTTTACGATTAATCTGTTTTTGTTCTTAGGTATGCCCACAGAAACAACCATGGCCATTTGCTCCATGATAATGGGAGGCATTTTTGAGAAATTTCCTAAGCTGAAAGTTTGCTTTGCACATGGAGGTGAGTGATGTACCCCGTGAAAATCCAGTTCTTCAGCCAAGCATGTTACAGCTGTTTTTTCTGGAGTCCCAGTGCAGGACCCAAGGTTCAGCCACCAGCTAAGCTCTGTTCCCCCAGACCTGCCAGAGCAGCTGCTTCTATGGACACTGTCCAGCCTGTTTCCACCAGTGTTTGAACTGTCCACAATACCCTTTAAGGGAAACCAGGAGGAAGGGGAGACTGGAGATGATTTAAGCAAAGGGACAAAGAAGCAGCAGGAGGAATTTGGGCATCACAGTAGAGAAGAAGTGAAGAAAAGAGAGAAAGAAGCTAAAGGAGGGGAAGGAATAAAAAATTACTGGTGCAGAGCATAGAATCATAGAATCAACTGAGATGGAAAAGACCTCCAAGATCATCAAGTCCAACCCTTCGTCCAACTCCAGTCCTTTTACCAGATCATGGCACTCAGTGCCACATCCAAACTCAGTTTAAAAACCTCCAGGGATGGGGAATCCACTCCCTCTCTGGGCAGCCCATTCCAATGCCTGATTATTCTCTCTGGAAAGAATTTTTTTCTGCTATCCAACTTCAATTTCCCCTGGCAGAGCTTGAGCCTATCGTGCCCCCTTGTCCTATTGCTGAGTGCCTGGGAGAAGAGACCAACCCCCACCTGGCCAGAACTTCCCTTCAGGTAGTTCCAGACAGTGCTGAGGTCACCCCTGAACCTCCTCTTCTCCAGGCTGAACACCCCCAGGTCCCTCAACCTCAGCAGTTTCTAAATAGCTGACAGTAAAACTTGTGGCTCTTTTGTGAAATTGTCGCTTTTTCCCCTCCTATTTTCAACTGCTTTATTACAAATTCCTCCCTGCAGGCGGAGCTTTTCCCTACACAGTGGGGCGAATCTCACACGGCTTCAATGTGCGCCCTGACCTGTGTGCCATGGATAACAAGGTGGATCCAAGGAAATACCTGGGCTCATTTTACACAGACTCTCTGGTCCATGACCGTGGTGCACTGAGGCTGCTGACAAGTGTAATAGGAGAGGTGAGTTTTAATGCTTCCAGAAGTGGGTGGGTCATTATCTAATTCTCTGTGAAACAGCAAGAGGAGAAGAGAAGACAGCAGGAAGAAAACAGCACCTTCACCCAGTGGAATTATGGCCTTCTGCCACGTTGGTATGTTCTTACTAACACAGAAATATTGAAGTTGTGGATCAAATGCAGGAAATCATGCCCTGTGAACCTTAGTTCCATGAGGCTGGTTCCTTCTGTAATCTTGCTCAGGATGGGACTGCTTCTTTTGGAGCTTTGTTTTCAAATGGCTTAATTTTCCAATTGTATTTCCACTTGGGAAGTTGTAGACAGGGGGAAAAAAGTAAATAATAAAGCTTTTGCGAGGATTCAGTACAGAACATTAAACATCATGGGTTTGCAAAAATATTTTCATTATTTGTAAAGAAATCTTTGTGGTTTAACAACTTGTTTAAATCAAGTACAGCATGGGATAGAAAAATTAAGAAAAACCATTCAAATAATCCCTTCTCATTAGTAAGTACTCAGGAAGAGGTTCAGGATGGCATCATTCATGCCAAATTCCAGTGGGTCACTACAAATCTGTGTTTGTGTCTTGATCTCTGGAGCTCGTGGGGTTTCTGCAGCAGCAGGCGGGGACCTACCAGATGTCAAGAACAGAAATGCAAGCTCTCACATTGACTTTCTTGTCTCAACAGCTGTAGTCCTGCTTCCTGTACATTAGTTTCCAGGTTCACATAGTATGGGGCCTCTCATGGAGAAGGTTTTGCAGAACCATGTCAAGCCAGTTCCTCATTTTTCATGGCCAGCATCGTTAGGGATTTGGGTTTACTTGTACTCACCTCCTCATGGGGGGAGCGAAGGACTGAGGCAATTTTGCAGTCTGACAAAATTCTCAGAAATGTGTATTTCTGCTTCCTTTAGATGGGATAGACTCCAACAACCTAAAACTAAACAGGGATGAACTGAAGTGTATGTGACTCACCACAACTGTCACTGTATTTGAATATTCACCAGCTCCAAGCCAAGGGACACATTGTGGTGCCAGGTAGTGGCTGTTCCCCCAGGACCCAAAGCCATGTCTGAGCACATCTCCATGCAGGCTGATGCCCTTCCTGCACAGCTCTCAGCTACCCTCTGGAGAGCTGTCCTAGTTCAAACCACACAGTGTCATCCCCAAGACTCCGTCACGTTGCTTTTAGCCCAGAATTTATTCATGTGATATGTGTTATCCTGCCAACTCTGAAAGCACTGCGATATTTGGTGTTTCTTTAAGCATTTGACTCATGGAAGGGTATTATGTGAGAATACCAACTTTCATCAGAAAGAGAGGCAACTTTTTAATCTTCAGGGTTATAATGTTTGAAAACATAATGTGAATGTTTTTTTCTCAAGGATAAGATGCCTTAGGCTGTGAAAAAGAGAAAGAAAGCTTTCCTGAGTGTTAAGAGCATTTATGTTTTGGGTAGCTGACTCATAACTTTTCAGCACTGGGGTTCCACCTGATGTCGCGTTGCTTGAGCTCAAAGTACTCAGAGGAGAATTAAAGAGGACACAAATGTTCTGTGAAGCATGTTGGGCAAATTGATTGCATTAAGAAACTGAACTTCAGAAGTCTGTTGACAAAATAAACAAGACACCAGAGAGGCTAATGCTGAGTGACTTTTAGATTGTCATATTACAATCCATAGTCCCTCTCTCCTCAAAGAACTAAATTCCATTTGCAAAGAATCACAATTAAGGGCCAGAGTTTATGTGTAGCTGCTTGGGATGCAAGGTAGAAAAATTAAAGTGTGGTGCAAAGACAGCAGCTCTGCCCCAACAGCAATAGTTTAGAGCAGCCTTGGGAAGCAGAGCTGACTCTAAAGCAGAACTGCTCTGAGACTTGAGTGCTACACAAGTTCAAACAGAGCAAAGTGAAATTAGTCAGCAATGGATTGACATCCTGTTGTACTTTCCCTCCTGCTTTGCTCTTGACATCACCAGTTCAGCTGAGCAGATTCAGACCAGAGAAAGAGCCTGTTGGTCCCAGCCAGGCTGAGTCACACAGCTGGTAATTCACCAAGGTCTTTCTAACAATGGCAAAACATGTCTCCCAACGTTTTAAAATGGATAAAAAGAAGTAAGTGAGTGATCTTGTGTCCTTGCAGTGGCAATTTAAAATTCAAGAGCTCGACTCATCCCTGTGTACTATAACTGCATGTAGAACAAAAGTATACTTTGAATGAATGTGGCCTGGATTTGGGGAGATTTCTCAGAAAAACAAGTCCTAGAGGGCAGTGCTGAATTGTTACTCCATAAGCCTTTGGGTGTCCTGGAAAATGGACATGCACATCACACCCAGTAAAATGTTTAAATCTATTATCAAAACACATTAAAGCCACTTGATTACTCTGAGCTACAGTTAAATTCAAGAGCTAATGCATAGCAAAAAGTCTTGGGCTGTTGACCATGATATATTTGGTATTTAGAGGTTTGTAACAGAATTTGAAAGAAGTCAGAATTGGGCTGAAAAGAAAAACAGATCTATGTATTGAGGAAAAGAAAAATATACCTATATATTATCCCAGTGAGGGGGTGGGAGTTCTTTCTGTTTGGGTATATAGGAGATGTAAACAAGGATGTACAAACCTTCCTGCCTTCCTTAACCTTGCCTAAGAAATAGCTGGGCAAATTCTGTGTTTTCTTCTCCTTTCCTTAGAAATCCATTTTCTCACATAAACCTGACATGTTTATTAGTTGGGGCTTTTTATAGATGGCATACATTTATTTTTCATATCTGAATAAAATGTCTTGGTATTTAATTGAATATTACAAATAAAAGAACATATTTAGATGCTTAAAAGTACATGTTCTAAATATATTTTGTTTAATCTACCCTCAGAAATTGATTTATTAGACAGAGGGTATAAATTCCCCTACCTTAATCTTATAGCAGATCGTCTATAATAAATTATAATGCATCAATACAGGGCAGAACAATAGAATGTGTCTTGTTTGGATTTTGGGTAAGTTTGTCCAGAGACTCTCGGGTGACACCTACTGGGGCTTTAAAAGATATTTTTAAAAGCATTTGACAAATAAAACCCCAAACATTTCAAAAAATAACTGGATGATGTTTTCTTCACCCTATTTCAGTATTGGTAACAGAGTTTAAACGTTATGAAAAGTGACCAAATTAATCACCTTGACTTCAAATCCATGAGATGTTTTAAAAACACATATTTTTAATGAAAGCTGTGGTTTTCAAATATTCATGTCTTCAGGAGATAAAGCTTAAAGGGAAAGAGACTTTTAATAAAATCACTAGAGTTGGCAGCATGCACTCTGCAAGGCAGATAAAATGGGAAATGTCACTGCAGGGGGAAAGTGAGCCCACAAAATATGGGCCTGTTGGGGCTGTGCCTCTTCCTTTCCATGTCTGGTAACAGGAATGTGGCAGATGGATTTTTATCCCATTTTCTTTTCACGGACTTGCTTTCAGAAGCAAACCATGTCATGTCACTCACATTCTCAGGTATATGTTCCAATGGCACAGTTAATATCCAGTCCCACTCAAAGACAATGACAGTTGAAAAAAGATACAGACTTCCAGAGAGAAATGAAATGTTGCAAATTTATGAGATTTAGGTTTTGTTATCTGAAGCTGAATACCAGT
Source organism: Hafferia zeledoni (assembly GCA_035583235.1). Lineage (NCBI taxonomy): Eukaryota > Metazoa > Chordata > Aves > Passeriformes > Thamnophilidae > Hafferia > Hafferia zeledoni. The sequence goes on along the minus strand of JAWWEV010000172.1, from coordinate 6,117,968 downwards.
TAAATTAATTTAAATTACATAAAATACTTGTTTTTAATTTCAGAGTTTGTAGTAATTCCACGTTGTATCATGTTTTAAGTAGTGTCACATTGCCATTATTACACCTTTTAAAGTACCACACAAGAGGTAATTTTGATCGCTTTTTATTTTTCTTCTTACACATTCTTCTCACATGTATGTAATTTTAAATTTGTTTGTATGTAGTCAAAAATTTCAAATTCAGAAATGCAAATCCAAGGATATTTCCTGAGTTTGGTGGAGAACTTCCTGAGATTCTTAAAGCAGTGTGTCAAATAGTCTCATATACATATTGGACTGCACACAGGAGTGCAGAGCATGCAGTGAGTAAGTCATAAATCAGAAGGAAGAATTTGATGTGTCCTTTATTGGCCATTTAATTATGGCAACACTTAACCAAGATTAATCACTGCATTTTAGGCAGCAGTAGTGTGAGCAGTGCAGGAGAACAATGGATGCCTATTTGTTACATTTCAAAAACGATTAACAAATGGCCTGCAATTTTTCCAAACCTAAATTCACCCAAAAACTCTTGAGTCATTGTTTTCAAGCTTTGTTCTTTCCCTAATGGAAGTTATTATCTTCATATTTGCTGTCATAATTAATCACTCCAATACAAACATGTAATTTCCTGTGGTTTATTACAAACTCCAGAAGGCAAATGCAGCTACTCCTGTTACTACAAAATGTACAACTTTTCTTATTACCAGGACAAGGTTATTCTGGGGACAGATTATCCTTTTCCACTTGGGGAGCTGGAACCTGGAAAACTGATTGATTCCATGGATGATTTTGACCATAAACTGAAGGTATGAACTTTACATGGGAGAGTTTGTCCCTCTCTGGTTTGAGACATGACACAAAACACTGACAAATAAGTGTAGTACACTGATTTCTGCAAGGCCTGGAAAAGCCCTTTAGTCTCCTTGCAGCAGCTCCTTTGAAAGCACCAGTAAAAGCATTTGAGTTAAATATAAGTTAAGCACAAACATATATATGTGTTCTGTTTTTACAGGATAAACTCAAGGCTGGAAATGCTCTGGAATTTTTGGGTCTTAGCAGAAAACAATTTGAATAATTATGAAGATCCTAAAGAGGCTAAACTTTGGAAATGACACTGAATCCTTTGGGATGTGCATGAGCAACTGTACAGGTGAAAGATAAATTTGACAAGAAACTGACAGTCTCCTGTAATTTCCAAAACAAAAGCAAAGATACTGGAAATGACTATGCACAGCTATTGTCTTTAAACAATTCTGAAATCCCTGCTTTCATAACAAAGGGGAGATTTCACCTTTTGCAGTTGTAGTAAGAATCTCCAAATTACAATCAATGCCATGTGATTAATTAGGACTTGATTCTCAGCAAGGAGAGTGCTGGGAAAATGATGTACCCATTACATTTCAGTCTTTGTTATGACCAATAAACAGAATTTGAAAGGATCTTAAAACAGAGTGTAAACAGAACTCTGTTGCTGCCCAGTGAAAAGCAACACCTGCCCTTATGCACTGCTGGGAGTTGCAGCACCCCACGCTCAGCTCGGCACTGCAAGGGCGTGCACTGATGCTTTGTCAATGTTGTGACAGGAGGAAAAAGGTCTCTGTGGGGAGCTTTACATTTTAGCTGCCACCTACACCACTGGCAACTTATTCACCAGAAACAATTTGGACTATGTGGTTGTAGGTGCAGAAATAATGTATTTTGTGTGGGTAATACTTGGTGTGTCACTGTCACTGTCAAAATAAATACTAGTGTTTAGCAACAATATGGTTTAATGTTCTGTTCCTTCAAAAATACTTCCTAAAAGGTTGGGTACTTTAAATGTTGAAGTGTTAGTGCTCTAAGTAGTCTGAGTCCTGATATAGGAATGGAAAGATGGCTTACTCTATAGAATATTGATTGAAATGGGATTTCATTATTATCCAGTGAGTGCACAGGCATCCTCCTCCCAAGAGGATTTTGTACTAGTCAGGAAAATGCAGATGAGCACTTAGAGTCTTTGTTCTCGTGGGAACATCTGCTGGCTACGTGTGGTGTCACCATCCTGCTGTTTAGGCTTAGACCACTGCAGGCAGGGGTTGTTTTTAGCTCTGGCCATCACTGCCACAGACTGCACCTGAAGGATGTGGAACACGAGCAGTTCCTGCTGATACCACCCTGTGTTGGGCTGCAAAGAAGGCTCTGTCCTTCTTTAGTGTCAAACCCACCAAAAAAACCAACTGTGGTTCCTGCAGGTTAATGATGTTTTCCTTGAGTGCCAGTTTGGGCTGGGGTGGAGTTATTGACCTTCCCAGCAGCTGGGACAGGGCTGTGGTTTGGATTGGTGTTGGAAAGTGTTGGGAACACGGGGATGTTTCGTTACTGCTGAGCAGAGATGACACAGAGCCAAGGCCTTTTCTGCTCCTCCAGTGAGGGGGCTGGGGGTGCACAGGGAGCTGGGACACAGCTGGAACAGCTGATCCCACCTGACCCAAGGGGGACCCCAGACCATATGGCATCATGCTTAGCATGTCAAGCTGTGGGAGCAGGAGAAGGGGGGGACGCATGGAGTGATGGTGTTTGTCCTCCCTAGTACCCATTCCATGTGACATTGCCCAGCTTTCCTGGGCCTGGCCAAGCATCTGCCCGCCCCTGGAGAGCGGGGAATGAATTCCTTGGTTTGCTTTGCTTCTGTGCACAGCTTTTGCTTTACCTGTTACACTGTCCTTACCTCAAGCCCCACGTTTTCTCACTTTTCCCCTACAGTTCCTGCCCCACCACGTGGGGCTGAGCTGCTGTTGGGGGTTAAACCACAACACTGAGCTCTTCCATTCTTTACTTTATTGTTCCTCCAAATATAACAGACTAGTGAGCCCCAGCAGCTGAAGTAGCCAGCAAGTCACTGGTTTAGAATATCAAGTTTTTATGTAAGAAGAAAAGAAGACCTAGAAAATAGCTGTAACAATATTTATTGTCCTCAGGGTCACAAGACTTCCGCTGACCTTTTTTATTTAAACATCCACATACAAGCACTGAGCTACTTAAATGCAAGATTTTTCAACCAGATCATTTTAATTAAATTTCAAAGTAGAAAGGCAACTTCATTCTCATATAATCTTATTTCCCTTCAGTGTATATGACTCTCAGAGATGTTTAAATGGATTTAAGGGGAAAATACACTGTGATTACTCCAATACATTTTAATTAATTCTTCAATTTTTTATGAATGAAAAAAGTTAAGTTAGTGAGAATGCCATGTTACAACTTTAGGGCCCAAGGTCTGAAACCTCTCCAATAGCAAGAACAGTATTTAATTGCCTTAACCTGTGACTAAATGGGTGATTGCAGCACTCTGCATGGCAGTTAATTAATGTGCATGCCCTGCATAAATCACATTCATTATGCACTGTCATTATTTAATGATATTCCACTTATCCTCGATGTGTCAAGATTTTTAAGACAGAGATATATATAATCTTCCCTACATCTTCCTTTTCTTTCATTAACAAAGCTAATGTAAAATTCTAATCACAGTCAGACAAGGACATTCTTAATTCTCCTCCAATACTTACTGAAGGAATGAAAAATGTAAGTTGAACACTCAAACTCCATGAGTTTTATACAGTGATTTAAACAACGAGGTAAAATATTGTACTTTGATTGTTACAGATGCAAAAATATGAAGGCAAAAATCAGCTCCAAATTACAACAGAAGTCTTTGAGGTGAAATTTCCTCTTCACATGGTAGATCTTAAGGTACCTTTGGGAAGATCAGGCAAGTAATTCATGTCTGTGCTTCATTATACATCTGCATATTTTATTAGCATTCTGTTGGGCCTGGTTATAAAATTACAACTGCTTGTATAAAATCTACGCTGAAACTGTAAAAGAATTGGTTGTAAAGTAACTTCAGGTGAACAAAACCACTGCAGAGTGGTAGTGGCATGTGCTAAACATGACAAGAATGCTTGGAGCTCTCATTCTGATCCGTGATGATCAGAACTTTAAATAAAGTACCTTTTTGTACCCTTTGAACTCTGAACCCACAACCTCAAGCTGTTGCTGAACACCCATAACTCAATACAGTGAGAACAACCTGCATTAGAGCAGGTGTAGAACAGATTGAAACGGAGCTGCTGAATAGACTGTGCTGGAGATGTGAGGGAATTTGGGAGGGCTGTGTAGGGAAAGGAGAAGGATGCACTTGTTCCCCCCAAAGCAGCGAGGCAGCAGTCAGGGTGTATCATTCCAGTGCTTTGCCAGCAGGTGCTGTCACTGGTTGGGCACTGGGATCCACCTGGGAATGAGGCTGAGGGTTACCAATCTCTGTGTAAGAGGGGTATATACCCAGGCCTGAGATCATGGAAGCACATCAAGCCCTGAACTTTAACAAGGTGATCCCACCACCAAGTGGAATGTGTTAAGAGATAATCTGGTTTTCTCCAACACCTGGGCACCACATGGAGCTCATTACCTGCTGTTTCACGTGTTAAAACCTCCCCCCTGCTCTGATCAGGCTTGGACATACACAAGGATCAGGCAGCAAAGGGCAGCTTTTCTGGAGAACCCCTTCACACACCCCACACTGCCCAGCAGCTCTGGGGCTCCATGATCCACAGTCCCACGATCAGAGAATCACAGAATTAACTGGGTTGGAAGAGACCTCAGAGATCATCAAGTCCAACCTTTGATCCAACCCCACTGTGATTACCAGGGCATGGCATTGAGCGCCACATCCAATCTCATCTTGAACACCTCCAGGGTCGGAGAACACACCACCTCTCTGGGCAGCCCATTCCAATGCCTGAGCACTCTCTCTGGGGAGGATCTTTTTCTAATATCCAACCTAAATCTCCCCTGGCAGAGCTTAAGCCTGTGCCCTCTTGTTCTACTGCTGGTTGCCTGGGAGAGGAGACCAACTCTCGATGCCACGATCCCATGATCCCTGAGCCCTCGATCCCACTATCCCCCGTTGCCACAAACCCATGATCCCACAGTCCTGTGATCCCGCGATCCCTGATGCCCAAGCCTGAGATCCACGATCCCACAATTCCTGATCCTCTGATCCCCCGATCCCAAGACCCACGACCCCTGATCCCCCAATCCTGAGATCTGTCATCCCACGATCCCCGATCCCACCATCCCCGGTTCCCGCCCCCCGCTGCCCCGCCCCTCCGCCCACGTGACCCCGGCGCGCGCGGCCGCTGCGCCGCGAGACTCTGTGTATGGCGGGGGGCGCGCGCGGGGCCGGGGCTCTCGCGAGAGCGGCGCGGGAGGCGGCGGCGGCGGCGGGGGTGTCATGGCGGCGGCGGGCGCGGGCCCCGCCGGGGCGAGGGGCGGCGGCGGCTCCTCGGCCGCGTCGCGCTGGTTCTTCAGCCGCGAGCAGCTGGACAACACGCCCTCGCGGCGCTGCGGCGTGGAGGCCGACAAGGAGCTCTCGTACCGGCAGCAGGCGGCCAACCTCATCCAAGACATGGGCCAGCGCCTCAACGTGTATCCGAGCGGGGCCGGGCGGGACGCGCTGAGGGCGGCGGGGCCGGGCGCGGGCGGGCGGTGGCGGGGCCTGCCCCGCGGGTGGGAGCGCTCCCCGAGACCCTCTCCGGGACCCTCGCCGGGCGCTGCCGAGGCCGGAGCCGCGGCGTGAGGCACAGAATGGGAGGAGGAGCCTGCGGAGCCCCCGCGCCGCGCTCTTTGTCGGTGGGCGAGGCCCCGCGGTCCACCCTGCCCTGCCCGGCCCTTCCCGCCGCGCTGCGGCCCCGGCGGCGCCGCCGGGCACTCCCAAAGGACACCCGGGTGCCCGCAGACACCTTTCCCCGGAACAGGCATCTCCTCCTTAGCCCTTCTTTAATGTGATCTAAAAAAGATTAAAAAAGGACATCAGAGCGAGGCCAAAACCTCGCATCGCCTACTGAAATAGTTGAATTGGAGCAAAACAAAAGCACTTGAGACGGTGTTTCAGCGTGTGCCGCCCATTGAGGGGTTTTCATTCAGCGGGTGACTGGCGAGCCTGCTGTCGGAATCTCCACATGGTCCTCGAAACAGATGGGAAGATCCGTGTTAATATCGGCTGAGTACGTGTTAATATCAGTTCAGTTCTGAAGCGTCACGTCCTTAATCCATTTTCGGCTGAGGACAGGGTGTTGAGAGCAGTGATTGATGTGGAAAGCGCTTTGCTTTCAGATCCTGTAAACAGTTTTATCAATGCGTAGTATTTCCTTAATTTAATCTTCCAGATCTCAGCTTACGATAAATACCGCAATTGTTTACATGCACAGGTTTTATATGCATCATTCCTTCACGAAATTTAATCGAAATGTAAGTATGATTTTATATGTGGTAATAATATGCCCAGAATTTTATTCGCCTGACTGAGAAGTGTTACTTGCAGGAGTGTAAAGTTTGGTTTGTTTACAGGAGTTGCAGCTTCTTATCAATGATTTAGAAGCAGTAATGATACTGCCTTTCAACTCTGAATTTCCTTAACTAGTGGCAATTAGATTTTATCTTCTGCCATCGAAATAAAAGAATGGGCACCATCAGCAAGCAGATTTCAAACGTGTGGAGAAGGCATTGAGATGTTTTGAATGTGGCTGTGCCTGGGCGGTGTAGTTTGAAAGGCTGGTGTGTAGGAACACACATTGTTGATGAATCAGTGGAAGTGCTGGCGTGGTGTGTCTGACTGATAATGTGCTCATCTGTGTATCCATATGGATTGTGTATCTGTTCCTGAAACTGTGTAAATTCATTTAACTACTCTAGTCTTAAGTGGTGTGATGATAAGGCATGTTAGACAAGAAAAACCTTTACATTTGATAGGAGAATGCCAGCTCTCCTGTTTTAACTAATGAACTGAATATGTTGACTCTGGGCACAGAATGTGCTACAAAGAACAGAATTCTTCAGTAAAAGTACTCCCTGTCATTGAGGAATTCTCTAACAGGTACTAACTTGGAAATGTCAGTCCTCTTGTTTTTTTATGTCCAGTACTGGCTGCAATAGGTAGAAAAGTAATAATATAATATATTCTAGGTATTATTGAGGGGGTTTGTGTGTTTGTTTGTTTTAAGCAAGAACAGTTAGTAATGATGGTGGTGTGTGACTAAATGCTGAGGGTGAGTGTTCGTAGATCTTTTAATGACAAACAGATGGAGACTCAGACAGATGTTAGACCTAGACCAGAGCAGACCTTGATCTGCCAAGGGGCAGAATCTTGCAAACCTTGCACTGTCTGCAGCTGAGGCAGGTACGCAGTGGGGTGCAGAGAGAGCCAACTCTTCTGTCTGGCATGAATTTGTTTGCTGTTGTTGGCCCAACAAATGGACATCTTATTCCGTGTTTATTTGGCAGGAAATACATATTTCAGAAGTGTATTTCTTTTTTTTTTTTTTTTGTGGAAAATCAGAGGTAAATTCAAGTTTTCAGCAGCACGTTACCAAAACTGCGTGTAAATCCCTCCTCCTCCCCTCTGTGTACCTGCCCATGCACAGTGACCTGTAGCTGTGGAAGAGAAGCTGGTGAGGCATCCAAAGTTTTGTGTTGCTTGTGGACTTAATAATCTGGACAGAGCTGCTTGGAAGGGAGAGATGGCTCTGTGTGAAGCTGCCGTGTTTAAAAATAGACCTACATACCCCTTATGTCACCTGCTGGTGTTTGTGTTGTCGTCTGGTCATCTAGGACAGATTGAAGTGGCAAGAAGCTTTAGCTGCTGTGTTTGGTTTGTCGCTGAATCCTGGCAAAAGAACCGGAAGCACAGTGCTATTTGGATGAAAACTAGGCCTTGATTTGTATTTTTGAATCTCACAATTCACAAATAAGACATGTAAGGGCTGAATGCCATGGAAACTGCGACTGTTGTGTTGTTAAATTAATTCTCAAGTGGTAGTATGCAAAGTTAAAGGCAAGTGTGCTGCAGGTTTTCACTCAGTAATTCTGACTCTTGCTGAATTCCCTCTTGTAATTGTTAATGAGTGTAAGGCCGGGAGTGGCTTTGTGTGAGTGCTGATGGACAAGGGCATTTTCTGACTCGCATTCCTGTGGGGTAAAGGGGGTGGTCTCAGTGAGTGGAGCCGCTCTTCAAATACTCCCAAACCATCTGTCGGGCGCTCTAGAAAAACCAAAAGCCAAGGAGTGTAATAAATACTTAATAGCAAATCCTCAGAGCACTTGGCAAGGTGAAAAATGTAACAGTATCCACCACTGCAAGAAGAAAGTAACTCTTAGAAATTAATGGTAAGTTACTGGCAGTCTTGGAGCTAAAATTTTCTACAGTATAAGCAATGTATCTCTAGTGTTTCTTTGTTGGGTGCACGTGGTGCTGTTTATTCATGGCAAGAGGGAATCTGAAGGCTGGGATAGAGAATTACGGGACTATTAATGCCTTGTGGTCTTCTGAGCTGAAAAAACGTAGCCTGTGTTTTCTTCTTTTATTGGTAGATTAATGTTTTTAGCCAAGTAATAAGCACTTGTATATGGAGTGTAATTGCCAGGTCATACATGAGACACGTCTCATGTATGTCACATACACTTAATTAACGGGTCTTCTAGTGGAAGCTCAGTTACTGAATGGCTGTTGTCTTTTTTTTCCTTCAGTTTTACGGGCTTTCAGGAGGGTGAGTCACGAGTGAATAGGGAAGAGAATTCCCAACAGTATCTTCAATCTGTAGAGCCACAGGGGTGGCATATGCCAGTCAGTTCCATGTCCTGCTCTAACGATCAAATTGCCCCTTTTTGTGAGGTTGCTGTGGGCTGGCAGGTCACTTAGGAGTTGCCATGGATTGCCTACAGAGTACATACCTTCAGGTGCAAAGAATTATTGAGGTTTTGATGCTGCAGTCAAAGCAGGTTAAGCCCTTACAAGGCTGCTGTGCCCCGTGAGAGGGTGGAAACTTGCCTTACCAATTCTGGTAAGCAGGATTGGGTGCCCTGACCAGTAATTTCCCTGGCTGTGCAATGACAGGAGTTTCTGTGGAACTGCCCAGCAGGAGTACAAATTATTCTCTCAGTGTTCCTGTTGATGAGAGCACAGTAACTTTGGTTTGCTGGGTATGGAGTTGGCCAGTGCTGATACTGGGATGGGGAGGGAGCTTGCTGGGGTTTTATGGGCAGAACTAGCCTGACTGTTATACTTAAGAGTATCCTGAAATTGAAATTCTTCTGCCAGTACTGTTCCTGTGATACTTGGTATCTGATACTGTTATGTAGCAAATAGTTGTTTTAGATGCATATTCTTTAGTGCACTGTGATTGGAAGAACAGAAAAGGGGGACAAATCCTTTGTATGCCGGAAATGAGAGGTAAGACATGCAAATGGTAGCTGTAGTTTTTCAGTATAATCCTTGTAAATGCTGTGTGGAATATTGAACAACCAGTTGAAAATACCCTTGATGTCAAGGGGTTCTTTTGACATGCAGTGGAACTTAGTGAAGAGCCTAAAGAAAAATGTATGAGGAAATTTTTCCTTCAAGTGCAAGGTGGGTGAGTTGTGTGGAGGGAGTTTTGTGTCCCATCCTTCTGTATTCCCTTCCTGTCTCTCATGCCTTGTACAAATCACAGCATAAAACAGTTGACTTGGCAGTTATGCAAAGTTCTTAAAACTTTCATAATACGCATCCTTCTTTAGCAGGCTGGTTTGGATACTTCAGTTCTGGTTTTAATCTTGCAATTTAACATATTTGCTGCTTTTAAGCAATGAAAGCTCCTGCTTATAATAAAAAAAATCCCCTGCAGCTCTTTGTGTTCGAACTCTCGTAGACTGGAACCAATCAATGTCTTAAACTAAATTGTATCAGCTCTAAAAGCATCCTAATATTGACATTGAAAGGGTGAGGGGCAGCTCAGAAAACTGCATGCATGCTCCATATGTATCCTGAGATGTTTCAGCATGCCTTTGTCTTTACACTCTATCTTGTGCTTTTTAAGTGAAAAAGGGCTGATACCACAATTACCAATGACACTTGCTTGGATTGTCTTAAGGCTCTTGGGTTTGGGGATTTTTTTCTGTTTCAGGGACTTGCTTTCTGAGATACTGAGCTGGTGAAAACCAGGATTTAGTTTCATAAATCCTGTCTGTTCTGAAGATATTTCTCCAAGTCTTAACAACTATTTTGGGTGCATGGCAGATAATTACTTTAAATTATTTTGGTTGAGATTAAGATGTTTGTATGTAGGAAGCATATTGCTTTGTCAAGCACATCTTTAATTTTGCCTTTTTGTTCTGCTTTGCTTTTTTTGCCATTTTTGGGAACTGGAAATGAATGAAAGCATTTGAGTAACTTTGCCAGTTATACACTTAGCAGGGTGTGTCATTTTCATTGAGGACTGATGTGTGCCAAGTCTGGAATTCTATTAGGATGTCTATTTTCTGAATAAATACCAAGGAAGATAAAAATACTGACCTGCTCAAAACTGGGAGTGAGAACCCTTGTCCTTAGCCAGACAGAGACCTGAAATTCTTTGGCTAGAAGGCAACACTTCTTTTTGAAGGAAATAGATAATTGGGCTGTACAAAAATTTCTGATGAACCAGAGTTACATTACAATTAATCAGCCTCCTGAACTGTGTTTGATGTGAGGTCTTGGAGATCAGGAATAGCATGGAGACTTCTTGGCAAGGAGTGATCCTTTCCAGTAAATCAGATGATCCCCTGAGGTCAGCCTGATAAAGGTGCCTTTTTGGAGTGAAGTAGAGCTTTGGTGCAGTCAGACATCGAGGACAGTGAGTGAGAATTTGCTGATGAATCAGTTGTGGCCATTGTCTTGCTTCAAAGAATGCCCTGGGACATGGAAATGTTTTCACCCCGATTGTTGGAAGTGGCTTTTTCAGAAAGGTAAATTGTGAAAATTCCACATATGCATAACTATACCCACAAACAGTAGGGAGAGGCCCGGGTTTATATGCATGAAACAGCCCCAGGTGAGGGAGCTTTGCCTGGGCTGTTGCCTCACAGTTTGTCTGCTCTGTGAAACACCTTTCCATGCCGTGTGTGTTGGGTTACCCTTGTGTCCTCCTGTGCATCTTACACATTTTCTGGCACTTCAGAGCTGTTGATATTCTCTCCTGAACTCTAGAAAGTTTTTCCATCACATTCAAGTTTTGTCTCCCAGTGTGAGACATATTTCAAGAAGTATATCCCTAGCAAAGGGAATTCCTTCCTTCCAGAATTTCAAATCATTCCTTCAAGCAATGGGGTTGGGAACTTCTAAAGCATCATCAGAAGTCTTAAATGACAGAGCAAATATGGCCTTGTTCAACAACACTTCACCTCAGGTTTTTACTTCATTCATAAGGCCCAAGTTACAAGCTCCTTAAAAAGAAAGCAGGGGGTTTTTTTGGTCTCCCTTGTAAAATTTGCTCCCTGTGACTTGTTTTGGGTGGTTTGGGTTTTTAGAATGCCAGATTTATCCTGGCACTCCTCTACTCATGAAAGGGTATTGCCTTCCCAGGGTGTCAGTTTTCAAGTCTGCCAACTTTAAATTTTCTTAAGATCCAGGCAGGCATTTCAAAGTCATTTAAGGATGCAAAAAATACTCTCTCAATACTTTTGAAAGGTTCTAAAATTTAATTCCTTAAATGCTCAGTTCTAATCAGTTTGCTGCAGTTTTCCATGTATTGCAAATCTTTATAGCAAATGCTTCATTTTGTCATAACAAAGGGCTGCTTGCTGATAAAGAGAAGGCAAACCTGACTTTGGGGGTGGATTCCTCCATTTCAGTCCAGTTCTATTTGGGCAGTGAATGAGAAATCCAATACCTGCACTATTTGCACCAGGCATTAATTAAATGCTCAACAAGCAGCTGCTTCAATCTCTGAATAAATGCTTTATACTGGCTTAATTTTAACCATTGTGATCAGCTCATGTCTAGCTGATTGCTGCTGCCATTTTAATTCCTGTTTAACATGGGCACCTTTTGCATACAAAGAGGACCTAATTCTTCAGTCTTTTGTGGTTTGCTGTGCTGTGTGTCTGCACACATCAGTCATTCTGTTCTGGCTGACAACAAACTCTCCTTCATGTCCAACTCCTGGGTGATACTGAACTGCCAGTGGGAGTTTTGCTGCCAGCTTATGACACTTAGAGTTTTATATCAAATTTCATCTTTAAATGTAGTGCATAGTCTTTAGCAACATTTGATATAACTCATCTTTCATGAATTCTTGTGCTTTGTTCTCCAGATACTGCTGGGTATATAGTAAAGTTTCTAAGAATATATATATATATGTATAAAGTTTCTTTGACTCACACGGCCTATCTTTATATAACAAGCTGGTTTTATTAAAGTTCTGTGCAAAGTTTCTTCCTCTTTAGGAGAATCAAATGTTAGCAGAACTTGTGATCAGCTGTTTTGGCTTTTACTGAAAAGATGGTGCAATGACTCTCTCTGTGCAGGGAATTGGATGAACTTTCCCACGAAGTATATTTAACTTGAAACAGCCTGTTCTGGTGTGACTAACTCTTCTGGACCAAATTATTTTTCCTATGTTGAACTAGAATTAGTTTGACCTCAGGCTTCTTACTCATAATGTAATTTAGCATTATGCTACTCCTTCCCTGTGCTGCTGGGAGGATTACATCAGTTATAAAATAAAACAGGACTAGTTATATTTTTGTTGCCTTGCATGACTTCAAAACTGGGGGGAAAAAAAGCCACAAATCAACTTCTTAAACTTTTCTATTTATTAGTTTAGGCTCTCCATAAAAATTTGAGTCCTGCTTGTAAAAAGTTAACAAAATCCACATGTGTTTTTCTTCTTCAGATAATGTCTCCCACGGCATTGTTTTTGGCTGCAAAAGTGGAAGAACAGCCACGGAAACTTGAACATGTTATTAAAGTAGCAAATGCCTGTCTTCATCCTCAAGAGCCTCAACTGGATACAAAGAGTGATGTAGGTGGAAGTCGTGGTTTTAAAGATGATCAGATGACACTTCATCTTCTGAACTGTTACATTGTCTTCCTGGATTATTGCTGTCTGCAGTCTAGGAAAAGCCTTTTGTTTTTACACCATTTAAATATTTTGTATTGCTTAATGCAGCTTATTAAAGACTCATATTTGTTGTGAAACTTGAAATTGCACAGTTGTTCAGCTGCTCCTGTGCTGTACATTGGTGTTCCTTTCTTTTGGCAAAGTTTGTACAGAGCCCACTTACTTTATGTTTCACATTTGCTTCCCTGAGCCACAAGCCAGCTGAGCATCTCCAGCTGGATTTTTAAAGTCCTTGTAAAATGAATAACCTGCCCAGAGATATTGGAGTTGATTTGCACTTTGTAATTCTTGGAGTGTTCTGAACTGTCAGTTCTAACTGGCCTGGGGGCTGGTCCTGTGTTGGCAGTGCTGCTGTTCAGACAGGCAGCGTGGGATTGGAATTCTGAGACAAGGGCTTTCTGCCTCTTCACCTGTGTGCTTGTTTGTTTCAGGCTTACCTTCAACAAGCCCAAGAGCTGGTTATACTTGAAACAATAATGCTTCAAACTTTAGGTATGTTTTTCTGAGTATCTCCTGTGCAGGCAACTTACCATGAAGGAGTAATTGGGACCCAAGTAACTGGATTTTTGATGTGTTGTTGATACACTGGGATTTGACTGTTTTTGTGTATAACTTTGGACCTGTGAATTTAGTTTGGTATTAGCAGTTCACTTTGGAGTAAAAAAGTGCATCTATACTTAGGAAGTAGGTAGTTCTGACAGTTTGAGTTAGAAATGTTTAGGCTTCCAAATAGATTTGACTCCAAAGCAGTGATTACACTGATATTTCTTGTGCAAGGTGACATGCTGGGTCAGCTGTGTGTGTGTCCTGAAACAGTTGGGAAGAGCTTTCTACCAGGAGCTCTTCCTTGTCTTGTCTTTCCACAGAAGACCCTCATGTCATTGAGCAGAGTAATTCTGGTGATTGCAAAATTTGAAATGGAATGTTCTGATAAAAAATTCTTCTGACTATAAAATACCATAGAGACAATCACAGCTGGTGGGCCTGAGAGCACAGAATTGCTCAGATATTCTTAAGTACCACTTTGAGTATATTGTGCAAAAAAAAAATAGCTCACAGTAGTGACCTAATGCTTAAAATAGTGTCATAAACAAAGGCTTTTTGTCACTGACCTACAAATCAACTTAATTTGTAATTCCACAGATGCAAGTTGTTTTCAGTCCTAGAAATCAATGAGTAAAGTGCATGTACATGGATTTCAGTGTCTGTGCAGCACAGTTTTTACTGACTTATTAATGTGCCAGAAACTGTTCAGATACATCCAGCCTGGAACATACAGCACTTTCCCAGGTTATAGGTGTGTACAGGCACTGAGATTACTGAAGAGATACTTTACTAACTGATCATGAAGTAGCTATACCATCTGCCCTTCAAATGGATGAAAAGCTGCAGAATAAAAGGCATTTAAATCCTGCTACTTGTTCTGCAGTGCAAAGGTTTAGTAAGTATTTTAGGTTGGTGGGGAATCATAAGGGGGTTGGGTTTTTATTTTGCAGGTGCAATTGTGTAATTCTAAAATGTATTTGTAACTCTTCAGGTTTTGAGATTACCATTGAACATCCACACACAGATGTTGTGAAATGTACACAATTAGTGAGAGGTCAGTGACTTTTAACCACTTCTGTAAGTCCTTTTTTACCTTTCTAGTAAAACTTGAGAGTAAAGTTATTTGTGTAATGTGATCTTCACGAACTGTTATCCAAAGAGTATATTTAAAGCAAGTTACTAAAAGCTTGTTCTTTGCCTTTAGAGATTAAGAGTCCAGTTCTCTATCCTTCATCATTTTTTTGTTTTCTTACTAGCTTTGATTTTAACAATACCTGGTCCATGTTCTTGAATGACAGAAGCAGTGAATCATTGAGCAGTGATTGGCTGCTCTGAGCTGGTAATTCTCACTCTGAAGCAGTTCTACCAAGGGAAGCTTAGGCTGCCTCTTGGCTCATGGCTAGTGCTAATGTGTTTTTTTTTGTCTTAGCAAATCTTTTTAGGTAATGAGCTGAGGGATAAAAAGGGTGCATAGCAAGTCTGCTGTCACATACAAATACTTAAAAGATGTGACTAATTGTTTTTCTGGAGTACTTACTTGTTTTGGGTGGTAGCACAAAAAACCTTTTGTTAAACATATCCTCAGACTTGTATGCAGCTCATTAATGTGACTTTAGAAACCTGTCTTGTTCTTCAGTATTTTTATGGCATTTTGGCACACCTTCTTTAATTCTTAAATTGGTTTCCTTTGGAGCTTAAAAAAAAGATTTAAAAAATCCTCTAAAAAGATGGAGAATGAAGAAAATCAGGAATCAGTTGTAAAAACACCTAAAATAAGCATTTCACTTTAATTATGTTCCTTAAGCAAGAAGTGTTTGGAAATTATTGGACTGTGGCTGTTAGCCTTTAGTCATTGCATTGAAAAATGCAAAGTTAAGTGCTTCAAAGTTTTTGGTGTTTTTACTTCCCTCTATAAAACATCAAAAGTTAAGTACAACTTATTCATGTTAACTAGATCTGTTTTGTAGTAACTCTGGAATTCCTGGTGTTCTTTGAAGGAAGAGTATCTCTTAATTTCAAGTAGCTTCCTGGTGTAGTGTCTGCAGAGTCTGAGTAGGGCTGGTGCTGTAGTTTGTTTGTATATAAAGTAGCTTTATTGCTGTTCTTGCTGTAAGATAATGATCCTCTGCTTTCTGTCCAGAAGTGGTTGTGACTATAATGGCATGAGTATAATTAGTTACATCTAAAGTAGTCCCAGTATTTGGCATCAGCAGCTCTGTAGGGTTTTGCTTTGGGATTTCTTTGCTGTTGGGCAGTATAAATGTGAGCAGCTGTCCCTGTTTTGTGGGAGCCCCTGCACTTGTGCTCAGGGTTTGGGCTGTGGGGAGGTGCAGGTCATGCTGCACTCCTGAGGATTTCCACATCAGTGGGTGTGTTTGGCTGGAGCCTGCGAGGAGGGGACACTGCCACACAAACTGTGTTTCCTTTGGTCAGGGGCAGATGCCACTCTGACAGTTCAGCTCTTCCTTTGTGTTTGGTGTGCTCATTCTTGGTACTGACCAAATTCACACTTTGAAGGTACTGCTAATTTCTTAATTTGACCTTTTAAAGCTGGTATTTAATGCCAGCAGACTTAAAAAGAATACTTGGAATTCTAAAATTATGTCAAGTCTTGAAATCTGAAGACTTCAGCGAGAGCTGAAAGTCCATGTACCTCAAGGAGTGGTGCAAAGGGACTGTGCTAGGTGTGATGCTTGAAAACCTGTTGACTGAAGTAGCTGTGCCCCTCAGTGTGGGTGTGTGTGCAAGTGGAACCCTTGGCAGCCCCTCCTAGGAATGGTGTAGACTGTGAACACAAGACTGGAATGCCTAATATTTTAAAGAAAAAAAGGAAAAAAAATGGGAAACAAACAAATACATTCGTTTGAAACATCAAGCATGAAATCTGTAGTCAAGGACAGAATAATTCCATGGGACATTGGTGTTATGTATCGAGAGAACAGAGATGGGCTAGTGGGGACAGTGATGTATCCTCAGAGATACAGTATGAGTTTCGTTCTCTATCCCTGAACATTGATTTATTGGACAATGTGGTTTTTAATCAGTAGATGCAACGGTCAGATTTTTCAGTTCTGAAGTTTTCAAAATATCCCTAAGACTTGTCAGTGTTAAACAAAATGAAAAAATTTTAAAAACCCTCAGGTTCTATTGATGATGCTCGAAAGGTTCAGCCAAGTCCTCTGTCAGAAGACTTGTCTGGTCTCATAGTGGCACACCAGAATCAGTTGCTGGAAGCTGAAGAGGATCTAGTAAGTGGGAATTGGTGCAGATAAACATAATTGCTTCAACATACAACTAAAGAAAAAGTTGAATTCTTCTCTAAGATTGAAAGCCTTTTTGAAGGCAGTATGAGACAAAATGGGTCACTGTAGGTAAAGGATGACTGGATGGATACGTAATGACTCGTGATGTTCAGTCACATGGTATCGAGTTACTCCTGCTGGTATTCAGAGACTCGTGGGTTAATGGAATTGTTCCATCTTTACAGTTTGGTCAGTACAGCAGGCCAGGAAAATGGTGTGGGCTTAGTCTTTTTTCTGCACCATTCTTCCTCAGTGTCAAGAGACTGAGAAGAGGAGACAGAACCATCATTCCTTAGGATCCCACAGGTCCTCCAAGGAATCTGAAGGCAGTGGATGTGTGAGGGCCTGTCAAAAACTTAGTGCCCATTCCAAGAAGGCTCCAGTACTGAAGAGAAGAGCCAAAAAAACCCACTAAAACACCAAAACCAGTTCTGTTAAACTCCCTTGCTGGCTTCAGTGCTTGTTGAATAATCAGCAGTGAGGCTGCTCTAGTGCTGAGACCATGACATGGTGCTCTGAAGCTCTGGTGCAGAATCAGTCTGTTCTCAGCCTGCTTCTGGTAGAACTTGAAGGGGAGGAATCTGTATCCTCGTCTCCATCTTGGGAAATCTTCAGCCCTTCCTTTTTCTGTGTTGGAACCCAACATTTTGGAACTGAAGATGGGATTTCAAGGACTTCTAGGACTGTTCTCGCTGCTCTGCAGGTTTCCAGGTACCTTGTACACCATGATCCTTACTAATCTTTCATGGAAATTGCACTGTCAGATCCTTCAGACATACCAGAGTATCTGTGTGCAAAGTTGCCATTGGTTAAATCAGGCTGAGAAAGACAAGGTCAGCAGAAGAGGAGGTGAAAATGCATCAGAGGGTATTCTCATGAGGAAAAATTAAATCTTACTGTACTGAGTGGTGTGGAAAGATCTGAAACACCAGCAGCACTCCAGCACTGCTACAGGTGGCCTTCACATCCTGAACTCTGACCCCAGGCTCTTACAGGCCTGATCCCAAGGTTTACATACTTTAAAGAAAGCGAAGCCACCAGGACTGCTCAGACCTGAATGCCTTCCCCATGGCCTGCTCCAGCCCTTCCCAGACACAGCAGCATCCACAGGCAGACTCTGCTCAGTGCCTGGGGCTCTTTTGCCAGAAGGACTTCAGCAAGTTTCCCTCTCCTGATGCTGCCTGGCTTTTCTGCAGTCTCCTCCTTCCAGGGAATGCTCCCAAATGTGGGCAGGGTCCAGGCACAGCCACCTACCACCCTCCTGAGGGGAACTTGGCAGTCACATTTTCCTGTCTATATCCCGAGATCCAAGATAGGCTGTGTTGAAGGAAAGACTCAGGTATCTTGGAATTGCAACCAATTGATTTGTGTGGCTGTGCCCAGTAAAACTCAGTTCAGTTTCCAGTTGGCAGTTCCTTGGAGACCGCCTTTTGGAAGGTGTATTGGACAAGAAGTCCTGTTTCAGAGTACTGATTCCTGCTTTAGTGATCCCCTGCCTTATGGTTGGTTCAGCAGTGAGACAGGATGGATGTTTCCAATCCCTCCTAAATGCTGAAATCTCCAAGTGGGCAGTAATGGCTGGTGCTGTAGCCGTCGGTCCTGTGGCTTGTGAGTTGTAAGAGCAGCTCTGCTGGCTTGTTTTAGTCTCTGCTTCAAGATGATTTGGATCTGGAGATGCACTTTTCGCTACTGTAATGGAAATAACCACCAAAATGTAGGAACCAAAATTCATTAACTTAAATTTCTGTGATGGAATCTGCTAAACCAGAGCTGTCCCAGACAGGAGAGTTTGGGACAGATGTTTTCAGATGGGCCTTGTGTTATCAAAGGCTTTAGTTGGGAGTGAAATTTCTTGGTGGTTTTGGCAATGATTATTATTTAGCTGTAAATAAGTTGAAACAGTATCATACTACTTGTAGTATAGGTAAGGTATTTAGCACATTAACTTTGAGGCCAAAATGTGTGTTTCAAGATGTGATTCTTTTCTTCCAGGTATGTGTTTTGATTTACTCAACTTCCAAGCTGATGTTTAATAGAAGCTTTGTGGCATCTGCTTTTCTTCCTTGTTCAGAAGGGACATTTCAGTGAGAGTAGAGAAGCTTCTTGGTCCCGGTCCCTTAATTCAAACATGTAATTTTACAGAGTATATAAATCATTGAAGATCTTTTAGACATTGCTTTGATGAAAAATGAAGAGCAAGACATAAATTTGAGTCTCATTCAACCATTGTGTATTTTCATTTGTTTTGTTATGACAGTCTCATTTCACTTTTTCTTTTTTTTTTTTTTTGGTAATTCCACATTACATTTCTTTAGATGGGAGGGAAAGGAAGAAGTTGAATTCTGTCATTATCTGACATGCAATTGCCATTATAGTTTGCAAACTAAATATTACAGTATAACACACTGTCAGTTCACCTTCTGATTATTATGGATTAGAGAATTTGTGTGTAGGAACAGATCCTGTTGCCTTGCTAGTCCCATATTCTTCTGGGACTATGGCACTGTGGGGCCAAATCTGACTTGTACTCCCTGGCAATCATTAGAAGTTGAGTTAAATCACATTTTATTATGCTTTTTAAAAATCAAATTTTAAAACCCGCTGTAGTATTTCTCAGACTTAATGGAATTATTATTATAATTATTATTATTATTTAAATAAAAGCTTAACAATGTTCCCTTTGACATAAAATTCAACAATACACTCTCTGCAGGTAGCACTGATTTCAAGTGATAGTGTCAAAGTAAGAATTGAATGAAGGCTGCATTCAATCTGCGGTTAAACCCCTTGTGCCCAGCTATCCCATTAATGCATGTTACAGTAAGTTCTCTTACCTGAGTGAGGAGTTGGGGTGTCACTGCAGGGGTCAGCACCACTCGGCTGTAACAGCCTGACTCAGTAGCTTTTCCTTTCTGGCATGTTGCAGTCCTGTGCTTTGGTTTGTTTTCTCCCTGACTAACTAAAATGAAGTTGTTTTCTATCAAAGCTTTGCCATAGGTTTAACAAATGTGGAGCAAAATGTTATGAGCACATTGCTCTTAATTACAAGGAGCAGAAAAGTGAATTTTTTACCCTCTAGCCTGGGGGCTTGTGGTGGTGGAGGACTTTGGGAGAGAGCCCTGGCTGTTCTGGGGGAGGTGTGGGGTGGGAGGGTGTCCTGCCCTGCTCCTCCCAGAGGGCAGGACGGGCACTGTGCTGTGAATGGGCTGTGATGGTGCTGTTCTGCAGCCCAGGTTATGGCAGGGATCCCCTCCAGGATAGGGTTGGGAAGCAGAGCTTCCCAGAGGAGAGGGCTCACCTGTGAGGCACTGGACGGGGGGATCAGCAGAGGGAAACTCTTTGTGGGTTGTACAGAGGGAGGGGCAGTGAGTGGAGTGACTGGTCCAGCTCCAGTGCTGAGTGTAAGGGCCTTGTGTGTCTCAGAAAATATTACTTTAAAGGCTAGTTAGCTAAATTCAGATCAGTTCTGTAGAAATACCCAGCAGTGGTTTTGGAAGGTAAAAACTGCTTTAATTTTGGAATGAAGCTGACGAGTTAGTGCAGATCTTTAACCTCTCTGTTTCTCTTTTCTTACAGCAAGCAAGGATTTGGCACAGACATCCTATTTCATGGCTACCAACAGGTTGTTATCCTGAACCTCTTTGTTGCACTGTTGTAGCACACTATAGCTTCCTTTACTGCAGGGCCCCCTCCATGTGTCTTACCCTTGTTGCAGCGGGAGACTGGGCCACCTCCAGTGGTGGTTCCTGCCCGCCTGCAGTGCGGTGTATTGGACAAGGGCCTCGTGGCACAAAGGGGTTAAATGCACAATGAGAAGTGTAGTGCTGCTTTCTGATGACATTTTCTCGATTGTGAGTGCATAAGTAAAATTGGTAGCCTGAATAGCAGCTAAAGATTACAGAGATAAACTTAACCTAGAAACCCGAGCATCTTGGTAAGTACAAAACTATTTTTAGTTTACACTTGTAGTTAATGGCAGTTTTCTCTTAACTTTAAATATATTGATCCAATCTTAACTTATAAAATTGTAGTGGGCCTAAGTTCTTTTCAGCTAGCTGATTTTTCTTTTTAGATAGACTAGTACAAGCCCAATGTTCTTCCTTTTAAAACCAGATTTTAATCTTAGTATGTAATTTTAAAATTTAAGTGCTCAGATAAATGTAAAATTCTAGGATTTCAGATGGGTATTTGGTATACATAGTCTGGCATGGGTTTATTAGAACTGTACAAAATAAAAAAATCAATCCTGGTGGTTCCTTGATGGGCACGATTCTGTACTTAAGCAGCTGTTAAGCTGTGCTAAAGCAGTGACATGAGCCACTGTTTCGTGCTGCTGCCAGCTGGAAGCTGAAGACAAGATTCATGAATGTCACAAAGCCAGGCCTATGAAAGCAAAGCCCACAAGAAATTCGCCTGGTTTCTGTGGAACTGCTGGGGACCTTCTGGTTGTCTCATTCAGAGGCTGCATAACCAGCTCTGTGCCTTTTGCTGCAGAGTTTTAATTGACTATATTATACTTCTCTCTTTTTAGTCCTGAAATACAGTAGAATAACTGTTAAATTTATTTACTGTTCATCAGATTTTTGATAGCAAAAGCAAATTAAACTTTTCTACCAGATAAATACCCTGCCCTTTGTTTTCTCAGGGCAGTAAGATACCTTATGAACTTATTCAGCAAAATGTTTAACTGATGTTGCTTGACGAGTTACCTCGTTCTGTGTGTTAATGGTTGATTTGTTTGGATTTTCTGTTTTACATGTTTGATTTGCTTTGGTTCCTCATTGCAAAATTTGTGCAACAGTCTTCACCTCACTACCTTCTGCCTTCAATACAAGCCCACAGTGATAGCTTGTGTGTGCATTCACTTGGCCTGCAAGTGGTCCAACTGGGAGATTCCAGTATCGACCGATGGGAAACACTGGTGGGAATATGTAGATCCTTCAGTTACCTTAGAGCTACTGGATGGTAAGTAATGCTGCCTGTCATATCTTCAAATTCAAGGGTTATTAATGTAAGGATGGCAGCTCAGTAGATAGGAAGAGCTTTAAGCCTAAATTAAATCTCACTGACTTCATATACCGTTACCTTCTGGTGAGAGAAAGGGGTAGGAGAGGGATAACTTCGGAACACAAGTTTGGGTTTGAGAGCTTTAGTTTGAAGGGACATCCCCATTCCTTTTGTAGGTGCAGGTAAGAATCTTGGCGTTAAGTGCTTTTCAGAATCAAGAAGGATGGAAATCCAGCAGTGCAGATTCCTGCAGTCCTGGTGCCACATTGGCCCAGAACAGTCGTTTCAGTCACAGTGTTGATAAGGCTGAACATAAAACTGCTGTGTTTCTGTAGGCAGTTCTGCATTAATGATTTTGCATGGCTTGTGAGATCTCCAAATCTTGTAAAATAGTTTTTCTTGTCAAATGGCTTTTCCAAAGAGAGCAAACACCTAGAACTCCATATACCTACAAGTTTACTGTCTTTGAAATCGTACTTATTTCAGTGCAGTCTGGATTTAAGGCCTGTGTGCTGCTGTAGTAGTGGGAGCTCCTGGGGCTTTCAG
Source organism: Hafferia zeledoni (assembly GCA_035583235.1). Classification (NCBI taxonomy): domain Eukaryota; kingdom Metazoa; phylum Chordata; class Aves; order Passeriformes; family Thamnophilidae; genus Hafferia; species Hafferia zeledoni. The sequence continues at coordinate 6,095,590 of JAWWEV010000172.1, read as the reverse complement.
ATGTAGTGGTGGAGGCTTCCAGGCTTCCTGTGGCCCAGCATGGCTCCCCATGGCCTGCTGCTTTCCTCTGTGGAGCTTTTCTTTCTTAATGGCAATTTTTGGGTTTTTTTTAAAGTTGAGAAGTTGAGTAGATGTCATGTGAAGCACAGAACTAGGGTGAGCTTCAAAGTGCAGGTTCAAATGTCTCTGTCTTAATGGGCTTCTTTAAATTGTATCTCGTTCCAAATGCCCCCTCGCTCCCCTCTCATCTGGCCACTGTGGGTTTGTGGGTCTGTTAACTGTGCATGGCTGGGATTTATAGAATCCCAGGAGGGAATGCTGTGAGCCCATTGTGAACATGGCTCTATTCTTCAAGCATTTATGGAGCTGGTGTGCTTGGTAGACTTGGGCAGACCAAAGGCCTGAGGTAGTTTTGCACTTGGGAGCAGCTTAATTTGTAATTTGCTTGTGGAGTTTTGGAGAAGCCAGTTCTTCCAGACCTGCAAAAGATGTACTTTTGCATTCAAATTCTGCCTGTTCCTAATTATTTTTAGCTTATGAGTAAAATTAAATTTCAGTGGAAAGTATTTTTTATTTGCAGGTGACAAGCATGGAGACAAGCATTGTGAACATACTAATGGCAAGGGCCTTTGGTTTTTTAATACAGCCAAATAGTCTGCCTTGAACACCAGTTATTTCAAAGCTGTTGTTTAAAACCAGGTGCTTGCAAGGGTCTGATGGTTACATTTTGTTCAGAGCTGTTATTGGTTGTTACTGAAGTTTGGTGGAATGACTGAGACAGTGACTTATAAACTTATATTTTAAAGGAAACTTAACTTCATATAGAAAATGCCCAGGCTGAATGGGAAGTGTGTTATTTTAGGAGCTGTTGTTTGTATAGGTCCCTGTTGAAATCGTTGGTCTAACGAATCCAGGTTGTGCAAAAGAAAATATAAAAGTCAAACCCGTGTTTTAGGATGCTTGTAGTGGTCAGAAGTCTGTCACAGGGCAATACTGTAGCCTTTTTTGTTCAATACTTAGGTCTAACAATTTTTTTATAAAATATCAATTCAGATCATACACAGCCTGTAGTAACTGCTGCAAAAGCTGTATGATCTCAGACTAGGAAAAACACTTGACATTTTATCTGTTTATTGCAGAATCAGATATAAAAAATGGCGCTTTTTTTTTTTTTCCCTATTCAGAGCTAACTCATGAGTTTCTGCAGATACTGGAGAAAACACCTAGCAGGCTCAAGAGAATTAGAAATTGGCGGGTAAGAAATTTTCCTGTAACTGTGTGTAGTGAGGAGGTGAATTTCTGGGAGAACTGTAATCCAAGGGCAGAAGTTCATTGTATCGCATTTGCTCTTTACTCCTGCAGCTGGGTTAGGAGGTGGTTAAATCTTGAGTCAGCTTTTATCCTCATGTCAGAGCTAAATTCAGGTGGACCATATTCTAAGCTGTGTATTTTCTCACATCTTTCTTCTTTGCTTAGGCTAATCAGGCAGCTAAGAAACCTAAAGGTGATGGGCAGGTATCCGAGAACTCACTTCTTGGTTCATCTTTGGTCCAGAATTCCATTTTGGTGGATACAGTTACTGGTGTAGCTGCAAACACAAGTTTCCAAAAACCATCAACATCATTTCCCACGCCAGTACCTCTGACCTCAGGAAGTATTTCTGTTGCAGACAGTCATGCACCTGAAAATTTGGCAATATTAGCTACAGGAATGCCAAGTACCTCATACAGTTTGGCATCACACCAGGAATGGCCTCAGCACCAAGAACAAACAAGGACAGAACAAATATACTCTCAGAAACAGGAGACGTTGCCCGCCAGTCAGTACAACATGAACTTCCAGCCAGGAACATCTGTGCAGTTGCACTCTGGGGTACATCACAGACCTGACAAACTTGCTGAGCATTCCACTGTCAAACAAGAATATTCTCATAAGACAGGAAACAAACACCACGGACAAGTCGCTGCTCCTGTAATAATTCCTCAAAAAATGTCTTTGGATAAATACAGGGAGAAGCGCAAACTAGAAACCCTTGAACTGGATGTCAGAGAACACTATGTAGCAACCCCAGGCGAGCAGCAGCATAAAAAGCACCTGCAGCCACAGCCAGGCAGCAGCTCTTCTGTTACATCTCCCATTAAAATGAAAATTCCTATTGCGAACGCGGAGAAGCCTGAAAAACACTTGTCTGACAAGAAAGAAAAGGGGGGCTCGCTCAAGCTGCGTATACCCATCCCACCCACAGAAAAGGGGGCCAGTAAGGAGGAGCTGAAAATGAAAATCAAGGTTTCTTCCTCAGAAAGACACAGCTCATCGGATGAGGGGAGCGGCAAGAGCAAACACTCGAGTCCCCACGTCAGCAAAGAGCATAAGGACAAACACAAGGAGCACTTGCTGAACCGCCACCACAGTGTGGGCCACAAGCACTCCCACACCCACGGTGGTGGTGGTGGCAAACACAGCACTGATGGAGTGACACCAACTGTATTGAGGAGTCCTGTTGGCCTGAGTAGCGATGCCAATTCCTCTAGTTCCGGCTCTTCGAGAAAGAAGTTGCACAGCAACGATGCTTCTCACAACCACCACTCCAAAATGAGCAAAAGTTCCAAAAGTTCAGGTAGTTCATCTAGTTCTTGCTCTGTTAAGCAGTATGTATCCTCTCACAACTCTGTTTTTAACCTTCCCTTACCCCCTCCTCCCCCTGTCACATACCAGGTGGGCTACGGACATCTCAGCACCCTCGTGAAACTGGACAAGAAGCCAGTGGAGAGCGGTCCTGATGCCCATCCCCAGTACAGTACAAACAGCCAGCATATGGACTACAAAGATACATTCGACATGCTGGATTCGCTGTTAAGTGCCCAAGGAATGAACATGTAGTCAAAATTCTTAGGTTGTTTATATTTACCTTTTTTTTTTTTTTTTTTTTTTAATTTAAGAATTGTTAGGATGGAAAACTTCCTAATATAGCAGCGGCAACACCAGCTGTTGCTGCCGTGGTTTCAGTATATGTAAGTGCTGCTTTATCCTTCACTCTGAGAAGAAGAGGTATAGTAAACAAGTCTTTATCTCCACATAAGATAGTGTTATAAATACTGTAATAGCATGGAAGGTGCAAAACTCTCAGTATTCCTACGACTGCAGCTAAGAACAGTAGAATGAACGGCCGCTTTTAGGTGTATAGGATGCCTCGAGCATTGTTATTTATGATTTTGAATACTGCAGCCACAACTTTTTGTTGCATAGTTTTTGGATGAGTGTCATTGTTTTCTTGTGTATTTATACTGTATGTATGATTTGCATGTTTCAAAGATAAAGGGATTAAAAACAGTATACTGACAACTGTTTACAAGGAAGTGGAGAAAAATGTACATACATTTTTGTATGTTTAGATATACCATAAATACTCAGGATTGGAGCTGCTTGTAAGTATAACAGAATACACATAACTTTATTTTATCTTGCCAGTCCATCAGTTACCCAAACAAAGATGGCACTTTGTCTTGTTTATCTTTAAACTGTAGGCCTTATCGGAAGCCGCTAAAAGGGACACTTCAGTGGAGGAGCATCCAGGACCGTGTAGGGTCAGCACCGGACAGTGTTAGCAGGGAGGCCCGAAAGGGGCCCACTCAGTATGGCCAGACCTCAGAAATGTCCCTAGATTTCTGAAGGAAAATGGAATTAAAATAAAAGTTTACATAATCTTTTGATGTGAAGTGCATTTAAATGTTTATTGGCTTGATGCAGTAAAATAGACACAGAGCTGTTAATAATGGTTATGTAGATTAATTTGACTTAACTGCAATTCAGAACTGTCATTGTGGGAAAATCATCTTTTTAAAAAAAAAAAATCATAATTTATTCTAATAGTGAGCAGGGGTCACTGTTCCCATTACCATTTCAGAATAATACCCATGTTCTGAAATCCAAAAAGTATACTTGTGTGTGATGCCATATTTCTTTTGCAGGTGAATGCAGTCTTCACAGTAAATAAGAATAAAATTACTGATATCCCAGCTTTATATTCCAACAATAAAATAGTTATCAGTGATTCTGTGCATTGTACTTGTCATTAGTTACCAAATTGGAAGAGCCTTGTTCTGGTTTTTTCAGCTCTGTGGGGGTCAGAGAGCCCCTCAGTGTCCCAGTTAAACCACTGGCATCCATTTAATCTGCCTGCAAGTGTCAGGGCTCGGCTGCTCTTCCGGGGCTTTGCCTGCAGGAGGAATGACGGGTGTGAATGTCCTTGGGTTCTCCAAGCCAGTTCTGCAGCTCAGCTGCCTGGAGAGCAGAGAACTGACTTTCTGGGTTGTTACTCACAACTATTCATAAGCTATGAAGTACCTCAACATGAACTCAGTAGATTTATAGTAGCAACAGCCAGTTTTCCATGACTTCTTTTAACTTGGAAGTGACCATGATGTGAAGTAAACTTTTGCTAAGCTTCCTCATTCCCTCAGTGCTCCTCTGACCCTGTAAGCCCCCGAGGAACATCTGCTTTGCCCTTCCAGTTATTTACTCACCTGTGCTTTACATGAGAAAACTGTTCAATCTCAGCCCGGTCGGTAGTTGCTGTATGATGTAACTACAGGTATATCAATTACTATGTAATACTCTGTTTCCAGTAATGCAAACGCTTGTAATTACTTGAATTAAGTTTTATTTGAACTATGGATACTTTTTTTACACTTAAGGAATATTTAAATGGAAACCTGATTGCATTTTCTGCTATATCTTAGCTTAAGTCAAGGCTCGTGTACAAAATCCAAAGTTGTCTTATCCCTACTGACTGACTTGGTTATTTTTCTACATTGGGAATGCAATTTATTGTTACAAACTCCTGCATTGTTGGATATTTTCTATCCTTTTATAGTCCATTTCTTTTCCATCTCAGTGCTACTCTTGAGTCTGATTTGTAACCAATGTAATCTGCATTATATGCTGTCCTAACCTAGAGCCTGGGCAGACAGGTGAAATAGCAGGAAACTGTCTTAATTTGTCTTTGAAGCACTACAATAATTTCTTTTTGAGTCTGTTTAAGTAGGTGTGCCATGAAATGCATCTTATACAGCCACTCTGGATAAGCAATATATTGTACTGTAAATACAGCAGTTTCTGTCACAACCTGGAGTTCAAATGTCTGGATGGTAACTAGTGCCTGTCTAATATACATTGGGAAAGAGCATAGGCCTTCCTCCTAAGGTGCTGTTTCAAAATATTTATTTCTTGTTTTGATTCTGGGAAATTATGAAATATGGTGGACAAAATGTTGCTATGCTGCATTGAGATCCAAACAGTGGGTTTAGGTTTCTCTGTAAAGGATGTCCATAAAACTCATGAGATTTGGTTTTCAGTGTAATTGTAAATAGGTGAAACTGTATATGTCATTGTGTCTGAACTGAATTCCATGTGGTGATCCACGGGGCTGAGAGGGAGGGAGAGGAGATGGAACCAGGTGCTACCAGTCTGCCCTGACTGAGAACCACGGTAAATTAGTGACTGGTGTGAATGGCAGCCTGGCTGAGGGCTGGGAACGAATCAGCCTCACCAGGGAATGACTGAAAAAATGCAATAAAAGGCTCATAGTCAACACTATTACTTTGTTCATGACTTATTGCAGATTTTCTGTTATGAATTTGAGTACAAGAAGTATGTAATTTGTAAAATGACACTGTAGTGGAGACCTTGCTACAACACTATTAAAAATCTTCCCTGTTTGTGAGATACGAGGTTTGTAGAATAGTGAGATTCTTTTCTATGTTGAATCTTGATCTGTTCCTGATGGTGGGAGTGCTGGAGTGATGTATCTCACTGTGAGCTGGTTCTTGGCTATTTGCATAACATGGCAGTTCTGTACACTCTTGGCTAACTGTAAATATAAATGTTTCATAATAGCTTAGTTGGATTTTTGAGGTACAACGGTTTGTGTGAGATTAGAAAAAACTTTATTTCTAAGAGTTTGTAAAAAAAAAAAAAAAGTATTTTCAATAAAATTCCCTACCTCACCTCTATTGTGCAGAAATGATCCCATTTTCCTATGTTCAGTTTTTCCACCTTCATTTGTAAACATGAAGATCCCCTTTCAGTTATTGGCTAAACATTTTTCTCAAACCAGTCAAATAATAGAATGCTTGAAAATCTGATGTCTCATTTGTTTCCTTTGCTCCCGTTACCTTGTGGTGATCAGGTATTTGGTACCTGAAAAGAAGGTTCTAGAAATGTTGTGCCATCTCCAGCTGCTCCACAGCCTGGACCCTGGAGTTGTATTTTGTAGGGGCTGTCCAGGCTTGGTGGGGGGTTTATTATTTTTCTTTTTAGCAGTGAGGGAGTGGGTGACAGTGCACCAAGCATCCTCCCATGACCTTAGGGGCAAGGGTTCCCAGTCCTTGTTTAGCAGGGAAGGGAACTGACCAAACACATTGTTTGCTTTCTTTCATTGGGATGTAAATGCACATTCACATAATTGGTTCTAGAAATAAATCTCTTCAAAGGCTTGGAAGTTACACCAAACTGAACCAGCTAATTAATTTCTCCTTTCTCTGAAATGCCAAACTTCTTACACCTTTAGAATAATTAGGACCAGGAATGTTCTCTCCAGTTGCAGCTGGGAATGACTATTTCTCTGGCTTCTGATGTGGATATAACAAACCCAAAGACAACTTTTAACCTTAAAACTTCCCTTGGGTTTGATTTTGTATATTCATCCACTTATAATGGCAACATTTTTCTTGCCAGAGTTCAGAGATTGTGTGCTTTGACAACACCTGTAAAATTTCTGAGGCTGCCCCATGGGTTACAGCCCTTTTAGATGGGAAAAGTAGGGGAGAAAAGGCAGCAGTGGACTGAAAGTCCTTCCTCAGGAAAACTCTTGTTCTTTTTTGCTTATGTGTAAGAACCAGAGATTTGACAGGAGGGATGGAGAAATGGCATCAATTCCTGCTGAGGTTTGTGAAAAAGTGCTGATTTTGAACCAAAATAATCTCAAGAGACTGGTTTTTCTGGGCTCAGTGTCTGCTCCCTTGGAAAGTGAGGTAGATGTATTTTTAGATGGAAATTTTTACATCCTATTGCTGTTGGTGGTTCCAAGACCAGTGTAAAAGAGGTGGATTGGCATTCCTAAGGACCCTCCCTTTCCTGAGATGTGAGCAAGGGCTCAGAACTTCAAACATTCCTGTGTGAAAGAAATACCAGGGACCCTGCAATGATAGAAGAACAGTGTATTTTCAGGTTCTCAGATTTAAGCTCCAAATCTTGAGGAGACCTGGAGTCACAGCAGAATGGTCACCCCTGGTGCTTGGCAGCCTGGCATGCCTTGTAACAGGCTCTTGCAGCTTTCAGAAAGGAAGGTTCTACTCTTTAAACCAGTAAGGCTTGCCCTACTTGAGTTCCAGAGTTAAGCAAGCGCAGCCCACCACACTGGGTCACTTCCTGGGGGATGGACAGTTTGCAAGGTGTTCAACCTTTCTCCTGACTACACAATGGACACCTGGAATTGGGCATCTGGATTTTGATGTGAAAACCTATGATCTCCTTTGAAACATGCAAAGTTAGACACGTTTCTAGAATGTCCCACTCAACTGGCTCAGGCAAGTGAGCCAATGCCCCCCGAGCCATCAGCTCTGCTGTGTCCCAGGGTGGGTTTAGCTGTGCCAGGCCCCAGGCTGGGTTTTAGCTGTGCTGTGCTGTGCCCCAGGCCGGATTTAGCTGTGCTGTGCTGTGCCCCAGGCTGGGTTTAGCTGTGCCATGCTGTGCCCCAGGCCAGGTTTAGCTGTGCCATGCCCCAGGCCGGGTTTAGCTGTGCTGTGCCCCAGGATGGCCACCAGGCACAGCTGATCTCCAGCAGATTAGACTGAAATACCTTTGGTGCCAGTGCTGGCCTTAAACTCCCACCTCATTTTCAAAGTCTGGTTAAACAACAGCAAAAATGTGTTTTCACATTTTGATTCAAAACTCAGGTTCAAGTTTCACAAACCTCTACATTACCAACTGATTTTAGTGTAATTAGCTGAATTAAACATAATTTAAATTGCAAATAAGTAGTAACCTTAATATTGGAGAACTCTTAACAAGGGATGTTGGTTTTGTGTATAAGTCTGTGCATAAGGAAGGGGGTTTGCAATGCTGACATTTCATTAATTAGCTATGTATTCTAGAGCATGCCCATTCTTCCCCACTTAAGACTGTCACCTCAGTTTCATTTCATGCTAAATAAACCCCCACATTTATTTGCAGCTTTGTTGGAGACACTACATTGATCTGAGAAGAATTAAAGTGCATCATGGAATGATGTGTGTCCCCCTTGAGTTCATATGCCAGGGCTCCCACCTTTACTCTGCAAGGGACTTAAAGGTGAAGATCCTTTAAAGTGACATGTCCATGGATTCCTGGCATGAGCACCAACCGGTATTCCTCAAAATGGGACTGTTAACTGCTTGAGCTTGGAAGATTACTGTGATGTTAGAATTTCTCTTATACTGGCATAATGTTCTGTCATTGTTATGTGACATTATACCTACAGAAATTATCAATAAAGAATTTTGTTAGAAGTACTGATCTCTCTTTGCTTTTATAAAGTTTAGACCAACTCTCAAGTCAGACTGCTGGAATGAAGCAAAGCCTGAAAGCTGTTTAAGTAAAATGTTTTGCACTCTGAGGAAAGCTGGGTTTATATACAACTTAGAACTTCCTTCTTTCTCTTCTGTAGAACCCTAATTCTCACATGTAGTGCTGGCACTGAAGTCAGGGCCTTGAATTCTGGAGAGCTCAGCTCTGTAGGGCTGGGTTTTATTTACTGCATCTCTGCCTGGAGCTTGGTGCTCACAGAGATTTAAGGTTTACCCTATTTTGATACAAAGAAGCTTTATCAAAGAGGACATTCTAAAAATACTAATACCTGCTTTTGTTGCTTTGTTTTATTAACAATACTTTTAAAATTCTATGTAATTCTGTGCAGTTAGTTAGTAAGCTAGTTCTGCTAATTGTTGCAATTCCTTCTGCAGTGCAGGAGCTGTTACATGTCCTCTAATTCCACAGAGCTCACTCCAGAGTTTTGAGAACCGAACTAGTTCAAGTTTCCAATGTGTATCAATATCCAGTGAGGACAGTAAGGAAGACAAAGCCAGACCCTTCACTGTTACCTGTGACAGGACAAGAGACAAGAGGCACAGCCTGACCTACAAGACAATCTGTTCAAACACAAAATCCTTTTTCCCATGAGGGTGGTTGAAGACTGGAGCCCGTTTAGTCAAAGATCTGATAAAAGACTCTTTGTACACAACTTATCTCCACTGTCAGTTAAAATCCAGTTCCTTCTGGTCTCTTTTCATAAGTGGAAATCTTTAATATATAAAATGTATACTCACTTGGCAAGAGTTTTGACAAATTCACTGTCTTCCTCTCACAAAGGGATGGTCCAGCAACTGCAGAGCAGAAGGTCGTTCATGCTGATCTCTGCATTGAAGGTTTCAAAAATCAGAACATAAAATTAATATTATGCCTCTGATGGAATTGTAAAATCTAAATGCAAAGTTAGCCTTTTTTATTATTTCTCCAGACACTACTCATTTTTAGTTTTTTTGATAAAGCTGGTAGAAAGGAAGGGAGGCTTCAGGGGATAAGACTGTTGGATTTCATGAATTATAAAACTGAAATATTTAATTACTAAAGAAATCATTCTTTATTGCTCTAAATTCCTTGCAGAGCTTTGAATAATTCTGCTAATTTGGCTGTTTCAGGTGCACAAAAAATATATATAGGGAGGGTGGTAATTATTTGTTGGATCCTCTGTCAGTCAGGGTGTTCTGTCATCTCCAGTCAATGTCATGCATGTTGAGAATCCCAAAGGTTGCCCAGAAGAGCCGTGGATATCCCATCCCTGGAACTGTTAAAGGCTGGGGGGGGGCCCTGAGCAACTGCCCCTGGTTCAGTAGGTGGTGTCCCTGCCCATAGATAGTCTTTATGGTCCCTTCCAACCCAAGCCATTCCATGATTCCTATGGAATTACAGGATAGTAATTACCATATGAGCTTGCTAGAGCCAAGGGCTTTGGGCTTTCTCAACCCTCAGTTTGGAGAAAAAAAACCAGGGAAAGTAAAAAATTCCTCAAAATAAACTAATTTCTCAAATAATAAACTAATGGGGAATATGGGAGGCATGTATATTTAGGACATGCTGGGATCATACACTAAAACTTTGTCACCAGAAGTGCATCCAAACTTTTGAAAAGCTAAACTCTATGTTTCCTTTTGCCTAAGAATTTCTTCTCCCTTTTAAACGCTGTTGTCTCTGAATCAAAGTCTCTATGATGTCACTATATGCAGTCCATCAATTTTTCTAACTGTTACGGGGCCCACAGGAACCAGAATTATGCCATAACAATCCTAATTCAGGGACCAGAAATCAGGTTTCCTGTCTCCAAGATCACTGCCATGGCCACTAAATAACAGGCTTCTCTCTAGAGCTCAAATCTTGTCCTTAGAGATATGTAAAAGACTACTCTTAATTTCATAAAAAATACCCACAGAGGTCAGGAACTGAGCTTTTGAAACTGGTAGTCCATTTAAACATCTGGGACACAGCTGATATTTAAAACAAACATCACAAAAATGATTCTTACAATGGGTGAAGTTAGTGGTATGGGATTTTTACACAGAGAACTTTATGTTTCTAATAACTACTGTGTTTCAAATAAGCATGTATTTCCTGGACTGGCAGTGATAATAGATTTTTCCAGTGCAGAAGATAAGAATTAAAAGAGTGAAAGCTCTTTCATTCAGAATAGTGTCCTCAAAACAACTTGCCTGACATAGGCCAAACTCAAACAATAGTGGATCATTGAAGCACTTCAAAGAGATTTATCAAACATTTTGTCTAAAACTCAACAGTGCCTTGTTTCTGCGTGAAAATTAGAGGGAAAGTAAATGATGAGTATAAAGCCTACAGAAAGAGATTTTTGGAGGGATTTTTTATACCTTTATAGAGGGTAAAGTTTTTTATATATAGTATTATTTAGAAGCTTTCCTGAAATGCTGAGAAACCCATGAATTTGCAATAGGGACATATATATGTATATTATAAGAGGTAAACTAAGCTCCCTCCCTACAATCCAAGCTGTCTGCATTTCCCTCTCATTTTTCAGTTAGAGTTCTCCACACCTGGTTAAGCAGGCGTGCACAAAATCCACCGCAGCGCTGGAGAAGCCGTCGGGAAGGGAAGGCATCAGCCCCCTGTGGGCACCGATGTAGAACATGGCTGCGATCCTGCCCATGGACGCCAGGGGCGGCTTTCCCGTCGCCATCTCAAACACGGTGCAGCCAACGCTCCAGATGTCCGATTTTCTGCCGTACCCAGACTCATTGATCACTTCTGGAGCCATCCAGTACGGGGTGCCGTGCACGGAGCGCAGCGTTTCGCTCCGGGCGCCGCCGGGGCTGGTCCAGGCCAAGCGCCTGGCACAGCCAAAGTCAATCAGCTTCACTGTCCCGTCGGGCATGAGCATCACGTTGTTGCCCTTGATATCTCTGTGCACCACACAGTTGGCGTGTAAATAGGCGACCCCCTGCAGGATTTGCTCGGTGTATTTGCAAAGGACAACTTCTGGCAACGGGCCAAAGCGATTAATGACACTGGAAATGGAGCCACCAGGAACAAACTCCATGAAAATGCTTAAAATGTTGTCTTCCAGACAAGTGCCTAAGTAAGTTACAATATTGACGTGCTTCAATGTCTTCAAAAGATCAACTTCCTCATGGAACTTCTGATACTCCTTTTCTGTGGTGAGTTGATCTGATGTATCCAAAACCACCTGTTTTACAGCAATCAGCTGTCCCTGGCTGGTCAGACCACAGTACACCTACAGTGAAACCAGCATTGATTGAAACAGGACACGAGACAAAAATTAGTATTGCCTTATTTTAAAGAGTATCATTGTGTTTGTCATGTTTCATGTCTCATTGTATAATCCAAAATATTGAAGGCATTGCTGAACAGGACAACAGCCAGCTATGAGACAAAGTGTAGCTCAGCAACAACCAGCTCATCTCAACATATTCAGACATTAACTTACCGTGCCATAGGCTCCCCTTCCAAGGACTTCTCCTCTTGTCCACATGATGGGATCTCTTTTAGTTAAACTGCTTCCTGGTAATTTAGTAGATTCATCAAAGTTTAGAAGGCAACTTTCCTCATTTGATGCCAAAAAGGCTTTACTGCAACTCTGCTTGAAAGATGATGGTCAGTGTGGAGAGAAAGAAGAGAGGAGAAGAAAGGCTTCAAATTGTCCTTACACTTCTTATAAGGAGCACTTTTTCCTGGCATGACTCTGCCTTATGTATTTTTATATTTTTTAATATATACTATATATATATATATATATATACACACACACACACCAGGTCATTTTTTTTTAATTGCTGTTCTAAGTAAGGCTGTGTAAACATTTTTAAGTATACACACAACAGTGCATAGCCAGAAGATTACACACAACATCTTTTTTCATTGCAGGAAGAAAGACAGAAGGAACACTTCAAAGACCAGGACATACTACTCTTTTTTGTTTTGGTCTTGTAGGTACAGTTTGCTAAGCTGAAGGGTGAACTATCACCTTGCTGTAAGTAACTTATGTAGCACAAGCCTGATGGAAATAAAAGGGATGTGACTTCACAGGAAGAGACCTCTTCAGAAAGATGGCAACAATTCCTCCACCTAGCCAGGGGTCTCTGAAGTGAGAATGGAGGTATAATTGGCACCTGCCTGCAGAAGCATCAGCATGTAGTGAAAGAAATTTCCTTATAGATTTGTAATCCAAATAGCCAAAAAGCTCACTGGGCGGAGAAGAGGCAGTACTGATAGATAAGTGCCTTAGTATGTGACAGCTCTTAACTGACTTGGGGGCCAGAATCTGAGCCTTCTGAGCATTAGGGTTTGATTAAACATTAATTAAACATACCTAAGTCTGTCTGACAAGCCAATACTTGTAGTTTATACTTATAAAAGTATCTGGGTGCACTCAGAGATTCAAGGCAATTGTCCCCTTGGATATACAAGGACTGTTTGAAGTGTGTTTTCATATTCTTAGCTGTCAATATCTAAAGAGAATTTGCCTTGCCCCAAACATTTTATACATGCACTTTAATTAAAATAGCCTATTGTCTTCATTCACAACAACTTCTCAGTTTACCCTGACCCATCATATAAGCTTTGACAGCTACTCCTGTGATGCCTTAGTACCTTCTGCCTTGTGTCCTGACATAGAGCCTCTAACACGGGTATCGAGCACTGAAGAATCAGTGGGCAGCTGGCCCAAAAAAAGGTTTGATCTCTAATAAGTACTTATTTCCTGACTTTCATCCAAACCTGTGTGAAGCATCACTCAAGGGAGGTAGCAAGTTACAAGAAATTACCTTTACCTTCTCTAGAGCACTGTTTACTATTGCTCCATCTCCACTCATTTCATTTTGTTCTTCTTCAGTATGTGTGTTTTGCATTTCACAACCTGTATTTTTTGTTCTTGAAGAGCTGATGTCTTTTTCTTCAAGCATTAGCAATTCCTCAGTCAGGTAACAAAGCAACTCATCAGTCACATCCTTAGTATCTGCCCAGGACAAATCGTTTTGATTTGACTGGAAACTGGGGCTTCTAGCATTTTTTGTCCAAATCACTGAAGGCTGAGGTAATTCACTTGCCAAACCACTGTTTTGAGGTGTGTTTGCCCAACTGGGATTTAATTTTTCTGTAGGGGACTGACCCTTCAGTCTATCTGAAAAGGGTGATGTTTTCCATTTATTGACAGACTTGAAGGAGGCCTGGTCTTCGTCACTGAACTGAAGAAGATTCTGGCTACAGGGAGCATCTCTCTGGTGGTTGGACACATCCTGGCTGTCTAAAGACTGCTCCAAAGTTGCTTCTTCAATGGTTGGTAAGTTTGAATCTGAAAAAATTTCATTTTGCTTAGTTGACTGAGAAAGCTCTTCTGAAAACACAAGCTGATGATTTGTGTGTCTGTGAGACAATGTCATGCTCCCTGACACATTTGTTTGACAATCTGAATCAGAAGTTACCACATTATCTTGCTCTGCGTTGCTGTCACTAAGTTTGGTACGTCCATCCTTTGTGATCAAACCCTTCTGCTTTTGTTTAGGGCCAGGTATTGTCTTCTTTGGCTTGGAATGTGCTTTCTTTGGAGTGTTTCTTACCTGGCTGCTCTCCCTCCCTTTGGTGCAGGTGCACCTGCAGGTGCTGGCAGTGCCTCTCCCTGAGGGAACAGAGCCAACACCTTTGTAAAATCTGCTCTGATGTCGCTCAATCTCACGCATGTGGGAATAGACAGGAGTTCCAAACATTTCATAGATCCCTGGGCCTTGGTCATTTGAATTTATTTGCTTGAACATGTCACTGTATTTCAGATCTACAAAATCTGAGGCAGACGGTGCACATGGCAGAGAAAGTGGAGTAACACATTTCTTTAATGTAACTGAATTTTTGCAGCTGCAGGAGAAGCTTTGCTTTTTAAGTTTCTGAGCACTCTGAGCAAAATGGGCTTTGTTTCCTTGAGGGTTTTTTTTCTGACACTTTGGAGAAGTTTCAGATTTCACTTGTGGCAGGGAGGGAAAAATTTGACTCTTGGCTTTGTATTTTGTGGCAATCTCATTAGAAACAGTGAATTCTTCAGGTATCTTTACCTTGTTATTCATTTTAGATTTTGATGAATATTTATTTCTATTAATCTTTCTTTTCTTTTTGTCACTTTCTTTGTGAGCAGGAACATTGAAGCTCTCAGTAACATGAGGAGGCAGGCCATGACCACTCCTTTTTGTGGTGGGTTGTTCAGCAACGTGTGGTTCCCTGGTTGGCTCTTGTTCAGAGAATGCAACATGAACAAAATGTACAAGCTCACTTTGGTCTTCTGAAGTTGCTTCTGACATTGCTTCTTTTTCCATTTCACATTCAGAGGGACAGACATGATTTTCCATCTGTTTTCCAGAGCCATCTTGAACTTCTACTCTGAGAATTACTGCAACTACAGAATTATCTTCTAAGGCATGGTGGGCCTCTATCACTTCATTTTTACAGGAAAGATCTAAATCATGACTGTGAAGCACAATATTTGCACTCTCAGCACCTTCACATGGTGTACAGTCCAGCACCATCTCTGCAGCACTTCCTTCTTGCAGGCCAGTGCTACAGCAGTTCTCTGCTCCCCTTTGCCTACCCCCAGCTCTTGAGGCATTGCTGCTGCTCGACACTGTAAGTGTTGTCTGAGCTGTAAATATGCCACCGTTCACCAGAGCATCACCTGAGCTCAGGAGGGGGTCACTGTCCCCACAGGGCCTGGCTTGGCCCATAAGGTCCATGTTCTCACAAACCACTGAACACTGGAGCTTCAGCTGGTCATCCCTTTCAGTGTGGGCACCTGCATCAGCTTCCCTCCATTTCAAACGGCTCCGAATTCCCTCTTTGCTGTTGTTGGGGTGCCTGTAACAGTTCCTCATGCTGAAGTAGTACAGGTCTCTTGCAGGTGTGAACTGATCAGAAATTGTAGCCACAATCAAGTCTGATGACTTTTCACTGTGCCTTTTTAATAGACTGTCTAACTGATGATGATAAAATTTAGTACCTGGTTTTATAGGCTGAGGAATAGAATCCATAATACTTAAAATATTTCTGATGGTGCTGCTTTCTTTGACAACATCATCTTCTAGAGAAACAAGATGAATTGCTCTTACAGGCTGGTATGTCACTGGCGGCAAATGAAACTGTAATTTCCATTAAAAAATCATTAATAATGTGTTACAACACAGATAGAGGTAAAATGTAGTCACTGACAGTTTCAGATACATTTTAAGACAGCACAGTCTGCACTGAGTTTCAGTGAAGGTAAATGGATAAACCCAAAGGCCATTTCCATATGGCAGCTAACACAGAAGTCTGTTGGGTGGGGAATGTCTTTTATTATTCCTCTCTTCTTCCTTCTCTTCCCATCACATTAGTTGAAAGTTTCCATCTATCTTTGAAAGAATACCAGTCTGAGAAATGAAGGACTTTGTTGTGACTATTCAGATGAACAGTGAGAATAATTTTCTGAAAATAGTATTTCTATTCTTTATTTTATAGGAAATGAAATAAAAATAAACTTGAATATACTGTATATTTTTATGCAAACGATGCAATAGAAATAATCACACAGTCATCTGCTCTGAGTACTCATTTGCATGTCTATACTCAACATCAGTTTGCAATCTGCAGGACATTTTTGTTTGCATTCCAAGGGCAAACGGAGGTTTGAACGTGCCAGGAAATTGATGTGTGTTGGTTTGAAATCTGCAGTTCTGAAGGCCCTTCTGGCACTAATGCAAATGCTCAGCTTGTCCCCAGTGCTGTGCCTTTAGAATCATCAGAGCCCAAGACATGAAATAAAGCTGTATTGAATCACACTGAGTCAGCTAAATTATTTTTCTTAAATATTTCCTCCATTTGAAATGGTTTTTTTCTATAACTCTTTCTATGATCCTGTGTCAGATCTCTTGCTCCTACTCTTATATTTTACTCTTTTTGCTGTGACTTCAGTGAGCTCACTGAAGGATATGGTGAGTTTACAGATTATTCAATGACTCCAGGCTTTTGTACAAAGGGCTATTAATATCCATAAAGGCCAAATTCTCTTTTTAATAAAGAACATATATTTGATCTTTTGTAACTTTTAAGGCTCACGTGGTCTGAAGCACTGATACCTGTAAAATTGTGAGCTGGTTTCTAAGTACTAAACTTGTGTCTGGAATCCTATTTACACTTCTCAGAAAATGTCATATTTAATTATAAGAGCTGAATTTTTATTTGTTAACACAATAAATTTCAGCAATCTTTTCATACCAAGACTCTTTTACAGTTAAACTTTGCTTTAAATTACCACTCAAGAAAAAGTGCTGGATTTTTGGGCAAAACTAATTTGTTTAACATATAGGATGTTCATACTTTAAGGGAACTTACACATTTCTATTTTAAAAGGTTTTATATGTTTTTGGACTTTCAGCCTTTTAACTCCCCAAATCCCTGATATAATGTCTTACTGGCAATTTGTTGAGATATATCTCAGGATTTGCTGACACACAAATATACATAAAATAAATGTAAAAATACTTCACATTCTTTAAAAAAAAAACCCCACCTGTGACTAAGCAGAGAAAACTACCTATACTAGTTCTGTATTTCTATTTTTAGGGGTTTGAAACCATCTAAGGCTTTACACAGTGATCACTTTTATACATAATGCCATCTTACCTCAGATCTTTTGCTCCTGGTTTTTAGCATTGTCATATTTAACCCTTAAAAATCAAAACAAATCAAGTGTTAATTTGATATTCTTAAACAATTCTCATTTAGAATTAATTCCAAACTGTTTAGGGGATCAAGGATCTGCCTGCCAAGTAATCTCAGGACTATGATACGAATCTGCAGCAGAGAAAAAGTTGTAGGTAGAGATTTAATTGTGATACTGAACTTTACAATTCCATTATGTGAAGAAGACTATACAATATTGTACTTTTAAAGTATTTTTGCATTAATAATTTAAGTAAACACATCACAATTCTAGATGTTTGCTAACCACAATATGTAGCTAATTAATATTACCAGTATGAGGGAATGGAGATGCCATCATGGCCCCACTGTGGGTGCAGAAAATTAAATTTACATTTTTGGGGCTCAGTTTCCTTATGCAGATTAACAGGAATGGTGAAGTTGGTTATTGCTACTCTTTGTCTCCTTCATTCTGCAAATGCAGACACATATAATTAAAGAAGGGGGACCAACATGGCTGAAGCCTACATGAAGAAGTCAAACAGATGCAAAAACAACTTTAAATTTTAAAGAAAAGGGACTTGTAAGGCTTTCCAGCTAATATGATAACCCAAATATAACTTCACATAGAATTTGTGACTTTTAAATTGAACTTACTTTGTTGTGTTTGTGCTTTTATGATCTGCCAAGGATCTGAATCCATGAGTGATTTTAGAGTGTTGTACTCTGGGCCTGAGGTTCGTAGCAGAAAGCTGAAGTCAAAGGCATATCCCACGTTCCCTTTCTTTGGGAAGAAAGGTAAGGAAGTGTGATGTCTCCTGTGGAATGCCAGCTGATGTTTACTTGGAAAACGTGCCACTAGTTGGTCTGGCCGTGGTCTGGATGTTGGTGCTGGTTGGCTAAGAGGCAAAAATAAACCCCAAAATACAGAGTGGAAATAAGTGGAAAGAGCCAGCACAAACAATGGTGTGACTGGAGAGTAACTGAACAAGAAGTTTGTAAAATCCAAGAATGCCAAAGGATCTTTTCTCTCTTTATGTGGGAAGTTGTGCCTCTCCCTGGAAGAACCTGATTGCAATGTCAGAGGTTGTCTACAAGTGAGAATGAATGACCAACAACGTTAACCAAGCAACAGCAGGGATCAAAAACCATATTGTTCACCTTCCCCTTTGACAAAAATGAATTGCTTCCAATATGTATTCTTTCTGAATCATCAGAAAAGTGTGTCAGAAGAATTCTGAGGCCCAGGTGTGACTTTGTTAATTAGAAAATACACAGTGGCCTGCCTGAAAGAACAAAGGCTGTGCAGACAAGCCTCAGATTCCTGCCACTTGTTTTCTAAAGAGTGAAAAATACGGAAAAAGAGAAATAATGTGGCTGAAAAGAGGTACAAAAATAAAGTCAAAGTTAATATTAAATCTGTATGCAGTTGTCTGGTTTAAATAATTCAAATGGTGATGTAGAGGTATCACACCTTTTTTTTCATATTCTACCCAATAATTTGTTCATCCAATGCAATATCCTGCCTCCAGTAATGGCCAGGAATTGCCATGGGGAAGAGACAAACACTATACAACATACATAGCTGTGTATGATGTCTGGCACAAAGGAAATATTTTCTTCCTCATAGACTGCTACCTGCTTTGTCTGCTTTTGTGCACACCTACCTGCAAATTAAAAATTAATACTACCAACCTGTTCCTTCCTAGAGCTTTGTATGACTGATGCATTTCTTCCATTATCTTATCTGCATTCTGAACAGCAACAACACTGCCACAACCTGCAACAACACATTAGTGTTTGCATCAAAGCTGTACAATTCACTGACCAGCAACAGAGTGCACATGCAGTTATTTGGGGCCATTAGAATATTATTATACAGAAGTACAGGGAGTAGCTATCAGGAAAAAAAAAACAAGAGCATTGTATTTGGCTCATTTTTACAATATTTTTGAAAACTGAATGCACAACTCTGACTTATGTTTAGTTATCTGGTAAGTGCAGTATTTCATTGGACTATAAAAACCAAAAGCATCCAGAAAAATTCCAGTTCCAGCTCCTAGTTCAGAAGGGAAACAGAAGACAAATATTAACAGAAATTCTACAGAAGTAGAGCATTTAAAAATATGAAAACCAAAGCAAATCTCAGGGCTTTACAAAGGTGGAAAGTAACTCTGGGTTGGCTTCAATATTTTACTATGGTTGCTTAGTTTTGACAAATATCCAGATTTCAAAATATTGTATTTTACTTCTTCAGATTCCTCATGTTGCACTTCATACACAAACATTGTTTAGAGTACCTTTTTTGCTTCTCCTCTTATTTGGTTTGTTGTCAGACATGCTGTCCTTGAATGTATTATGGTCCAGAAACCTGAAAAAAATAGTTTGTTAATTGATTTCCAATTCACATGCACAAAGCAGTAAATTATATTTCATTATTCAGAGGCACAAGCAAGACAAAAACATTTTAAAAGTATTTGAAATTATCAAAAATCCTATAATTTAGCATCTAATGTCCTTTCCTGTGAATGCACAGAACCAAACAGCCCAGACAGTTTTCACAGCTAAACCCACAACATTTGCTCATTGAATAAGACATCAAAGCTCTCAGTGTTATTTTACTGATACCATTCTTACTGTTGGACCAGGAAGTCAACAATTCACATGTGGGAGATAATCTCATTTTAACACATTACTGAGGAACCAAACCTCATAAATACATGATTAGCAATGTGTTACTCTGAATATTTACACAGGTAAATTTGAGGTGTTTTAAAACTGTACACATTATAAAAAGTAACTGCTCTTTTTGGTTGCCATTGAGTTTCTGGGACCTGGCCAGGCCTCTGAACACAGCCAAGAGTCACTGGCTGAGCCTGTTGGCCTATTAATTTATTAGTAGTAAACTTTTGTTTCTCACTTCAAACTGTTGTATTTTCAGGAACAGTATCTTAGTCATGTGTGTACCTTTCTGTGAGCATCTTCATGTATGTTTAGAAAAATACATTACTCTAAATGTACTATGTTTGTAAAACCAAAACCCCTTAAAATTCACGCTAAATCAGTGCTACAAACATTGGTTAGTTTAACTCCTGGTTGTTGAAAAAAGCTGATTTCAGGCAATTAAAGCAGCAAGTATTTTCTCTCTCCATACATTTATTTTCTACACTTTATATTAAGAAGTATCAGTAGCCAGGCAGGGGCTTGGCCAAACTGACAGCAAAGTCACAATGTGGGAGGCAAGTTGTATGACAGTCATTTCATTGCAGTGGAATTTATTTTAGTTCTTGCAGAAAAGAACATGCTTGGAGTAACCCCAATAACCCTGTTAGTGACCTCAGTGGGACAGAGATTTCACAGCCTCAGATCTCAAAGCATGAAATTGAAGCAGAACACGGAGATCCTTCTCTGCCACCTAGCACAGATGCTTATTCAGCTTACAAAGCTGCCTAAGCTCCAGAACATGGAAAGAAAACATGATAATTATCTAATGCATAAAGTTTTTCAATACATTAATTCAGTGGGGAATATTTATTTTTGAGGGTTTTTTCAGAAATAAAACACAGTATGTATTTTGAATCAATTATGTTGTTCATTTAAAACTTTCAGTTTAGTGTGTCTGTTTTCCTAACTGTAGTTGATCTAAATGGTGTTTCTGTCTGAAGAAAACTATATATTTCGGTAAAAAATTAAAGCTGATAGTTGTTGAAACCAGTGAAAAGATAAAAAAAAATTAACCTCCTCCCCACACTTGTAATTGGAAATGCTCCCATTGTGTTGTAACATTGTTTCATAGAATCACAGAATCGATTGGGTTGGAAAAGACCTCCAAGATCATCAAGTCCAACCTTTGGTCCAACTCCAGTCCATATGACTGTTACCCCTTGAGCTGTATCATCCCTAAGGCACTACTGAATTCCCACAGAAGGAACAAAGTGGTCCTAAATATTAGTCTTTCCAGATAAATAGACTTTCATTAGGCTTCACCCTTGATTAGAAGACTGTAATGTACCTTTCCCACTGAATGTGTCGTGAGCTGGTTCATGATTATGAAAACTCCAACCCTCTTTTCCAAGATTAAACTCCAAGACTAAACAGACTGTAAATTGATAGTGGCATAAACAGAACAACCACAAAGTGCAGACTCTTAAAGAAGAAACATGAGAGGGTTAAGCAGAAGGATTTGAAGTTTTGAAATTCTAGACATATATTCTTAAAATAAAATAAATCTCAGTTAACAGTTTTGGTGGATTTGGGACTCTGAAAAACTTACTGAACTTCAGTTTCTCAAGTGACAAGAACATCTAATGTAATTTAAGACAGTGAATTAAAATTAAGAAAATACAATAACAAATATTAGTTCATATCTGTATTAAAATGTTTACCAATGTCTTTATTGTTTAATAAATAATTTATAGTAAAAAACCCCAAGATATGGTACATGAAATAAATAAGATATTGTCAGATATATAATGTGTTTGAATATACACAAATGGGTACACATTTCACAATTTATGAGCAACAGTGTCAAATTATTACATTGGGTAGCTCTGAGTGCTAGAAAGGAATACTGTAAAGTCCACAATGGAAATTTATGCAATAATATACCTACACGGATTTTTTTTTCCTGTTAGCTAATGAAGATGAATGACAATTTGTATATTATATAAATGATCTCATTTTTTACACAGCACAAATATCTCACTCATTTTTGGATTACATGCAATGTTCTGTTATACTGTATAACTGGTATAACATGGCAGTGGGTTCTCCTATTTAACCATGCAAGAAATGCCTGTTATATCCATTTAACACAACTATCTTCCACAAAATCATTTTCATTTTCTTGCATTTGCCTATTCAATATAATTTGCTGCAGTACATTCTCCCCTCACACAAAAATATTGCAGAGCCACTACATACATGCTACTAAATTAGAGCTGGTTTAGAACCTAATTTGCATGGCAAGATAAAGGAAAAGTATGGGGGTTTTAAAGTTATATTTATTCAATATATAGATAGAACCATGAAAAACAGGGCACCCAGTGGCTCTTATGTTGCTAATTTCTTTATAAAATTATATTTTCTCTCTGGTCTTTTCCTCACACGCATGATAAAAATACCAATCAATGTATTTTTTTGTTCCTTTCAAAGTAGAGATCAGTGGAAATGAAAGGCCCTGAGTGGATTTTGCCCCTCAATACTGCTAGTCAGGGAAAGAATTAGGCTTTTGTTATTGATTCCATCAGCAAAACTATAGAACTACTCAGAAACACGCAGCAGCCTTCCCAAGAGACTCTTGCATTTTGTTAGATTAAATAAATTTTTTATAATTTTATATAACATCTGAGAAATGTGTTTTATTTTATAACTATACAGCAGGCAGACATCAGACAGTGCTGTCACTCTTGGTTTACAGAGAGGAAACAGAAAAATGGAATGACCTAAAGCTACCTTTGAATCACCCATGGCTACCTTTGAATCACCTAAAGCTCATGACTGAGTGACTAGAGAAACACTCTTGATTTCTCTTCCTTACAGATAATCCATCAAAATGCTAAACTAGTCTGTTAGGAGTCAGATCATGAACTTCTCCAAACTTTGCACACTTTTTGGATACTCAAAACCCCCTTCAAAATAAGAACTGAGCAGGTTCTGTATGAGGGCATAAACAAATCTTACCTGGTGCTTCAGCAGCAAAAAGATGCACAGCAACCCAGAGGGAAGTCACAAAGCATTTCCAGCTCGCAGCTGCTTTCCCAGCGAGGAATTTAACAGCGACTCTCACATTCTGGTCTGTTTTTCGGCGTGTTTTCCCACTGCAGAGCTCTCGGGCTCCCCGCAGGCAGCTCCTGCTACACGAGGCTGTTGAGTTTACGCGGTGTTGTCCCGGTAACTCCGCCGGGGGGATTTTACTTGGAGGAGTTTCATTCAAAGAGCAGCAGCGACCCATGAAAACAAACTCAGCAGCGCTTTAAGCGCTGATCACACGGCAGCTCTCCCAGCAAACCCGAACCCTATTCCTCTTTCTGTTTGCCTTTATTTTTGCTTTTAGTACCTTATCCCTTTCTACATCATTTTAACTTCGCATTCGGTCCCCTCATCTCAACGCTCGCCGTCACTCGTCAGTATTTTAGTCTGGTTTCTGGCACCCGTAAATAGCAGATTTTAAGGATATTCTTCTTTTTTAAGTGTCAGGCTGTGCTAAGGGGGAAAAAGGACAAAAAAAGGTATAGCGGGACTGAAGAGAGTTGAAACGGTGTTTAAGGGAGATGGTTTGTTGGGTGCCAGGACTTGGCCGCCGTGCCCCGGGACACGGCTGGGGGAGGCACAGGCGAGGGGG
Organism: Hafferia zeledoni; assembly: GCA_035583235.1. Lineage (NCBI taxonomy): Eukaryota > Metazoa > Chordata > Aves > Passeriformes > Thamnophilidae > Hafferia > Hafferia zeledoni. Next base: position 6,071,955 of record JAWWEV010000172.1, on the reverse strand, counting down.
AGGCCTTGGGTTACCGGAGCGGGGGCAGCAGACACGGTGTGTGTTACACCTGCGGGTACCCGGCACAGCCAGCTCTTCCTCTGCCCTCTCGGCTGTTCCTGACGGAGCCGGAGAGTCTGCGGGAGCGGCCCCGTCCCGGCTTCGCACCGCCCTGAGGAGCCCGCGGGCATCCCCCGGCAGGGACGGGCTGAGCCAGCCGGGAACGAACGGGGGAGCGGGGAGGGGAGCCCGGGCGGCAGGGGCGGGCTGTGGGGGGGACCGGGACGGACTGTAAAGGACAGCCGAACCTTGAGGGGGAGCCCAGGCTGAGGGGCAGCCTGAGCTGTGAGGGGGAGCCGGTGAGGGAACCGGCGCCCGGTCCGGCCGGGCCGTGAGGGAACCGGCGGTACGAGCTCCCCGTCCGGACGGGCCGTGAGCGGCCCCGCCCTCCGCCGCTCCCCCGGCAGGCCCCGCGCGGCGGTGCCGGCCCAAGATGGCGGCGGACAGCGAAGTGAGTGTTGGTCCCGCCGCTCTCTGTCCCCTCAGCGACTGTCCCGCTCTCTCCGCTCTCTCCCCCGGCTCCCCGCTCACTGCCTCTCCCGCTCTCTCCCCGCAGCCCGAGTCGGAGGTGTTTGAGATCACGGACTTCACCACCGCCTCCGAGTGGGAGAGGTAGGTGCCTGCGTGCCCCTCGCTCACCGCGGGGGCTCCGTCGTGCCCGGCCCGGCCGGGAGGAGCCGACAC
>JAWWEV010000172.1:6053118-6071132 GCA_035583235.1 Hafferia zeledoni | reverse complement strand
CCCTCGGCACGGCCGCTGTCGGGCCCGGGAGGAGCCGGCACCCCTCGGCACGGCCGCTGTCGGGCCCGGGAGGAGCCGGCACCCCTCGGCACGGCCGCTGTCGGGCCCGGGAGGAGCCACGTCCCGGCTGTTCCGCGTCCAGCTCAGGCCGCGGCCGAGGGGTGGGTTAAGAGGCTCTAGTCGGGCTGTTTCTGAACTTAGTGAAAGGCCCGGTTTAACATCTGTTTGTAAAGGATTAGAATGCACGCTCAGAAGGTTTATGCGTTTTTAACGTAGCCGCCTGGTTGTTGAAATAGTAATCTCGTAGATGAATCCCTTAAAAGTGAGCAAAACAGCGTGCAAATAAATTTAAGGTGAAGAATACTCTTGTGTTCTTAATGTTTACTTTTTAAAATTCCTTTTCTAGTGATGATGTGTATGTCAGGAGAGAGATTTTAAGTGCTGAGTTTTAAATGTGAATTTAGTGTGTAATTGTATTTCAAATGTTTATTTATCTGTGGATGATGAAACAGGACCATATGTTAAATGTTACATGCTTCAATACCAGAAAAAGAAACAGGTGAGATTCTTTAACGCTCAAAAGGTGATCATAGCAGTTGATAAGAAATGTAAGCATAGGAGGTCTGTTTTATTTGTACAAGGAAACAATTGGTCTGGTTTTATTGTGTTACTTGTCATGGTTTTTTTGTTGTTTGTTTGTTCTTTGGGTTTTTTAAGGAATTCCATAGTAGGACAACATACTGCCTGCTTTTAGGCAGCTGAATTATGAGTTCAGCATTCAGTAAATATTAATGCCTTTCCCCCTCCCTAATAGATTTATTTCAAAAATAGAAGAAGTATTGAATGACTGGAAACTTATTGGGATTTCTTCAGGCAAACCTCTAGAAAAGGTCAGTTACTGCTTCTGAATTTTCTTTTAGACTTTGAATTGCTAACCAGCAATACACAAATACATTTCATCTATTGCTGTTTTCTTAGGTGTGGCAGATAATTCTTTTTATTAGGGAATATCACTTGTAAAAGTGTCAATTTGACAAATAGTTACTGTAAATTTATTGGTGGGCCGTCTGCCAAACAGCCTGTTTCTGGATAAAGCTGAATCTTCATGTAGGGCTTAGGGATTGTTTTTCATTGTAAGTTTGAATGTGGGAACATTATTGGAGCTGCACTAAATTCTTTAGGAATCTTTTCCCCCTGCCTTGTGCCTTTGTCACACCTCATGTATTTGTGGCTGAGGTTTGCACTGCACTGCTGGTGACTCAGAGTTGTTTCATAGATTGGAGAGATTTTTTTCCAAGTCTAATTAGAGCCTTTGTGGTGCTTTCTCAGTCCTGTAAAATGCAGAGGAAATTGCTCAGCTCTTCTCTATACCAGTGCAGTAAATGCTGCTCTGGACAGAATGGCTGCTGTGTTTCCAGTGGAGTTCTGTGATTCTTGGGTTTTTTGCCAGGGTACCAAGTATCCAGAATAAAAACTTCTGTTATCTAATCACCTAATTTTACACCTTAACTGTCTGTGTATTTGTTCATGTCTTGTTTGCTAGACCAGACCTCTTGCAGATCAAAGGGTTGTCCAGGTTGCTTTGTTTTAGTAGCAGCACAGAATTCTGTACTGATGATTTGTACTGATGACCAGTGATGCTGATTTTCTTAGAATCTCATATGCTGTATTTTTGTTTGAAACAAATTATCCTTACAGAATTTTTGCAAATCATAGATTAAAAAACCCCATTGGTCAGTGAAAGCATATTCAAAGTGAAGATCAAGGTAATATTTGCACAGAATGGCATAGATACAGTCCCAGGTGGGAAACTTCTGTCTCTGGCAAAGTTGAGGGTGCATGTGCTTAACATACATAGTAGCACATGGGAATATATTTCTGCCCCTTTATTGCCATGTAATTCTGAAGACTCCTCAGGGAGATACTTGATCTCTGGAATGAACGTGATTTTAACAAGCAGCACCTTTATGTGCTTTGAGACATTTTTTTTAAAATTAAATCATGCTTAGGTATTTCTGAATAAATATTTGGCAGTAGAAAAACATGAATAAACGTTATTGATCATATAGGCAATATAGTAAAAAATGTTAACCCAAATTCACTGATAAAATAGTATCTTTTTTATGTGCAGGGTATATACACCACAGGAACGTGGGAAGAAAAATCGGATGAAATTTCATTTGCAGACTTCAAGTTCTCAGTCACCCATCATTATCTTGTACAAGAACCCAGTGACAAAGATGGGAAAGAAGAGCTGGCAGAAGGTACCTGATGGTTCCCTTACGTTCCTGAAAGGATATGGCAAAAGGCAGTGGCAGAATGTGGAATTCACAGTGTGTTCATTTGCTTCTGTCTGAGATTTTATGAGATCTGATGAGTGTGATCTGACATTTCTGCTATTGCTTTGCATTCTCACATTGCTGATATAAGCAAATTGCCAGTGAGCTGGATGGATGCTGATGATCTTATATATGGATTTTTTTCACAGATGCCCTTCCTCTGCCGATGCAGGACTTGCTGTGCATGAACAATGACTTTCCTCCACGGGCTCACTGCCTGGTGAGATGGTGTGTACTCTGCCTCATGTCTCTAATGCAAACCATTAGCAAGTGAAAAATCTCTGATGCTTGAGATGCTTGCACACCTACTCATGTATTTGGTTTTCAATTAGCAGTTAAAGCTTAAGCAAAATGATTCTTTATACTGGCCACAAGAAAGGAGTTAAAAAAAAGCCCACCATAGTGGGCCTGTCTTTACTTTTGTTTTTTGCCCCCCAAATATTTTGTCTCAGTTTCATGTATCAACCAAGCTGTTACAAAAGTAGTATTTAGGTGCATTCTTAAAAAGGAAAGCTGCAGCACCTTAAAAAACAACTATATTCTTAGTAATGCAAATGTTTAGCATGTTATAGCATGGTTCTAGAGAGATTGTTTTTGTGTATACCCAGTTTCAGTTGTTATTAACATAAAGTAAAAAACCTCAGGACTGACAGACCTGGAAGTCCTCCCAGTGAAACACTTCACAGGGTTTGAATGTTGTGAAGCTCAGGCAGTTTGTGATTTCAGACTGCAGCACCCCATGCCCACTCAGTTCTTGCCCTGACAGAGATACTCACATCAAATTAACAGATTCTGTGGTCTGTTGGTTATTCAGGCCACAGTATTTCTAAAACCTCTGTGTTTCAGCTGACTTGCTAAAGACCAGAAATGTGCTCTTTTTTGTCTTTCAAGGTATGGCTTACGTGAGTTTGTGGTGATTGCTCCGGCTGCAAATAACGAGGCAGTTGTTAGTGAATCCAAATGTAACCTCTTGCTGAGTTCCATTTCCATTGCATTGGGCAACACTGGCTGGTAGGGGAAAGCACTTTTTGCCTTTGTACATGTCCAGGTGAAACTGTATCATTCTGCATTTGTGAGGAAAAAGTATTAAATTGTTAGCAGAATATGTTCAAAGTTTGGTATATTTGCAGTGTAATATGATAGAGATGCTTTAAAAAGATTGATTCATTGTTTTGTTTATATTCATTATTGTTTAAACACCTTAAATGCTTTTAAAAGCTGCAAGAAGTTATTGGAAAAACTGATATATATATAAAATATAGCTTATGAAAGAGGATTTCTTCCTAGTGTGTGATAACAGTAATTTCCTAATTTTCCCAAAAAACAGACTGAGAATTAGGTGACAAAAGTCATGGATAGGGCTGTGATTATGAAATGACAATTTGTTAGGGATTCTGTTCATTGATGACATTTATAGTATTTTTATTTGATTCCTATCAAATGTTTTCAAATGTGTTCCACTAAGAGAAAATATTCTAAAGAACATGAAATTACGTTGAAATGGAGTTAAAATATTTAGCTAATTTTAAAGACCACAGGGCAGCATGACATTTCAAATAATCTGAAATATTCTTCTTTTGCAGTCAGGTGCCCCTGTTTGTGCAGATACATCAGAAATGGCGCCGAATGTACGTTGGGGAATGTCAGGGCCCAGGAGTTCGGACTGACTTCGAGATGGTCCATCTGCGCAAGGTGCCCAGTCAGTACACCCACCTGTCAGGGCTGCTGGAGATCTTCAAAACCAAGATTGTGAGTGTGTCTGGATGTATAAAACTGGGACTCAGAATGATGGATTGTTTTGTTACCTGGTTGCTTGTAGATTCCCCAGTATCAGGCTTTAAGGAGTGAAAGCTGGTGTGGGTTTGGTTCCCCCATGTTACCACCTTGCATTTTTATTTTCCAGTGGGATGTGAAAGAATGTGTCTGTTTTACAGTTTCCTTGTAACTACTTCCCCCTGCCCAAACAATCTCTATTTTGCTATTTGAGAGGAAAAGGGAGAGTTGGGGTGGGTTTTAATCTGTTACTTTGTAGCTGCCCAAGCTAAGAGTGCAGAACACCCTGATGAGATGTGTTACCAGTTAAATGGATTATAGGAACGTCTCATGCGTGTTACCTGTGATTGTTGTAGCAATGCCTTTGAGTAATCACTGAATCCTTAAGGTTGGAAAAGACCTCCTAGATCATCAAGTCCAACCTTCAAATACTTGGGGTGTTGCAGTTTTGCTAAAATTAGCTCTACTACAAGCTATTGGGACTCATTTATGTTCAGTCCCTGGAGTGTTTGGGAGGATTTGCTCTTTACATTGAGTTTCTTCCCTGATGTTTTGAAGGGGTGCCCTTTGACACCACTGCCTCCCGTGAACATGGCTATTCGGCTGACATACGTGCTCCAGGACTGGCAGCAGTACTTCTGGCCTCAGCAGCCACCAGGTGGGAGATTCCTGTCCTCAGAATAACTTGTTTTAGTACACACAGTCAATGCTCTTCGTGTATCTTGCCAGAAGGATGGAAACATTTTCTGCGTTGCTAGGAAAGGCTTCAGTTTCAACAGAGTCTGATCCCGCTCCCTCAAAAGTTTAAAGCTCCTCTGAAATCATGTCTGTAGCTCATGGCTGGGACAGGTATTTTGAGTAGGGCTGTGCATTTAAAGATACAGTGATGCTTCTAAAATGGTAATATCTATGTGGAGGGGAAAAGGTGACTGATCATGAATCTGTGGAGAACTCTGCCCTAAATTCCTTAGGGAAATGTTTAGATTCAAGTTCTAGTAGGTGCTAATACTTCATAGGGGTATTTGTTAATTATTTCCACAAAGTACCTTAGATTAATACTTCACTATCTAAGTGTATTAACAGTGGAAAAAGCAGAAAATGTTACATGAACATCACTTGAGGTAAAATTTTGGATTTTGTTGTTATTGTTCACAGGGTGCTAAATAAGCCAAGCAATTGATTTATGTATTTTTTTAATGCATGAACAATTTCTGATCAAGTCTTTTATTATAGTATCCTTGTGTGAGTGGGAAAAGGAGAAAAGTAATATATAGGCCTATATTCAAAGTACATGCACCAGACTTGATAAGTTTATGCCATAGCAATGCTGTTGAGGAAAAGCAGAGGCAGCTGATCACTTGGTAGTCTCACAATGATCTCTCATACTGTTGCTTGATGGTAACACTGTCTTCCTTGGGTATCCTATTTCTGTAAGGTAGCATCAAAAAATGAATAATAAACTTCTCTTGACTTAGAGGTAAACAAACCTATAAGAAGAAGGTAGATGTTAGTTTCTCCTTAATATATGTTTTGTTAGTGATGTGGTGTTACAGGCACAAGGTGGTAGAGCAGTTAAAATGCCCAAGTTGTTTTCTTGACTTAGTAGTAGTTTTACATAACAAGGTTAAAGTATTTAGGGCACACTCAGAGAGACAGAGCTCTGTGTGGCCTTGGTCTGATTATTTAATTGTTTGGCTTTGCTTAAGCAAAAAATACACTGGTGGAAGGTATGTTTTGAGGAAGTCTGTGGTGAGGTTGAGTCTGTGTGCTTTGTAGCTAAGGAAGGTATGTTGAACATATGTTTAAAGAGTGTCCTGCCTTTTAGGGAGAGAAAATCAGTGCTGCTCTAAATTAAAATTTTTGTCTTGATTTGAGCAGTTTGAATAACTTCTCCTTTAAAGGATTCTGGTTAAGGAGCCAGTGTCAAAGTGTATTGCAGAAACTGGAGGCAGACAATGTCATTCTTATGCTCTGCCAGTTGTGGTTTTATGTTCCCTGGGAAGAACTGGCCCTTGATTTATTACCATCACTCAATTAGCTCTTCTCAAATAAAACCAAGGAATTTAAATGTGTCTTTTATCTTCTCTGAAGAAGAAATTATGTAGTTAATTTATCCAAAAACTTTATCTGTTCTAGTGCCTCACTTCTTTTGTATGTAAACAGTTTTTCAGATGCATTTAAAATGACAGATCAGATTCTGTAGTAGCATTATTATAATGGCATTGTAATGCATTATAATCCACTCAAGTTTCTGTTCAGTGAAGGCTGTCTGCTTTTGATTTATGTATTTGAAAAATATAGTGTGGGAAGTGGCTGAGGATGCTGGGGGGCAACTTTAAGTACCTGGGATTACAAGGAATCTCCCAGATAATTTGGTTAATCCTTGGCTGTAGGAGACATGTCTTTCCATAAAACTGCTAGCCTTTTAGAAGTAGTTGTTTTTTCACTCTTCTTCTAAAGTCTTCCTTTTCTGCTTGGAACTGATTTCCTGCCCAGATGTTTTATGGCACTTTGTGTCTGTTTGTTCCTGTGTCAACATTGAATCTTCAAGGTTGTCTTTATAGCTGTCATCTTTGCCTGTGTGAAGGAAATAGCCTTCCCTCAACATGAACTAAGCAGAATCTTACCTGTCTTTTTGAATATCCTGTTGCATGATTACTTCCCACTCTCTGCTGGAAGCAATTACTTAGTATGCTAGGGTTGTGTTTTCATGCCTCGGTCACCTTGGCTGCTCAGCTGCTCTCTGGTCATCCTACATGCTCCAGTCTTTACTGTGAAATTAGGGTGATGTGCTGCTTCAAATGTTCCACAAATTCTGTATGCAAAATATATTGACTTTTCTTCAGATATAGATGCTCTAGTTGGGGGAGAAGTTGGAGGCCTTGAATTTGGGAAGTTACCATTTGGTGCCTGTGAGGATCCTATTAGGTAAGATAAGAGTTCAGAAAACTGTTTTATAATTTCCTTAAGAGAGGACTTAGATGTATATTATTTCTAATTTTGGCTTTGCCTACCTACCACTGGATGTCCCTAACAGGTGTTTAATCAGTCAAGTATGGTAGAAACATCTGGGAAGGGTAATGGTTTAATATCAGTGAGACCACTTGCAAAATTGTCTGATGATTTTCAGAGTTGAAGCTCATAAGTCTTTCACCATAAACTTCTGGGGTACTCCATTGATTTCTGAAATTTTTATCTTGAAATACACCTTAACTGAAGATAAACCTTAAAAATTATGTGCTTTTGTTCAAGGTTGGACTTGCTCTCCTCCTTGACATTTGCAGGAGACTTATATTGAGAGGGCCTATAAACTAAGTAGTTTCAGTGTGTCCCCTTCTGAGTGCCCCTCAGCAAACCCAGGAATTGCACTGGTGTGTTAGACAGTGTGCAGTGCTGTGGGCAGGTCAGGGAAGCTGAACACTCTGCTGGCACTGACAGACACATCTTGTTTTGTTTCAGTGAGCTCCATTTAGCTACTACATGGCCCCACCTGGCAGAAGGTATAATCGTCGACAATGATGTGTACTCGTAAGTATTTTGTCTGAATTGCACATATCTGGAAATACACTTTATTTGTTAACTGCTGCATTTTAGTGACAGCTAAAATGGTGTGTGTGTCTGTGTGTGTGACAAAGAACCCCTTTGGAGGAGTGCTCAGGTCAGCTGATAGAACATCTCATTTGGGAAAACACCTTTTGAAATGCATTTCTGTGTGAGAAAATATTATTGTATTGTAATCTCAACAGAACACACCCCTCCATTTTTGAGCATATTCTCATGTTAGACTTGAAAATTTTTTCTTGGGAAAGAGGATAGTGGAGCATGGAAAGCAAAAAGAATTCACTGATTGACATCCCTCTCCCAAGTTTTGTGCTAAAGAGTGTATACTGGTACTTCAGAAAGAAGGAAAAAACTCAATGTGGTTTATTGATTTAATTACTGCAGAAATGAGTTTTCAACATTAACACGCTTTAAAAGAGGACAGTTTAGTTTGAACCGAATTGTTCTCATGTGTTTCTTACTCATGTCTTGTATGATCATGAGGACAGGGACTCTTGCTTGCATTCCAGAGTGTTTGTTGTGTTCCCCTGTATAATGTGCATATTGGAGCTTCCATGGCCTCACTGGCTGTGACATGACATTTATTGAGAATTTGATACTCATCTTCTGCACACTTGTGGTGACAACATGACACTTAGTTTGGTTTGTTTTGTTTTTCCAAGTGACCTGGATCCTATGCAAGCACCCCAGTGGTCTGTGAGAGTCAGAAAAGCAGATAACCCTCAGTGTCTGTTGGGTAAGACATCAGAATTTCCTGACTTCCCTCAGAGCCTCAAGTCTTTCAGTTTTATGAAGTGCCTTCTGCATGTATCCATCTCCTTAGTTCAATCTATCTGCCTGACAGGGAGGATTAGTACATCTGAAGAGCTGTACTCTCCTGCCTGTCCTTGCCTTTAAGCTTGTGGGGCTTCAGAGCTTTCCAAGTTTCATTCTTGCTTTGGGTGAAGAAGTGGATTCAGCTGTAGGCAGAGCTGTGCTTGGAGAGGTGGCTGATGGCTCTTAGGTGTGCATTTTCCTAGGCTTTAATTATGATGTGGTAAAAGATATTTGTGCTTCAGAACAAATTATCATGTTCTTTCACGTGGGAAGATAAAAATTACTGTCCTCAGGCATAATTCTGAGAGTTGCCTTATTGTTCAGTGAGATTTCTAACTGAGTAGTAATTCAAAAACTTTGTTTCTCTTACAGGTGACTTTCTCACTGAATTCTTCAAGCTTTGCCGTCGGAAGGAGTCGACTGATGAGATCCTTGGGAGGTCTGCATTTGAAGAGGAAGGAAAAGGTAAAACTTAAATCCTGTTGATTTGTGTTACTTGTTTCCTGTTATTTTACCTTCTCTATCCCCTTTTCTTGACTTCAGATTGATTGGTATTTATACTTAAAACTCTTAAGCATTTTCTGTAATACCCCTGGGAATTTTCTGGTCAATGCTACATGGTGAAATGTCTCATGACTTCTAGGCAAGCTTCACTGCCAAAGTCCCAGAGGACAATTGCCTTTCTTATAGTTCTGAGTGTTTCCTTTCACTGGAATACCAAAGCTTGAAATCTGAGTATAGTGTACCAGAGCTGGTTTTGAGCATGCATCAACACATTTGTCTGTTTTGTTTATGGATTTTTGTTTTTTCCACTTTTTTTTCCTTTTTGATATACTCTGTAGTGGGTGTTTAACAGTCAGTTTAAAAAAATCTTGAATCTGTTTGAAAGGCTTTGCCATAATTTTAAGGAATTTTAAGGATAAAAAAACCAAAGGAACTCCCAAGTTGTCTGACCAGGAGGTTGGACTTCATCCCAGCTGTATAGAGACTGACATCTTTTTGATGTCTCTGTCCCTTTGTTTTGGTTTTCTTCCTTTAAATAGTGAACATCCTCTGCCTTCCTGCTGCTTGTCACCTTTGCTTCCCTCCAAATATGGGCTGTGTCAACATGTTTTTCTGTGGTTATATTTGATCTTAGTTTGGAGGGAGCTCATTAGTCAGCTTAAAAAGGTGTTAGACTGAGTAGGGTGCTTGACAATACAGTCTCTTTTGCCCTTCTTAACTCTAATTTTCTTGAAATCTTTTGCCAATATGAGCTTTTTCAGGCTGCTGGTAATTATTCACTTAAATTTGTCTGCCCTCTCTTTGACAATATTGATTCAGTTTGTTGTAAGAGACATTCAAAAGCTTACCAGCCGCAACTCTGGGAAAAACTCTTCTGGCTTGAGAAGTTTATCTGAGAATTCTGAAACAGAATTTTGCTTACAGTGTGTAAGGTCAGGTATACAGTGATTAATGTCGGATTTATTTAAGGCTTACCTAAAGCTCTAGCACACACTTGAGCTGTCTTTGTTACCTATGCTGTATTCATTGGTATCCTGTGTGAACAAGGTTTAAGCACTGTCTCTTCAGCTGGTTTTTGTGATGCTCTGATAGTGACTATCTGCAGACAGCTCAGTCTAGACTTTATTTGGTAAATTAAATCAAGGACAGTCTGTGACTCCCCTGTGACATGGAACCTGACAGCACAGAGGTGCAGCCTTGGTTAACAAGGGTTTAAAAATCAGAGCAAGATAAATAAGCTGAGTAAGACAGGTGAACTTCTAAAGAGTGATGGTCTAGTGTTTGTGCAGGTTTTTAGCTTTGTTCTAATTGCTTTTATTTTATTTTCTAGAGGTTGCTGACATTACCCATGCCTTGTCCAAGCTCACAGAGCCAGCACCAGTCCCAATCCACAAACTGTCAGTCACAAATATGGTTCACAGTGCAAAGAAGAAAATTCGCAAGCACAGAGGTGTGGATGAGTCGCCTTTAAACAACGACGTTCTGAACACCATTCTTCTGGTAAGGAGCTGTCCATGCCTGTGAAATTCAGGTAACACGTGGGCTTCATGGTTTGTAGTCTAGAGCAGATTTAAAGGTGTCTGATCTCAGTTCTGTTGTTTGAATTGCATGTACCAGCTTCTTGAAACAGCCCGAGTTGTTACAACTATGTAATGTAGGTGGACTGAAAATGGACTCTGAACTCAGCTAACAGTTTTAATTATAGAGATTGGTGGTATGTAGTCAACAGTAGCTTTCTGGAGAAAGTGGGAAGAGCAAGAAAACCATGCTGATGGAAGGTTAATTTTTGTTTTCTTTAAGTTCTTGTTTCCTGATGCTGCTGACAAACTCGCAGATGGATTTGAAAGCAGAGCCAACACTTCAGCAGGAATCAATCCTCCTCCAGAGAATGAAGATTATGTAAGTTTGACTGACTGACACTCAGGAGAGAGAAAGCAGTTTTGTGTTTGAGTTCACACAGGCTTTGCTGTAGTTGCCCTACATCTTATAATGGATAACTTTTGGAAAGAGAAACTTTGTGGAAAATTTAGAGAACTTTGTGGAAACTTTGTTTCTCTAAGCAGAAATAGTGATTATTTCTTTTTCCTTCTAATTTCTTTTTCTTCCAAAGACTGTGATTTTTGGTATCTAATACTTATAGGCTTAAAATGTTGGTTATCACTTGTACTGATAAACAGGAGAGATCATACAGTTTTGGGGAAAATGCCATTGTTCCTGTATTTCTTGCTTTCTTTTATTTCTTACCCAGAATCTCTTCAGTCAGTTTAAATCTGCTCCTTCTGACAGTCTGACCTACAAATTAGCTTTGTGTCTGTGTATGATAAACTTCTACCATGGAGGAGTAAAAGGGGTGGCCCATCTTTGGCAAGAGTTTGTGTTGGAAATGCGCTACAGATGGGAGAACAACTACCTTATTCCAGGGTAGGACTTTTTTTTGTTGTTGCTCCTTTGTTATAGAAAATTTTCTTTGTTCCAGGGACAGAGTGAGTTCATTGGGACTTTGAAACACACTGTTTTGGGGTTTTTAATTGCAAATGCTGTCCTTTATTACTCTACTTCCTTAATGAAAGGAAGGGCAGGGAGTAGGGAAAAGCAGCTGTGCCCTCCTTTGAAAACTTGAAGACGTCTGTGGGAGCTCAGCTTAGAGATCACTCCACTGTGTGAATGAGGGTGGGGGAAAAAACTTACGGGGATTCTTGGCTTCCAGTTCATCCTTAGATAGCCAGGGGGTAGCTGGTACAGGGAGAAGCACCTTTGCTTTGTGGTGTAGTTTCACCACTTTTCTAAGGAAGCTGTTCCAAGTTCCTGCTGGTGTAAGAGCCATTTCAGGCCTTGCAGCCCTTCCAGGTTTTGCCTCCTGCAGCAGACCAGGTGAAGGGCTCTTTGAAGATGAGGTGTTGGTGTAAAGCAGTAATGTATGCTGCTTTTGGGGTTGTGGTTTCTTGGTTTGGGGTTTTGTCTGGGTTTTTTTTGTAATGGGGTGGACTGAATATTTGTTCAGTAGTTTGTACTTTCAAATGGTTACAGTAATAGGTAAAATAGAAGTCGAAATGTATAACAATCAGTGCACCATATCATTGCAGTTTTAAAAGTACAGCCAAAGATGCTTAATTTCTGTTGGTAAGCAGCTACCCTTTTAAATTCCAAATGGAAAACTGGCCAGGAAAGTCAGGATGTCTGTTTCACAGTAGTGTGAGTGATCTCTGAGCTTCTGAAATGACCTCTAGGAAATAAATACAGTTTAAATTCCAGGCTTGTCTATGTGAGACTATAGAAGAGCTGGGTAGTGTAAATGGTGGGGTGGGTTGAGTGTGGGTGTTTCCCCCTCGTTTAGATTTCATGTGATTTAAGACCACTTCAACTTTATAATTGATAATGGTTACACTTCTGCCTTTTGTTAGATTAGCTAATGGCTCTCCAGATCTGAGATGTTGTTTACTGCACCAGAAACTCCAGGTAAATATCCCAAATTTAAGAATGGTTTTTTCAAAAGTATAGCAGTTATTAGCTAAATATATTATTGTTGTAGATTTAGTTCTGCTTGTAGTTTTGGGTGTGGAATTCATTTGTTGGGAAAAATCTTTGTTAAAGCAAGAAGTTCAGTGGAATTGTTTTCTTTTGGAATTGTAGGACCTTTTCAGGGATTCTCCAGATTTTTCTGTATGATTGTTTCTGTAATCGAAATAATTGCTAAACAATTGTTTCTCTGTTCCTTTAACTTGTTAGATGTTAAACTGTTGCATTGAAAGGAAGAAAGCAAGAGATGAGGGGAAAAGGGGGAGCATGTCTGATCGTTCCCCTGGTGCTTCTGGTAATGGTGCCAAAGGAGACCACTCTGGAGAGAACCCTGATAAGGAAAAAGAATTTGGCAAGTCTTGGGAATCGTGGAGTGACAGCGAAGAGGAATTTTTTGAATGTCTGAGTGACACAGAAGATCTTAAAGGAAATGGACAGGAAAATGGAAAGAAAGGAGGAGCAAAAGAAGGCAACAAAGAGCCTGTAAACTTCAAACCAGAAGGTCGTCTGCACCCACACGGGAAGCTGATGCTGCTGCATCCAGGAGAGCCTCTCTATGTTCCAATAACACAGGTTAGGAGGGAGCAAGAGCAGAGCCAGATGTGCAGTACAGCCCTCACACAGCAGGGCTCAGACCTGGGATTGTGAGACTATGTACAGTGTGCAGGTTACAGCCTTATCTGTCGTTAAAATTCCCGAGTGTTTTTCATTGTAAAAACTTGATGAGGCTGTTAAACTGAAATCTCAAATGCTCCCTGTTTTATTTGAGAGTGAGTCTTCTTACTAAATTTCACTCCAAATAATTTTTTTAAATAAGATTTAAGCTGTCCTGCCTACCTTAAATGTGAGGGTTTTTATTACTAGTTCCTGAGGCATTTTCCATCCCCTCCTTATTTACTTTCCTGTAAAGTGATATCTGCCATAGTCCTTCAACCAAGGATTTCTAGGTGACTGAGCAGAATACAGATCAGTTTTGCTGCTATGTTTCTTCTTTTCTTTTCCTTTGTTTTTAATTGCTCTGCTCACATTTAAAAGACCAGAGTCATCAGTTTTGGTGCCATTCTCTAAAGCAGGTTTATCATCAAACAATTAGAAATGTTACCTGACATCACCAGGCTTTCCTGCAGGGTGTCTAGGGATGAAATGGGAAGCAGAGGTGTCATGGCAAGTAGTTTGCAATCAGCCATGCATGAAGAGTACAGTGTTTTTCTTTCTCCTGAGAGAAATTATTTTTAATTAGTGCTTCTTTGCTTGGGTAAAACATGAGCAGAGTGTAGTCAGGCAAAATGTTCTCAATTATATGCTGACAGTATGAAAGGCAAAATTTCTATGTTGGATTTTAAACCATCTAGATGAATTTAATCCATTCTAGGTGGATTTTAATCCATCTCTGCAAAATAGCATCAGTCAAACACTTCCTGGAGTCTGTCTGGATTTTGGTGTTTCAACAGTATATCCTTACATTACTACTTCATTCTCAGATTAGTTTCTGTTTATTTTTGTTAATGTCAGATTTGGATGCACAGCTTGGCTGAACAGTTTAAACAGTAAACGTTCTGATTTGAGTACAAATGAAGTAGAGTGGACTCCTGGTGACAGGCAGCTTTCTGTTCCTCCTCCCTTGAGTGGGGCTGACTCTGAGGGTGTTTCTAACCTTGTCCTTTTCCATGTGGCAGGAACCAGCACCCATGACTGAAGATTTGCTGGAGGAGCAGTCTGAGGTGCTGGCAAAGCTGGGCACGTCCGCAGAAGGTGCTCACCTGCGGGCGCGGATGCAGAGTGCCTGCCTGCTCTCAGACATGGAGTCTTTTAAGGTACTGCTACTTGGAGCACTCTGGGGGACTGCTTTCTTCCTAATTAAACTGTCCCTCTTGCTTGTGATGAACAATTTGGAATGTTTTTCTGACAAGTTTCTGTTTTTCTCCATGACACAGTTTCAAAATTGTTTCAAGATTAAAATAAGAACTTACTTGTAAAAAATCTATGCCGATATAATCTGTTATGTAACATCCCAGGAAATCTGCACAAGGTCTGTGGGAAGGGAAAAAACCCGTGGAAAACATACAGTTGATAAACTGGGAATTAAAACAGTTGCTCATCAGAGTGGGACTGGACTAGCTGTGGTTTTGGGTAGTTTGTTCCATTTCTTGTCTGAGCTCTGCAGAGGGAGCTAAGAGCACATGCACTGCTGTCATAAAAGGAGCTGAAAGCTGAGAAGGTTAGAGATTCTGTAATGGAATAGCTATATATGTATTTTAATTATTGCAGTGTTTATAATAAAAGCATACAGATGTACTGTGGAGTATTTATACATATCAACATCAGTTATTAGCAGGGAGTCATGGCATGTTAGGTATATGTTTTATATATGTTTAGGTATATTAGGTATATGTTTTATTTAGATTTTAAATGTTTAGGTATATTAGGTATATGCTTTATTTCTATGGTACAAGTGATCTAAAAAGTCAAAAACACAGAACAATAATTTGAAGCACAAGTGCACTCTTGATAGGTACATTGAATAATAAACTGGGTTTCCTTTTATGGTCTGGATATGGATGTATTTATCACTGTTGGCATTCCATCTGTGAAAAATCAAGTTATTTTTGTTTGGGGGAGATTGTTTTTAGGTTCCTCTGTAAAAGAGGAAGAAAAGGTGAATTTTGTCACTGGAGTGTTTAAAGATGAAAAGTCAGTGCTGAAAGCATATTTATGCAGCCCAGTGATTCTTTTAGGCTTGGGCTGTTTTCATCTAAGTCTTTAATGATATAAGCTTAGACATAAAGGAATTAGTGGAAATTCCTATTTATTGCATGTAGCAGGTAGTAGGTGGAAGTTTAATGTAACAGTACAATTTCTGAGCTGATGAATGTACACTTTGTGGGTGATAAGAAAGGGGTTGGTGTTGTTGATGATGTGGGTTTTACCCCTTGCCATTGTCTTGGTTAATACTTTATTGCCTCACCTTCCCAGGTCTCTGTCCTACTGTACAGCATGGGGACTGTAGGCAGAATTCCCTGAGTTTTGTCTCCTGTGCTGTGGTCTGCCCACTGAACTGTACTGCCTTCCTCCCCAGGCTGTCATGTTGTTCCAGCATTCCCCAGAAACCAGTGTTGTGTCCTCTCCTCCCTCAGGCAGCGAATCCTGGCTGTTGCCTGGAGGACTTTGTGAGGTGGTACTCGCCTCGGGACTACATCGAGGAGGAGGTGGTGGATGAGAAGGGGAACAGAGTCATCAAGGGCGAGCTGAGCGCCCGGATGAAGATTCCCAGCAACATGTGGGTGGAGGCCTGGGAGACGGCAAAGCCTGTCCCGGCACGGAGGCAGAAGAGACTCTTTGACGACACCAGAGAGGCAGAGAAGGTGAGAGCTGGTGACAGCCTGCTGTGTAATACTCACAGCAGCCCTTCCTCCTTCCTCCTGCAAGGTTTGAACCCTGACTGGTCACTGCATTGCATCCTTGGAGTCGCGACACTGTTCTGTGCGTGGCTGAGGGTTAATGGGAATTTCCTGCTGCACTGCAACAGTGTGTGGAGTGCCATGGAGCAGGGTGTGGACCATGACCTCACAGGCTGTGTTACTGATGTGGTACTTTGAATTATTAGTAAATGAACCAGAATTTTACCTGCATGTATATGTGTTAGGAACACTTTAGTTTCCTAACAAATAATTATTTTTAGTTTCATTCTAACCCATTGGGACTGGATTAATGTAAAACTACCCACCAAGTCCTGTCTTACAGCAGTGTTCCATTCTTTCATCTTTCCTAACTAACCTTATCTTTGGGAAGTAGTTTTGATCACTAATATATTAAGTTTTCTAATGTTGTAGGTGCTTCATTACCTTGCAGTTCAGAAACCAGCTGACCTTGCAAGGCATCTCCTGCCTTGCATCATCCATGCAGCTGTACTCAAGGTAAAGGATGAAGGTAAATAGTGTTTAATAAATTATTAAGATACTTTGGGGTGAGCAGGGATGCAATAATTACAGTTTTGGTTTTGTCCTTCTAACAGAAGCACTAGAAGATATATCTTCAGTCAAGAAGATTATTAAGCAGATAATATCCCATTCCAGCAAAGTACTACGTTTCCCCAATCCAGAGGACAAGAAGTTGGAAGTAAGGCTTTTGTACTGACTGGGACTGAGACCCTGAGAGGCTTTTGCACTGTTCATGGGAGTGCTAAAAAAACATGTGTTTAGTTGTCACTTCTGTCCAACTCTCGCAGGAAATCATCGCTCAGATTATGAGTGTGGAAGCTCTCATTGCCAGGGCAAGGTCTCTGAAAGCAAAATTTGGGGTAGAGAAATGTGAAAATGAGGAGGAGAAAGAAGATCTACAAAGGTGACTGGTGATGGGTTTTTTGTTTTTCCTCTGATGCCCTTTCTTTGTGCTTTCAAAATTGAGGACAGATGGAAACTGTGATAATACAGAATTATGGAGGAATCATATTTAGGTATCCCTGTCCTGAGACTACTTATGGATGTGTGTGTGGGTACCCTAAATGCTCCTCTAAATAAGCATCTCTGAAAACATGGGATACAGGTTATTTTAATGGAATTTGTTTTTATCTTGATAGTATTTGGGATTTCATCTGCTGATTGTGTATGTACAAGGTATATTTGACAAATTCTGCCACAACAGAGGTTAAAGCAGGACTAGAAGTTTACTATTTCCTATAAATATTATGGAATTAAATACTCCCCTCCAAAGTTAGGTTTTCTTGTTCTTCTTGCTGATTTGAAACAAATCACTGAGGAGCTATGAATGGGAAGTGACAAGGCAGTTTCCTTGCATCACTGCCTACTTAGTGCTCAAGATGACTAATAAGTAATGTTAAAAAACCCACATTAAGTCCTTGCTGCTGTACTGGGAGGAAGAGATGATGTTTTTGTAGGACATGTTGGGGGTTCAGAGGTGTGATGTGTGACCAAACAATATCTTTGTGTTCAGAAATAGCCACCACATGGTGTGTGGTGAACACCACAAAGCTTTTCATGTTGAATTAATACCTCTGCATCAGGAGCAGCCTGAGTTCCATTCTTAGAGGATTGAGAGGAGAATTTTTTCCTTAGACTTTTGGAATGGAGAACTGAGAGCAGCTGCCAGTTCTCACCCTGTGCAAGTGATGCTCTGGGGAGGGCTCCTGCCAGGAAACAACTCTGGGCTTGGATTAGCAAACTGGGGACAGTCAAGGACTAAACATTCCTTTTCCTTGTTCCACCAGATTTGTGAACTGTCTCCTGGAGCAGCCAGAAGTGTCAGTTGTGGGTGCAGGAAGAGGACCTGCTGGCAGCATCATTCACAAGCTGTTTGTGAATGCTCAGAGGGTAAGAGAGAGCTCTGGGGTGCTTTGCAGACACTTCTAATTTAAGCACTATGAAGCAATGACTTATCATATGATGGCAGTGTATTTTGTCTGCATATGTGCATGTGTTGTCATAAACGTGCTTCAGGTGGTTTTTGTGATGTTCAACATGATTTTGGCAGTAACAGAACCTTTGAGTC
>JAWWEV010000172.1:6036407-6053018 GCA_035583235.1 Hafferia zeledoni | reverse complement strand
TGATGGTGGGCTAATACTTGAAATACTTGAGATTTCCTCTGTGGAAACTGGCATGCTTAGGAATTGTCAGTTCTTTTTCAGCAGGACTCTGCATTCAGTTTGCTTATTGCCAGTGTTGCATCTGTTTTCTGGAGCCTTCCCTTGCTGATATTGATGTAAATATTGCCTTTTTCTCTAAAGCAGCCTTTGTAATAATAAGCATTATAAAGTATTGATTTCCAAACCTCATGGACTGTAGACAGCCTTCAGTTTCTGTCAGAATTACATCTGTTCCATAGCATCAAATTTTCTGACTAAAATTTACCTTTAGTGGTAATAGCAAGGTAGCACAGTATTACAGACATCTTAGAGCCTGAAAATTCCATTTGAGAATAATTACTGGGAAAACACTATGATTGGGTGTTAATTAAGGTATAGATGCTGTTCTAATAAACTGTATTTTGCACCTCAGCATAAAAAGGACCATTCTGAAAACAGACCATGGTTATTCTGAGAAATGAAAATTGGAGCTTTTATTTTATCCTTCCAGTCTCTAGGGAAAGTCTGGTTGGAAATCTCACCATGCCAACCAGCCTCACTTACAGACTGCCCTGGAAAGCCTAAGGCTGTGCCCTGAAGTGCCTGCACAGGTGTGCACTTGCCTCTCTAACCCTGAGGCAGGGGGTTTTCAAAGCTGAGTGGATTTCTAGGCTAATGTTAGATAAAGATGTATGCCCATTTCTAGGGTTTTGTTTCTTTTGAAACACCAGTGGCTAAAGCAGAGTTACAGATAGTTCCTCCTAGTAGCTGGTCACTGTTAATTAGGATTTCTTAGTGGGACAGGAGCCGACTTGCCTCAAACCCCTCTTCGTGTTTAATGTCCCGTATCTTATTTCAGTGCAGGTTTGGTAAATAGAAGTTGAATGAATTCCTTGGTTTTTTACCTTCTGCAGCTGGACTCCTCTCTGAGTTGTGTTTAATGTGTTACATTCTCAAGTTTTCTCAGGAAAATTGTGATAGCCAGTGCATGTTCTTGAAAGTAGAGTGCATGATGTCTCTTAAACCTGCAGTCTCCACCTAACCTCTTGTAAGTCACCTCTGACTTGCCTTTGTTTCTGTCTTTCATCACTGGTTCTTTTCTCATCCCTTTCCAAGCTGACTGAATCTTCTGATGAGGTAACCAACTTTGTCCCTCATTTCCCACTCATCTTCCCAAGCTGCATAGACTTGAACTTTCTGGTAGACATAGTGCAGCACCTGGACTTAGTTTGTACTGTTGTGCACATATTAAGCATAAAAATAACTTTGTGTTTCCAGAATAGTTTTTCTGCATTCACAGACTTTATTTTTAGAGCCTACTAACAGGTAGAGAAAAGAGAGAGAAATCTTTCATAATAATATTAAAAAACCCTCCCAAACCAAACAAAACCAAAGCCCATACCAAAGACATTTCTTCAAGTGAATATTTAGTATATTCTGATGCTGAAATGTGTGGCCATGCCTTTCTATTCCCTGTTGCCATCACTGTTTGTTGAACAGCCATGTGTTTTGGGGGAGGTAGTGATGGACGCTCCCTGGATTTTGCATTCTTGATACCAGGACTTACTGAAATGATGGAACTTTTTGGACAGAGATGTTTGGGGAAGAACTGGGTTAATTCCATAAAATGTATCACAGGGAACAGATACTCTGTTGGTTTCCTAGAGCTGTTCTTGTGGGAACAAGTGGTGCTTGTCTGTGGTGAATTCTGTGGCATGAACTGCAGAGCCAAGTGGTGCCAGGCCCCCCTGGCACTCCTGGGAGTGGGTGTTGGGAGAGGGTTGGGAGCAGAGGGGTGTCTGAGAAGGACACCAGGAGGGTCACCCAGTGTGTTCTGCCACACCTCAGTGACATTGCCAAGCTGGAGCTGTACATGCTTAAATTAAGCAGGACCCTATTAGGATATTGATGGGGGTGTGTGTATCCATAGAAGTATGTGGTTAAGGAATGTTCACTGGTCATGCCAGCCTTCCCTCAGTGTGCAGTGTCAGTGTTGCTGTTCACTGCAGTGCTCCCAGCACGGCCCTCTCTGGCCATGAGCAGCACACACACCTGAGCAGTGCGTGAGCCGGGAGAGGCAGCAGGTGACTGACTGTGTGCCAGGACAGTGGCACGGATGATCCTGAGGAGGAGGCTGGCTTGGCCTCTACAGGGAGCTGAGGAGGGAGCCCTGCCTGAGAAGGGGTCCTTTCCTCTGACCACAACCCTCACTTCACACTGCCAGAGCAGCAGGAGTTTAATCTGGGCTGAGCTTCACCACCCACACATGCAGGTTCTTCCATCTGGTGACGTGCGCTTTATTTCCTGGCATCCCATTAGTGCCTTGCTCTGCGTGCACATAAAGCTTCCTGATGTCTTGCCATTTCTAAACTTCCTGTGCTGCTCCTCGGAAACAATTTCCGAGTCCCACCATGGAGCAGCGGCCGTGCCTGTCACTGTGCCTGTGCTCTCTCCGCAGGTGCCGGCGGTGCCGCCGCTGGAGGAGGAGCTGCGGCGCTCGGGCTCTCCGGAGGAGCGCAGGCAGGGGCAGGGCGTGCAGTCGGACTTCCCTCCGCCCACGGGCCGGGAGGTGATCCTGCGCTCCGCCGTGCCCCGGCCCGCGCCCTACTCCAAGGCGCTGCCGCAGCGCATGTACAGCGTCCTCACCAGGGAGGATTTCCGGCTCGCGGGGGCCTTCTCCACGGACACCACCTTCTTCTGAACCGCCAGCCCTGTCTGTGTTCGTGTCCTCACAGCAGCGCGGGGTGCGCGTCCTGCGGGAAGGGAAGGAAGGAAGGAATGCTGCAGAGGGACTGGCTGTGCTCGGAGACACGCGGGCCCGTTGGTGACGGAGCGCCGCGTTCCCAAGGACTTGGGTTGGCAGCCGTGAGCGATGTCTGCAGCAACGCGTCTGGAGGTTTGGAATGGCTTCACAAGTAGTTTCGGTCAGATCTCTGGGGGAGAAAATCTAGCAGCCTCCTCCCTGTCCAAAGGGAGCATATTTTCTTTGCATTAGCTTGTTTAATTATGGACGTGAATAGGCTGTGTGCAAATATTCATGTTGAAATTCATGCAGAATGTGCTGCTTTACACTTCTGGATCAAACTTTATCAAGGAGCATTAGTCTACTTAAATTGAGATGTAAACATAAGTAATTTATATTTATTGCTAATCGTAATTACAGAGCCCAGTGTGTTTTGGTTAATCACTAAATTTCAAGTACTTCTAAAATAGCCTTATTTTTATTTAAGATATACAGTACACTCTGGTTCATGCCAAGCTCTCTTGGCATTGCAGTGGTTTTCCCAAAAGGTCTTGTCACTTCTTCCCAACAGAAATAATTACATTGAGGGGTAGAACTGGGCAGTGAGCCTGAGAGCCTGGAGCGGATCACTGAGGGTTGGGGATGCTTTATATCCCTCCCTCCCTGCGAGGGCCAAAGCTGGACGGAAATGACACCTGCAGAGGGTTTCACTGTCAGCAGCTTGCTGGTATTTGCAGAGGCCTTTTGCCTGCCCTGTGTCTTTGCTGTGAGAGGACGGACCATTGTCCCCTGACCCCACTGGTACCATCAGACACCAACTGTATGTGCCAATGTTGCTTTGCAGTGACCGTCATTTGTTCGAATGAGAAGCAGCAAAAGATCAGATGCTTCACACAATGAAATGTACAAACAGCTACAGTATTGTGGACATTACTCAATAAATATAAACATTATTGGCTCTCAGTAGTCCCATGTTCTTCCATTCCCTCCTTGCGTGGTCTGACCCAGGAAGGACAGTATTTATGACTGTGACTACATCATGGATAGAGAGTTGAGCTCTGCTAATAGTAGGGCCCAGGTGTTACCCAGGTGTCCTCTGGGGGGACGGGAGTCGGTGTTTTCCTCAGATAAAGCTGCATTTTTCAGGATGAAGAAGAGTTCATTTTCTTCAGGGAAAACATCACAGAATTTGTTTTCCATCCTGTTGTGTGCTACCTGAGAGAAATTCCTCTGACCAAGCAGTAAGATGAGGACCAATGCAGCTGCTGTATAACTGTGTAGCTTCTTTTAAGAGAAAGTGCACTGGGCTAATTATTAAGTGAACTTAAGCTTCTTCCCTGATCCTCTTGGTTTCCCCCTCTCTAATGAAATTTTACACTGCACTGTGGACTCTGGTCAAGGCTGCATAAACTTAAAAATCCCTCACAGTTACCAGGCTGTTCTTCCTTGGTCTTTTAAGCTGCTGGAGAGATGATTCCTTTATGATTCCTCAGGCACCACAAACATCATCCAAAGCTTTTTTCAGGCTGGTACATAAAGGTGCCTTTATTACCTGAAGGTGTCTTTGCTGGAAGTGCCCAGTGAGTTTTACTCTATAGAAAATGGTGCAGTCATGCAATTACCTTGTTTTCTTTTTCTCAGTTAAAGATTTGTAACTTTTAACAATTTTTCTCAGAAGTGTAACTTTTCAGCCTATTTTAGCTAAATGTAGTTGCAGTTGCAGCCATGTCCTTTGAGAAGATGATGATGTGTTGTGCACAACTGTGCCCTATGAGCTTACAACTGCCTTCCAGCATTCAAGGGGTGAGGAGAGACAGAGAAAGCATTAAAAAAAACACCAGGAAAAAGAACTGTATTTATTTTAAGCAACTGTAAGAGAAAGCCAGGTAAGCAGTCCAAAATAACTAGCAATCTTGTTAAGGAAACTGTGATTGTAGCATTTCTCAGAAACTACCTTTGATGAGATAATTGGTAGTATTTAGTGTTCCTTAATCAGGAATAAGATTTTAATACAAGCTGGTTTAAGTGAAAACAGTGTTAAACTGCCATCAATTCTGAATGCCCAAGTCCTGTAAGCCAGGCCCAGTGCCAAGAGCAGGCCTGCTGTGGCTGAGCAGAATTAGGAGACATCACTCTCTTACACTAGTTTTTGTCAGAATAGATGCATTTTCTTCAGGAGGTTTTGTATGTGAACAAAGAAAATAATTAAAACTAAGACATCATCTTGGTCCATAATAAATACAATTGAACTCTGTGACTACAACATCAGTTTCAGCAGAACTTTCTCAAATTCTTGCAGCTCTAAATGCACTGAAAGAGGAAAACAGTGATGCTTCAAACTGCAGTAAGGTTACATGCAGAAATTTAGCCTTAAACCACAGGGTCATAAAAACATAACCATAATCAAGTACCTTGGATGCCCTCTCACAATCAGTGTCACAAATGATTTCTTGGTTTAATTCCTTATTTTCTTCTCTCTAGCAACAGCATCATGGGCTACAGAGACCTCTGTTAAGTCAGTCCAGGAGGAAAACTATGTATATATTGGTTTTAGACTTATGATGTAACTGAGTGGATTTTGCATTTTACATCTTCACTAAAAATTTGGTGATATCAGAGCCATACTTTGTAGCTAAAGACCTTCTCTTCAGCTGGCTTCTTTCCTTGGCCTGTTTTGCAGTTCTCTGCAAAAGAGAGAGACAGGTCTGTTCAGTGGGTATTAAGACTTGGCAATACCGTGCCCGTGGAAAGCTTTACCCCACAGCTGAACTCCAGTCTAATTTTGCAGTAAGCAGCATAATAAAATGCAGATGGTTTATTAAGGTGGAGTTTTCCCCCCCATCCTGAGCAAAGTGTCATATTGTAACAGTTTAATACACCTTTGCTGTGTGGGAGGGGGCGGCTGAGGGCAGGGGGTTCGGCAGCTGCAGACAGCAGGGCTGAGGAGCAGCATTACTGCATTCTCCTGCTCCTGTCCCAGGGGAGAGGGCCAGGATTCCCAGCTCCAGCACACTGACCTCCCTGTGGCAGGCTGTACACAGAGTCTGGAGGTTGTCCAGGGAGCACTGTCCTCCTCCGCTGTAGACGGGCTGGATGTGATCCACCTGCCAGAACTGCCCCTCCGTGGGGCTCCGGATCATCTCGTTCAGCTGCAGCAAACACAGACATGGCCCTACCGGCGTGAGACACTCCTGAACTACAGCCACCTGCTACCCCCAGAGCAAGGGCCTTCAGGGAAGTGGCCATGCATAGCTTTCAGCAAGAGTTTTTAGTTACTCCCACTAGACAAGCAAACAAGTGTGAGTAGGTGGCATGTTCTCACCCAGCCTGGACTGCACAACCAGCCCTGGTGTTTACATCCACACCTGCAGAGTCACAACTCTGCTGCCTGTGCCTTTTAGAGATGAAAAATCTATTAGAAGTCAATGAGATTCAGAGTAATTCGGTTGTTTTTATGGATTTGTTTTCTCTTGTTCTGTTGTTGGTCCTGGGTTAACTTTCTATCTTAAATCTGTAACAAAACCCTGGGATTTCTCTGACCCCTCCAGCCACAGATGAGCTGTCACTGCCCAAACCCCAGACCGGTTACCTGCCCCAGCGGGAGGTGAGACATCCAGGAGCTCTCCAGCAGCTCCTTGCGCCGACTCCTGGGCGCGTCCCTGACGCTCAGGTAAAGCTCCTGCGCGTTCTGGTGGCAGAACTGGCACACCCCGTGTTCCACCTCGAACACTTTGGCCCTGAGGTAGCTCTGGCTGGAGCGGATGGAGAACTCCTCCTGGCAGGCGTGGCAGCAGAACCGCGTGTCCCAGGCGCGGCCGCCGGGCGCAGGCTGAGGCGTGGGCTGCTGGCAGCTCAGGCACAGCGGGGTCCCCTGGCTGTCCAGCGCCTGCAGGTACCCTCGGGAGAGGGGGGAGCCTTCGGGCTGCTCCGAGGGACCTCTCCCCGGTCCTGAAAGCAGCCTGGGGGCACAGAACACAGCACAACTGTTGATGAAGGAGCTGTTCAGCACCACAGTTCTGTGTCATTCTATGCTCCAAAATACCAGTTTTAGCTAAAATAATATCTTGCTCACATTGACACCTGCAACCCCCCAACTTGGTTTACATTTCCCTTTAGACAAAATTGGACAATATAACAAGGCAGATTTTTCTTCTGCACACCTTACTACATTTACACAGGTGCACTGAATTATTAGCTGAAATTATGTTGTATTCATAAAGAAATGGTGGGGTTTATCAGACATACACACATAAAAGTAAAATGTTTTAGCTCCTCTAACAGAAGCAAAAAAGTCAAAGGAAACATCCTGGTTTCTCTCTACAATGGCTGCCTGTGGATTTCCTCCTCCAAACAAGGCAGGACACACACTGCTTGTTTAATAGAATTTTTTACAAGGGCAATTTCTGTCTAGAATTTTCATGTTCATGTCTCTCTTTTTCTAAATTTTGAGGCAAAACAAGAAAATTTGCTGTGCCCAGTTTGCTGTTGATCTCAGAAGAAGGCTGAGCTTTTTTCTTTAACTGAGTCACTGTTTTGTTTTAGTTAGACTCAGTTAATTAGCATCTATGGCAGCAGACAACAGCTATAATCTCAATTGTTATAAGAATAAAGCAGAGCTCATTAGCACTACAGCAGGTTTCTTCTGTAACTACTGGACTTCAGGAAGGCAACACTCATAGCACATAATTTTACTACTTAAAAAAAACCCAAACCCATGGAAAAAGAGCTTAATCACATTATTGCATTAATAAACTTACTCTGTGGACTGTTCAACAGGAGCATTTTCTTTGCTGGGACAAGCCCCAGTTTCCCTGGAGATGAGGCGGACGCTGCCCCCGGTGCTGCTGGCCTTGGAGAGCGACGCTGCGGCCACGTCCTCCCTGGTCACATACCTGGAATTGCAAACTGTCACTAAGGGAACAGTCCCCCTCCAGGAGCAGGATTGGTATGGCATATTCTCTTTTGAAACATTCCTCGTTTTCTGGATCAACAATGAATAAAGTTTGGCAAACTCCTCCCAAGCACATCCCTGCACTGCACAAGTGCCAGGCCCTGCACACCCCTCAGAAGGCTGCTCTGGCTCCTGGGAGGTTTTCTGACACCATTCACACATTTTTCCTACATTTCATGGAAGGACACAATCAGGCAAGAGGTTAAGAAACACTCAGAACCTGCTGCTTCTCCTTTTATTACTGTAATCACAAACTATTTATTTACTTAATTCTTACCTACAGCCAAAATAAAGCCCACGCTGGAGAATTTCACAAACTTCCTGCAGCCAGTAGTAAGAGGAATTCAAACTAAAACCCACATACCTTTTTGTGCTGCTGCCCACAGACTGTTTTTTAGACAACTCCTCTGCAGCACGAATAGGACTATAAAATATCTGACCACTTTTTCTGACAATCTTCTGTTTCATTGCTGTCAGATGAGTCCATTCTTTGACAAACCTCAGGATCTGGCAGGGAACATGATTGTCAGCAGCAGGACAGGCATTACACAGAAATAATTACAGTGGAGAGTGCTGGGATTAAACATTCACCAGGGGCTGAGAACAGCTGGTATCAGCAGAGAGGGACCCTCCAAGTCATTCATACAAACTGCAACCCCCTCCCTCACCTGCTCAAACAGTCAAAGGGCAACACTTGGAGCAGTTTAATCTGCCCTTCACCTTCACAGAAATCTCAAGTTGACACAACCACAGGATCCTGAGGAAAAGCTGATGAACTGTTAACAAAGTATTCCAGAAAGGAAACAGGAGCATGATGATGTTCATCTTTCCTTGTTCTGCATTTGGAATTATGATAAAATAAAGGGGCTCAGAGGGTCTTCATTTCTGGTACTGAATCAAATAGGGTTTTGTACAGGCTGGGAAACCACAAAAACCCCCAAACCTTTGAAGCTGTAAACTGACAGGGCTGGCATGATTGACTAATGGATTTCCTCAATAACCATAATCACAGAACATGGAGAAACTGAGGGGAAAACTGCCCTGCATACAAATCTCGAATTTCTAACATGGCTGTTTGCTTTAGGATGAGTGTAGAGGAAAATTTAATTGATCCCATTCTGATTTTTACAACAGAAAATAAATGGGAGTAACAATATGACAAGAACAAGTGGCTTGGTGAGCTGTTTTCCTTTTCCCACTCTCTTCCCCACTGAAGTGCAACCACCCATCACAGTCAGGATCAGGCTGTTTGTGAACACAGCTGTGGGAAAAATAAATACATTGTGCAGTGTAGACTTAGATGTGGCTTCAGTTACATCCAGGAACAAACTTCCATACTTAAAGATTATGACATGACAATATTCTTTTTCTCCTTGGAATATTTTCACAAGGCAAATGTAAAGGGTACAGATACCTCTCACTTGCTCAGAGCCAGAGCAGCAACAAAGAAGCCAGTGGAGCAGCATCATGGAAACAGAAACAGGAAAGTTTTTCCTTAATTCTTTTTAGGAACATCTATGAACATGGAGCTTCTATTCTAGAGGGCAAGGTTGAGGGACAGGAAGATTTGTAAGTGCCACCCACTGACCCTGGAATTCTTAACTTGTGTTTTCAGTCTAACAAATAGCTTTGAAATCCCTTGGCAACATTTGTGTAACCCCCTCATTTGCTGCTTCACAGAACAGCTGCTTCAATCAGTCAAGTATCTTCTGACACATTGTAATTTCCAACCATGTTGGAGAACCTACAAAAAAATCAGTTTTGTGCCTACATGGCAGAATCTGATTTTTCAAACAGAAAAAACTAAGTTAAGCAGATAATATTTCACATCCAATTTCAACCGGGATTTCCTTCCTTGAGCACTGGGCTTTGCAGTGTTAATGTTCTCCTCACACCCCACTATGAATGGGATCTTTACTCCTGAAAGGGCTGAATGTCTCAGTGCAGCTGTGCCTGACACTGCTTTGAGAGTTGTTACAACCAAAGGAAGGCCTGCTCAGAACTCTGATAAAATCTAGAACATTCTTGTTCTAGTGTGCTCCACTCAGAACCTTCAAAAAGCTGTTTTGTTGGTTTACAAATGTTAGTCACTAATCCTGTAAATGAGAAATTGAAGGATGCCTGGTTGATTCCTTCCACTGAAATGTGAACAGGAGGCAGGACAACTTGCCAGAGTACCCAACTGCACAATTAATATTCACATCAGCATCCCAAAGATCTGCCTGCTGTGATGAAACTCTGCTAGATCCCAAGGCCTGGAAGTATTCTGCATTTATATTTTTAAACAGTAAGTCAAATTGCTCTGCATTAAATATGGTAGTGCTGTGCCAACAGAGCTTGCTCTTACCAGTGCCCGATTTTTCCTGTGCTGGAAAGCCTCTGGTAAATCTTCCCAGTTATCCAGCTGTATGTCCAGTGGGATGAAATTATGATTCAGTGGCTCCCCATCCTAGACAAGCAAACAGTTTTGTTTACAGACGCAATGTGGCACAATCTAGGAAAAAATAATCTGTTTCCAGTGAATTATCCTCCATTCCTACTAAATTTGGTGCCTCAAGGTCAGTGTTCCCAGAACACACAATAAGGCACAGAGGGATGGTAACAGCACAAATGCAAGAAATATGATTCACATCAATATACTTAGAAGTACAAATGGTGAAAAGGTTCATTTTTAATACATCTGCATTTTTTTCTTTGCAAATAGTTCAGACACACAAATTGCCTTACATTAAGAAACTGAAATTATAATCCTCTTGACTGAATTTCTAAGGGAAACAAATGACTGTAGACTGGAGAATGTCACTTCATTACAATTCAAAATCAGAATTTTCCGGCATTGTTTATTATATCTAACTTATTTTTTAATGTCTGAAAAAGTTCTCCTCTTAATTTCTAAAGCAATAATCTGCATCAGCCTAATGAAAATGTATCCTTTCAGAGACTTGCCCTCAGTTATCTGTTCACCTGAACTCACTGACTCACTCAGGAGTTTAAAGAAATCTCCCCTGTGAACTTTCCTATCACATAAAGAAGGAATCGGAAAGTCCTGACTCCCCCTTGCATAATGACCTGGAAAATTCCTGCCTGCTGTTTCTGCACTCCCATTACCACTGCAGATTAATGAGGATGTGCTTTATTCAGGGAGACACTGACCTACAGCACCAATGCTGAGCTTTCAAACTGTGGTGACATTTTATTTACTTGGTCTGTCAGGATTCACTGGCATTTTTACTTTAATTTTGAATGGCAGTCTATTAAAATTATTTTGTGATAAGACACTGTAATAATAAAACAGGGATCTTAAACAACTATCACTGGCATTTCTAACAGTGATCTAATGTATTAGCCCAATGCTGTAAGACAAGAGGAGTGTTAGAAGTTGTATATCTAGGGAATTATCACTTAATTCCATTGATTAAAAAAACCCAGAATGGTAAAATACCTAATTATTGTACATTTCAGCTAATGCAAAAATAGTAATCTTTTTACATAAAACATAACAAAGTACACAGACACATTTCAGTGGAGGAAGTTTTAAAATGACTCTGAACATGGATATTCCAGGTTTACCTTTGTGTACAGGTGGATTCTATCAGTGTTCCTGCTTGCACAAAACATAAGCCCATCATATATTTGGAACGTGTCTGATTCACCTCCATCCCCTGCAAAGACAAAAGATGTTGACATTACAAAGTTTGTTCTTTATTCATTTTACTCAGACACCAAAACCAATATTAGACATGTATCTAATCCCAGAGCAACAGCAGGTGCACAGCTCAGGCAGGAAGGTATTAAGTATTTGTGCATTTTGTTTTCCTGCTTCTCCTGAATTTCCCATCACCTGCTCTGCCTGTGCTGTCCTGGGGACAAGGGAATCCCTGAGTTCCCACAAAGCTGCAGAGATCAGAGCTGGCACAGTTCCCAAGCAGCCAAAGCTCTGTTGCTCTGGGAGTTGTATGGAAAGGTGGGTTTATCCACCACCAAAATTCAATACATGGCCCAGGCTGAAGCAGGGAATCACGTGCCAGTGTATGTTCTTTGTTTCAACAATGTCAGGTTTTATTTAAAAGCTATTTTTTCATGCTGGAGGCATTCACTTCAGTTCTCCAGCAGGATATAATCCTTCCGCCACAGGAGTCCCACTTTACCTTCACACTTTTTTCCACTTTCTGCACTTTCAGTGCCAGCAGTTCCCTGTTCCCCGATTGCACATTCCTGGGTCACCATTTCCCCCAAATCTTCTCTTCCACCCTCAGCACTGCACTCTGCTCTCTCTTCTTTCCTTCTGGGCTCCTGTGACTCATCTTCCCCAGTCTGGCTCGTGGGAACTTCACAGTTTCCCTCAACTAAAGATGAAGAAACCAGAAATTTATGTTACCTTTGCAGGTACCTCATCAACAACCATGTCACTGAAACACAAAGAAATGGCATTTTATTCCCCAGTGCAACCACTCAGGAAACTGGAGATAATTTCAATACTAGGAGAACAAACACATGGAACAAAGCTTTTAATTTCTGCAACCTCATGCCCTCAGCTTAATGCCAAAATATATATAATAAATAATGCAGTTAGCAGTTCTATATTATATACAGTCATTGTATACCACAAAAGCAGCTTTCCAGGCATTGATTTATACCTGTGAAATTCAGAGGTTGTCCTTACTTGAACAAGCACAAAGATTTATATAATAAATAAAACAAGAAGTAAAAAGAACTTTACTCCTTCCTTTGCAACTGAAATGACAAATATGGGCACAGATTTATAAAAATGTTTCATTAATTTTCCAGATAGCTTAAAAGAATTTATTACAAGGAATCTACTGTGAGCTGTTGGAGAAAGAAAAGCCGTATTTTCCAGGTAACGTCTCTCATGACAAATTTACAGTAATAAGTTAATAAAATGTTGACACCACGTTGCTTAGTTTTGAAAGGTAAAGTTTGCCATTTAATTGTATTCAGAATAATATAAACCTCAAGGAAAGGGAGAGCTCCATTTTCTGCATGAATATATATCCTTCCTCATGAAATTTATTTCCTGTTAATATTTATGTGAATTTTCCACTTCATTCAAATTAGACTCATGTGGAAGATCCTTGGGGAAAGCAAGATTAAGAAGGATCACTTGGCAGGTATCTGTTCATGTAAAGGCACAATTTTTCCGATTTTGCCTGCACTTCTGTGTTGAAAAAGCCTGTATTTTGTGAGATCAGCCCCAGCTGGACTGACAGAGCCTGTTCCCCCGTGCCCATCCTCACCGTGGCTGCCCCGGGGGCAGCTGCACATCTCACAGAAAGGCAGCAGGTGGCTGTTGCTGTAGGTGCAGACACTGCAGTGCCAAACCTCGTGCACAGCTGCACTTGTGCCTGAAGGGTTCAAGCCACCAGGAGGGAGTTCAGTGTTTTCTTCTGGAGACAAATAGGGCTTTTCTCCACTCAGGGATACTTTGGTTTGGTTACTGGAGCTGCCTGGGGTAGATCCACTTGTGCTTCTCGCTCTTTTGGCTTCGTGTTCACAGGTACTTCCAGGGCAAACTGCACCCACAGCCTTCACTGGGGTGGAATCCAGGTTTCCATCCCTCTCCTCTGCATCCTCTCCTTTTGTGCCTTCAGAGGACTCTGAATTATGGAACAATTCACTGCCAGAGAATCTCTTGCGTTTCTTCTCTGTGGAGGATTTGGGGGAAAAGAAGGAACGAATGTCATGCTGTTTTTCCTTCTCAAACTAGGAAAGAAATAGAGAATCACAGAATCATTTAAAGCCCACTTATGACTGCATCAGAAAGTGTTAAAATGATTGTTTTTCTCCATTAATCTCTAATACAAGTAGCTGTTTTTGCTTTGAAGACAGAAGCACAAGATACCTTCCTTTAAGGCGAAACAGGGAGCAATTCAACATTCCTCTTCTGTTCTGTGAAAAGTGTTTTCAGTATTCTCAGGAAAATCCTGCAACAGCACTACCACAAAACTAATAGACAGAACTGGTGTATTACATATACTGTAGGTGCCTTTTTTGAAGATACCCATTACAAGGAAAGACTTTAAAATACTGTTTTAAATACCAGTCAGTTAAATTCAGTCTAGGCAAAAAAGAGGTAATTTAACCAGAAATTACTTGGTCTTATCTGACTCAGAGGGTGGATCTGTCACCTTAACATAACACAAGGTCCATCAGAAGCCAGTGGCTCACATTTACTCCCAGCAGAGCACTTTTACCAACTTCACTAAAGGTTTAAAATGGAATTTACATTCCTTTTTCCTACTTATTTAGTGTTTCTCCATTAGTAAGTCTGCAGGCAAACAACAGGTATCATTTTTTAAAATTAAATAAAACAGAAAAACATTAAGTTTCAAGTCTTACATGTGTAAACAAAAGTTCATTTTGGGGATCTTCTAGACTTTCATTTGGGATCCAGGTCTCAGCAAAACTCAGAAAATCCCATTTTTCCTTGTCCCCTTCCTCAGCCTGCATTTTCTCTTTCCTGCCATTCAGGGTACTGCCCGTGACTTTGGCCTGCAGAAAGACAACTGCATCAAGTTTCCAAGGAATTCATGTGTTGGAACAAATGCATTCACCTGTAACCACCCAATTTACTTCCCCTGCAAACTTAATTCAGCATTTGCAATGGAAGAAGCTGCTGTAATTAAAAACAAGTGATTAACCTGTTCTTTCAGCATCCATTTCTGCAAGGGTTATGCCAAGTCCTGCATTCAGTTCTGTGAGTAGTGAAGTTGTACACAAAATGTCAGTATTTATTAACTTGAAGGAGAATAAATGCTTTGTGCCCATCTCTTACAGTCTTAACATTGTGCTGCCTGGCACATGGAGACAAACAAAGGCAGAATTAATTGATTGACAGCAGCAGTTTAGTGATGGAACTGTAAGGTAAATTGCTGTTGAATTACTGAGCCCCATCCGTGCCACATTTAAGGACACTCACAATGTACCAGACTGACAGATTCTTTCAGAGGTTCCTCCAAGAAGCAGAATACAGAATTTCATTCCCCAACTGAATGTCAGGTCCAGTTTGCAGTACCTGGATTCTTTAAGCAGGGATTATCTTTCAGAAGCAGAGGAATATATTGGCAATCAAATGGTTACCAGTGTCTCACTGCAGTTACTGTGGGGAATAAACCACCAGAGCCACTCCAGTACAGGGGCAGCCAAAGGCAGGAACCACAGCCAGGAGCTGACATTGGCATCAGATAAATCCTGTGTAATCACACCCTCAAACAATTCTGGCCCTGGTGTTTAAAAGGCAGTTCCTTCTACACTGACACTTGTGGCAGTGTCAGAAACCAAGAGCTCACAGAACACACCTCAGTTACCAAGACAAGACACTGATGAGTGGTACCAAAGGCCACAAAAAGGTAACAGAAGCAAAACAGTCAAATTATTTTTCTTAGTTCTGTGAACTCTCCAAGATCTTCCCAGGAAGGGAAAAAAGCACACTGGAACTACTCCTAGCTTTAAAATAACAGAGGACAGATTATCAGAAAGAAATTCTTGGCTGTGAGGGTGGTGAGGCCCTGGCACAGGTTGCCCACAGAAGCTGTGGCTGCCCCATCCCTGGAAGTGTCCAGAGACAGGTTTCATGGGGCTTGGAGCAACCTGGGACAGAGGAAGGTGTTCCTGCCCATGGCAGGGGTTTGGAATGAGATGATCTTTAAGGTCCCTTCCAACCCAAACCATTCTGTGGTTCTAAGATTTCTAACAACAATTGGGTAACACCTGTGGAAAATGGCAACAGAAGGTAAGATTTGTGTAATTTTGGAAAGAAGGATTATCTGAGAATGCCTGTGCCTCCCAGAAAGGAAGTTTAGTCAAGGCACAATGTCGGGGTGAGGGGGGTGGGTTAGTTAGTTAGTTAGTTAGTTAGTTAGTTAGTTAGTTAGTTAGTTAGTTAGTTAGTTAGTTAAGTTAGTTTAGTTAGTTATGGTGGTCAGAAGAGGTTGAGACGGACTCAGGCAGCAGCAGGACAGAAGGTTATGAGCTTAGAGCTTTATTTTTAGTTACAGCTTCACTTTTTATCTACCCTTTGTTTACAGTGTGGCATCACACAATTGCCTAGTCAGTTCTCTAAGCATAATGAAAACATTCTACTGGCTCCAAGGTCTGTGCCATTCTTCAGGGGCCTCACTCCTCCTTCAGAGTGCACTCCAAACTGCTTTTCTTTCAAGGTTACACCTTGAACTCTTAAAGACCAATTTCCTCATCAATTACCTCAAACATTAGAGGTTCCACAGACTCACTGCCACCCCTACAACACAATGCTTATAAAAGAAAAACCATAACAAATTCCAGTTGTTCTAAGTGAGCAGAACAGCTTAAAGCTGTAAACTGAACAACCCAAGCAATCACAAGCTGGAGGACAAACACCCACCCACCTCCCATGGCCATGACCCATCCCAGCCCCTTGGCTCCCTGCAGCCCAAGGGCTGGGGGTGCCCCAGCCCCACCCCACGCCCACCTTGCGGTTCAGCATGGCCCACAGCAGCGTGTCCATGGTGCCCCTGGCCACCAGGAAGTGGATGTTGACGGAGCTGCCCTGCCCGATGCGGTGCGCCCTGTCCTCCGCCTGTGCGATGTGCCCCGGGTCCCAGTACAGCTCCGCGAACACCACATGGGTGGCGGCGGTGAACGTCAGGCCCTGGGCAAGGTCAGGAGGTGCATTTTAGAGAAAAAGATCACATGCACAAAACAACTCATTGTCTGAAGCAAAAGGTTGTACAAGACATTTTCATATGGAAGAAAGAGGGACCACCTTGACAGCAGATGGGACTGTGTCCCAGTTCAGCAGGTGGGACCAGCTTATCACTGTGTGGGGGTGACCAAAGCTGTGTATTCTACACCCTCTATTCATTTCCCAAGAACTGTTAACAATGGACCATTTGCAGCAGCT
>JAWWEV010000172.1:6024826-6036307 GCA_035583235.1 Hafferia zeledoni | reverse complement strand
TCAGGTAGTTCTGGACAGTGCTGAGGTCACCTCTGAGCCTCCTCTTCTCCAGGCTAAACACCCCCAGCTCCCTCAGCTGTTAAAACCCAAAGAAAGTAAACAGAGGCACATTGCTACAAAAACTTGGAAAACAACTGCCTATAGCATTGATTTAATAATAATAATAAAGTACCACACCAAATGCAAATGTGCCTACAGTATCCTCAAACCCAAAGCAGTCCTTCAAACCCACATGATCCCTTTTAGTGGCACTGCTGTATCTGTGTAAAGCCCTGAACTCCTGTCCCAGGTGCAGTTCCCCTGCACCCCAGCCCAGCTCACATGTGTGTGCCCGAGCAGTGACCCCTGTGAGCACACTGGGCCCCCTCACCTTGCTCTCTATCACAGCCTCGGTGCAGGCCTGCAGCATGCTCAGGTGGTGGGCAAACACCAGGAACTTCAGCTTGTCATTCTCCAGCATCATTTTGATGTAGTCCTTCACTGCTCCTGCCTGCAATAAGACTGTTTTCATTCCTCACACACACAAAATGTTCAAACAGTTTATTTTAATGTCTTTTGATCCTTTGAAATACAAAAAGGTAAATTTTC
Source organism: Hafferia zeledoni (assembly GCA_035583235.1). Taxonomy (NCBI): domain Eukaryota; kingdom Metazoa; phylum Chordata; class Aves; order Passeriformes; family Thamnophilidae; genus Hafferia; species Hafferia zeledoni. The sequence continues at coordinate 6,035,719 of JAWWEV010000172.1, read as the reverse complement.
ATACCTTTTCTCATCCACGTAACACCATCAAACACTAACACTGCTACTAAATATGAAATTAATTTTGTTGGAAAAAATGCCACCTCTTTATGTCTTTGAGAAACCTATCTCATTCCTTCAGAGAAAAAAAATTATCCTGGAAACATCACATAATTAAATGGCACTTCTTCTAGATTAAGATGTAGATAAACCCCCTTTTAGTCACAACATCATTATTTGATGTTTTAATCCATATTTGGAAAAAAACAAACATATTTCAAACAGACAAGGCAATGTTTAATCCCAGCTTCTGTATCTGCACACACATAAAACCATAGATCAAACCTGAAAGAATAATTCTGATACTTCCATGATACCATAATCATAAAATATTGCTCTATTTAAGCATTCATAGAATTCCATTGTGTCCAATGCCATTTTCAGTATCTTTTACAAAAACTATCAAAGCAATGATGACAGTTAATAACAAAACTTATCAGTGATCACTGGTTAATGCCATACCCACTGCAACAGCCCTTGGACTTCCTTTTCCCATCATAAAGGGGTTCTGACTATCCCAGAAACACACAGGAAAAGGAGCATTTCCTGAATGAGGGAAAGAGTTCCCACTCACCTTGGCAATGGCTGTTTCCTTGTACAGGTGTGTGATCAGGTTCATGACCTGAGAGAAGTGGCTTTCAGGGGCATCAGATTTTGGGTTTCTCATTAATTTCTCCCACTCTGCAAAAGTGGCATTCAGGCTCTGAAGGGCAGGAGAGTGCAGAGGTTACACACACAGCACAAAGCATGGAAAGTGTTTAGGAACTGAGTGCTTTTGAGAACCCTGTCAAATTTGGCTAAAAGGGACTGCAGGATTCAAAATCCATGGGAAAAGAAGACAGAAAAAAAAATAGTACTAACATTAAAAAGCAATTTTATCATTGATGCAAAAAAATTGCATCTTTGTGTTACATTTTAAGAGTACCAGACACACTGTGCTTTAGGTGCATCCAGTCTTTGTAACTCCATGTAACACACATGAATATACACAAGTGCAGATGGATACAGAGAGATTCCTGTTTCCCAACAATGAATTTGTAGCAAAGCCAAAATGCACCTTTGCTGCAGCCTGGGGGAGGTCAAAGGGAATGCGCTGCCTGACTTTGGGAGGCAACTGAGTTAGGACATCCCTCTTCAGTCTTCTGATCATTATTTCACTTAGAAGCTGGTGCAGTTCTTCTAAATTTGAAGCTCCTCTACAGTCCCATTGTGCTCTTTTACCAAAAAACCTGAAAATGCAAAATCAAGGCTAGACTTCCACGCTCAGTAGAAATCTTCAGAGTCATTATAGGCAGAAAAGCCATCATGAAAAATGCAAATTTCACCATTAATATTCCTTTATTTCCCTCCCTGAGAATTCCTTCCCAGTTCCTGCCAGAGGATTTAAAGCTTAAGGCACCGTCTCTAAATGTAACACTATTTAATGAGCATGGCTAAATAGAGGGAGGAGGTTAAATGTTAAAAAACTAAAGGTTGGAAAGAGAAAGAATTTTTTAGCTCAGTTTTTCTTGTTCTTTCTTTGCTTTGCTGTGTTTAAGGAAGCATTTCAGCAGGAACAGTAGCTTTGGTCTGCCATCATTGCCTGGAGATAAGGAAATAAGGAAAATGAGAGATGTTGCTGCCTCTGCAGAAATGCCCAGGCAGCATTTTCCAGAGCCAGGAGGGGATGTTGCAAGCGTGTCATTTTTATTTAAAAAACAGATAATTTTAAGCTTTACTGAGCTTATCCCCAGTGTTCTGATGGACCACAATCACCTGGGAAAGGGGCTGAGGGACTCACTTCTGGTGAAGTGCTGGCTCCACACCCTGGGAATGGGACAGAGGTGGCAGACACCAACATCTTCTACTCATATCCTTTTTTATTTTTGTGGCTGTCCTTATAAAAGCCTCCTCCCTCCAGCCTCAGCACTGGGGATACAACAGAAATGGCAGGAAAAACCTCCACAAAAAGCCTGGAGCTCACCTTTCCAACAGGTGTCCACAGACAGCTCACAGAAAACCACCCACAAGGTAAAATAAAAGCACAAAATAAATCCGTCCAGTTTATTACCACAGGATGTTTTGCTGCAGCCAAGTCACGAAGGCAAAGTTCTTCACTGGGAGCTTGCCAAGCCCTGAACTTGTTTTTTATTACATTTATGATATTCTAAAAATAGGTTAATCATCTGTGATTGAGTAGCTAACCATGCTGTGCCCACGCACACTTGTGGTGTGAACATCACAGATGCATTCAGTCAAAACACATGGAAAAAATAGCATTTCTCTGTCTGAAAATTAGACAGAGCTCTTGCATGTTATTTGAAATTAAACACTGATAAAATGCCTGTGATGGAGGGAGAAAAACAAGTTTTATGAAAATGAAACCATGTAATTATTACTGCAAAAATTAAATCTAAATGCCAGCTAATTTACTTGACAAAAATCTGTTATTTTGGATATAGGCAATGTTGGAGATGTGAAATTTTTTTCTCTAAGGAATTTTTTAAAGGTTCTTCCCTTCTCATAACTTTTTCCATTCCAGACTGTAACAAACATTTTAAATTGGAGCTGCTTCTTTCCCCTCTATTTTAGATCACAGACAGAGAAAAACAAGTATTGGACTTTTCTTCCACTCAGGGAGGGTGGCATAGCAAAAAACCTGGATCCCACCACAAGGGGAGACATAAATTATTACAAGAACACGAGCAAAAGACTGAAAGCAAAAACTCCAGGTCTAAAAGTAAAACCTACACACTTCATGCTAACAACAGTAAATTTGGAAATAATTTTACTTAAGGGAATGCTGGCACTTAAATTTTATTTCAGGCTTTAATAGCTTTCACTTTTATTTAATGAAAGCAGAATTTATTAATTTAATTAATTAATTTAATAAATTTATAATCCTTTTCCCAAAGCTGTGTGATGGAGGAGATGGTACCTGACCCTGGGTGTCCAGGGTATGTTACAGCAGTGACCAACCTACTGATCATCTCACTTGTCATGGCAAATAAAATCCAAGACAGCCATAAGAAAATAAATAAGCAAGTAGAGCAATACCTGACACGAGCATTGCAGTATTTTTTAGCATATTCACTCCAAGTTCCAAACCTTCTTGGAAACAGTGCCTCAATCTGCATGAAAAGCTGCATTGAAAAACAAATAGCAACTGTGAAAAATTAAAAATTGCCTGCAAATACAAAAGAGTATTGAGGAGTGATGAATACATGAGTATTGTGTTAAGGTTACACTGCACAGCTGCACAAAAATACACAGCTTGGCCCACAGGGAAAGGACATTGCACAGGAGCCTTCTGATATGGACTTGGAAAAGATTTACATTGAACAAGAAAACATGGAAGAGAAGAATTAAAAAACACAAACCCTGTTTATTCACCCAAGGGAAATGCTGCTGTTTTGACATAGATTGGGCCAAACAACAAATTGCCTTTAAATATTTCCTATAAATATACATAAATAATGCTTTTTCATTTCAAGACTTCATAGAAATATTCTGCCTATGAATAAAGCTGATGGAAGAATTACAATGCTTTTTAAACCCTCCCTTATAAGCCATGGCAGAACTTCGGTATCACTATAAAAATGCCTCAAACTCTTTTCCATTTGGTCACCGATTTTGATCCCACTGCTGTGATCAGGGACAGTTTGTATGGAGTGCCCTCTGCAGACCTTTAACAATGATCCTGATCTCAGTATCAAGGTACTTCATCAAGGTGTTAATGGTGTTACACTTTCTAACCTCAGTTCTTTGTCCAGGGTTGGTTCAATGTCTTCAGTTCATGTGCAGGAAGATTCAGAATTATCCACACCCAGAGATACCAACATTTGTTTTCAGATTTTCATGATACAACAAGACCTTTTCCATACAGTGAATATCTTTCTGAAGTTCTAAGCTCTCTGAACAAATTAAATTATTCCAGGGCCTTGGCATAACTTCTGTTTACACAGCAAGAAACTCCAAAGTGTAAAGTATTATTTATATAACTCTTATACGTTCCCTGGATACAAATCAGCTCTTATATTCCATTTATTTCTACCATTGATAAACAAAGGCAGTTTTCTGGGGTTCAGTAAAAAACCCAAATGCTTTTAGTTTCCACTCTGCTCCTCCCTGATTCCATAAGCTGAACTTCCTTCAAAGGAAAATTTGTCTTTCTGGACTCCAACAAGCACAGGATATATTTTTTCCCACTTATGTGACCATCAGGAATACTCAGTGAAAAACCAAGGGCTTCCTGTATCAGGGGATGAAGTAGAAGATTTAACACAAGTTCCTGTCTACCAAAGACTCTCCTACCTAGAAGAAACAAATAGTCCTCTACTTAAAGTTTTTATCTTCTATGTCCCCCAACCATCAGTCTGTTACATGTGAGATTAATTTCTTATAAGAAACAGTCTCAAGTCACCTGTTCTTGAGCCTGGAACAAGTTTGTAAAACCAACTGAAACAGAAATACATTGGTTTAGTTCCCTGCACTTGTGATGTCACACTCCATGTCATTGGATATACCCAAGAAAACCACACAACTCTCCATTTATTACTGATGCTCTCCTAAAAAAAACCCCAGGACACAACTCAGGCCATCAAATACCTCTTCAGGCCTTCCCAGAGCAGGAGTTCCAGTGAGGAGAACAGCCCTGAGGGCTTTCTGCACAATTGGCAGGAGGATCTTGCTGCGAGTGGCATTTCTGGACTTCATGTAGTGGGACTCATCAATCACAACCACCTTGAAGTTCTGCCTGTACAAAGTGTCTATCAGAGCCTGTGCATCAGAAGTTAACAGGCCATACCCCAGGATTGTTACTTTGCTGGTTGATATTCCCCTGAAAGAGAAAATACACAAGTTTTCTTGGTAAATATTCACTGTGGAAAACACAGCAAAGAGGTTATTTAAGAAGTGTGTTTGTCTCCTTTCGGACTGATTGACTGGTGGGCTGTCAGGACACCAATTAACAGCCTTTGGTGTTTAAAACATCTCACACATCAACCACACACAGTTCATCATCATTTTCAGGAGACATAAATTGCATTTAAAAGGATTTTCATTTTCTCTGGCTGCATTACTTTAACCTGTGCCCCTTTCCAGGAGTATCACAGGGGAAAAACCACTGGAAGAAGGGAACTGACAAGGCACAAGATGAAAAAATAGTATTTAACTGGAAATTAACTTATTGTAATAAATTTAGAGATGTATACAGGTCCACAAATTGATTTCACAAATCACTAGAGAGCACTGTGGCCCTTCAGGAGCCTTTGAGCAGCACAGGAACTCAAAGCTGTTCAAGAGACATCCCATTTCAAACCCAGTTCGAAATTACAAGAACGTAAATTGATGCCTAAGTGTATTTTAACCTGTTTAAATCAAAAACTCAAAAAACACCCCTGCAGTAAGTTTAGTTGCTGAAGTTTTGAAGAGATGCAAAGGACTGAACAGAGAGAAATCAAAGCAGAACTTATGGAAGCAGAATGTAACAAAATGCTAAACCAAGCCTGGCAGCTGCATTTTTCCATTTCCTTGTAAATGCATAAAACACTTTCTAACGTTAAAATATTAATTAGTTCAACAACCTCACTTGTAGCTAGGAGGCCTCCTGGGAGTTAAACAAGTAGAAACCAAAGTTTTCATCTTTCCTTGTTGCTGAATAAAGTAAGTGATAATGGTTAAAGTCTTGCAAAAATCTTAAAAGATCAAAAGAACAGAATTTTCCTCACTCCACATTTCCCTTGTCTTCATTCAGCATCACAAGCATCAAGTCTGAGTGTCTCTTAGATAAGTAAACTGAAAATGCTCATTTTAGTTCCTGTATTCTAATTATAAACTTAAATTTTGACTATTAGTAGCAATCACCCCTTGATTAAGCTTTTAAAACACATTTTCAGTTGGATTTCTGCAGTTCCCACAAGGAATTTCCAAACAGCAAACTTGGAGGTCATGTCACCTGTGATGCTCCCCAGGACACACCAAGATGAGTCCCCCCCAACCTGGAGCTTCAGAACAACATCCCAACATCTCCATGAGCCCAACAAGTAATCACAGTCCAGCAGAGGAAAAACCACCCTTGTAATTCAGGGTCATAGGAGAGTTATTCTAACAACACACAAGTTGTGGTCTCTCTGATGAATCCCTGCTATTAAGTCTAAAGATAGAAAGCCTCGGTCATGGTGACATTTTCAGTTATTTAGGGATTACTTATTCTAACTTACAGATTTTCTCAGTGCACTAAATAGAACTTAAACAGCAATTACCTCCTTATTTTGTGATGCACACCAGAGGTTTTCCAAAAATGTTTTAGAGAAGCTAATGAAGTCATCAGGGTTGAGAAATAACTGTGTACGTTCAGTCTGAGACACACTGAAGGCATCTCATTTTCAGCAGAGAAGCATTTCCTACTTGGCAAAACCCAGATTCCTCAACTTCAAAGGAAATGAGTGACTATTATAATACAACAACACAAAACTGGGAGGAGTGGCTGATATCCCAGAGGGCGCATTTGGTATCCCAGAGGGTGTATCTGACATCCCAGAGGGTGTATTTGGTGTCCCAGAGGGTGTATCTGACATCCCAGAGGGTGTATTTGGTGTCCCAGAGGGTGTATTTGGTGTCCCAGAGGGTGTATCTGACATCCCAGAGGGTGTATTTGGTATCCCAGAGGGTGTATCTGACATCCCAGAGGGTGGCCCTGCTTGAACAGGGGGTAGAGAACAAGGAAGAACAACAAACTTCACTCACCCCACATCAGTTTTGTTCTGAATGATGCTGATGTCGTCTGGAGAGAGCTCTGGAATCCACTTCTCCATCTCATCAACCCAAGGGTACCTCAGAGAGGAAGGCACCACAATGAGGAGGGGCCATTCATTTTTGTAGTAGTATGAAATGGCAATTGCTTGAATTGTTTTACCCAGCCCCATCTGGGAAAAGAAAAGAAAAGAACAACATTAAAACCAGAAGTCTCTGCTCAGAAAGCACATTCCACTCAATAAGTGCCACAGAGAACTTGCGAAGGCAGAACCAGCTAAAGGAACCCTGCATATAATACCTATTTCATTATCACTTTGTTACCACAGACCATCCTTTGGATTAGCACATTTGTTAATCTGGTTACTCACTGAAGCCAACAGAAGCATTTCCATTCATTTCAGAAGATTTTCAGTTAAGGGGATAGACTAAAACAACATCAAACTCTTTAACTTAAGCTGCCCACAACACTGTTAAAAGACTGTGCAGAGGAAAGAAACAAATAGGAGCCTTCTTACAATAAGAACAACAACTTTGTCCTGAGTTGCAGAGGCAACTGAAGAATAAAGAAAGGTCTGTGTGAAGAACTTTGGTTTGGAACCAGTAAGTCAATGAAAAGAAACTGATGCTCATTGCCCTGAGCCAACAGATCCTCTTTGGTCTGGGACACAGAATGGGAAGTCCTGCTAGTGGAGAACTCAGATTCAGACAGTGTGAAGGGTAACAATTCAATACATAAATTTATGTACACAGCAAGAAGGCACTTGGTTCATATTGTCAAGGTAGGAACGCTCCCAGTGAGAAATTAAAGAATTAAAAAACCCCAACAAAATAATGTTAATTTTTATTTTGTTGCCACAATGGTCTCCCTAACTCAGACTGCCCAGTCCCTGGGGATGATCCAGACAACTGAGCTGAAAGGAGCAGGGGATAAAAGCAGGGATTTGGGGATCAGTGCACCCATGGGTGGATCCACAGCCCATGGACAGGATGGCCAGTGGAGATTGTGGCAACATGAGAGACAAGAAAAATTGGAGAAAATATTACTGTCTTCATTTAAACTCATCTTGCTCCATCATGGAAATGGATGGCACAGAAAACCTGAAATTTTGGGGGGAAATATTGTCTGTCCCCACTCCAAGAAAGAATGGAGACATATTTTTAGAATACCTTTCAAAAATATTCTTTTTCTATTACTTAACCTTTACAGTCACACAATCCAGATGCAGGTACAGCAATTCTACAATCTCAAGTTTTCACACCTCACCCCTCTCTGTACACAAACTCACAACACTAATATTTTCTTTTACCAACATTCTCTTATTTCAGAGACAGAAAGCACAGGGCACACAGCACTGCCCAACACTTCCCCCAGTGTCAGACCTATTGTCATTACAAAACACACATTATTTACTTTGGAACAAATGTATACTGCAGGACTTTTTATTGCTAACACAATCACACAGAGCACATTTTCTCACTCAAGGAGGGAAATAAGAAACTGTTTTAATAAAGAAACACACTGCTGATAGTTTGATTTTCCCAGGCTCTCCTTTTCTCTTCCCCCGAATACTTTTGTACTCCTCACAGTTTCCAGAATTTACCATTCTCTGGCATGACAGTTTATTTCCAGTTTTATAACATGAGGAGATGTTTAATTCCCAGTAACCCACCTCTCTCTCCCTCCCAGCGTGTCAGGAAAACCCAAGTTAGAACTGGGGAGACTAAACCCATCCCCAAATAGCACCTCTTTTTCAGAAAGGTTTTACACTGACAACACAGCAGGAGCATCACTACAAAAATGTTTTACCTGTGGGGAGAAATGCTGGACTCAGATTACCCCAATATGTGAATTTTTAAATGTAGGGCAGCAATGACTTTCACTGTTACTACCTGAGCAGTGAATTTAAAAAAATTCATCTCTGCAAACTCTATCTGTTATTTCAAAATCTCCTTGGACCAAGAATGTCTACTAATCCATTAAGAATGCAATTATGAAGTGCTTAAAAAATTGCCTGAATGAATATTTTCAAGATTTAAGAACTGATGAGATTTAACCTACCTAAAGAAAATTAAAAGGAACCTTCTAATTTTTTTCAAGGATTCTTTTAAACTCATGTCAGGATTCCTTTTTCCCTCACTGAGGTATTTTCAGAGTATCTGTTGAGTGCCACAGGAATTAGGCTGCTTTCATTCCCAGCCTTTCTGCCCACATCTCTCAACAAAGAAAGTCACATCTGCACAGAGTGCATTAACACAAGAAAAAACGGAGTTAGAGGAACAGGAACATCACTTACCTCATCAGCAATCATACACCTGGAAAAGAAAAAAGACAGGGAAAAAAAAAGCAGAAATTAATACTAAATATGACACATAAACCAATACTTAGAAATTGACTCCTATAAATTTAAGTTATGGATTTGCAGAAGCAATGGAGGGCAAAAAGGTGACTTCATTCCTCCTGGTGACAACTACAAGGAGTGAGTTTGGGCTGAAGTTGAAATCATGCCAATTATTCTAAAGAGATACATTCCATTTGTAGCATTACTGGAGAACTTGCCATTGCAAAATGGGATTGCTGCTTAGGTCTAATGATACAATAATTGTAATCTTGGGAGATGTTTTCAAGGCAGAAAGAGCATCTTCAGTTCTTTTTTGTCCTTCAGAAACAACAGGGGTTTTGCTGCTTCATGACTAAAAATTATTTACATGTCAGACTGATTTTAAAGATCTGCTTTCCAGAGCTGTCACATTTATTTGGAAATAAAAGCAGACACTCCCTCCCCCCCATCAATTGTACCAGGTAAAGTATCAGAAAATTAATTTGATTTTCAGCCCATTTTGGAGTCACTTGGTCACCACTCCGTGTAAAGACAAGGACAACTCCAAGTCCTCATCCTAAACCAGGAAATTCTGCTCAGCACATTTATATTTTCTAAACATTAAATGCCATCCTTGATATTAATTTCTTAAAGGTATTTTAAGATATTTACTGTGTGCATTTTTAACTCAAAGAGGGTGTGAAATGTTTCTGGCCCATGGAAGCTCCTCATGTGGAACTTGGGGATGTTTAAGGTCCCTCCCAACCCAAACCATCCTGTGATTCAGTTTGTACCCTCTCTCTGCCAGTGCCAACCTCAGGGTCTGCCCATTTCCTCAGTCTTTCAACCAAGAGATTAATTCAAAATTAATTCTTACACAGCTCCATTTTTGATAAGTAACAAACTGTGCCCTTGCAGTTGCTGCTGGGGATGGAGCCATGAAAACAAAGGGAGAAACCAGAACAAGACGAAGCCCTCAGGTCTGCTCAGACTTCCAAAGGGAAAAAGGCAGGAAGCGAATTATTTGTAGTGGCAACTGATGAGTCTGGGGCCTGTGATTTGCAGCTGGGCAAAGACATTTATTTGCAGGCAACTAAGACACAATTCTAATTTTAAAATGGCAGGTTTTGCTCAAAGACTGATTTTTTTTTTCATTCAGTGCTCATTGTTAATGGCTTGAATGGAAGTTTACAAAACAAGCCTTTCTTTCTGTGGATTCTTTGAGGCCAACTGCTCTCAGTGCATTAATCATGTGTTTTAAAAACAGTCTGAGGCTTGAAATCAATTGGAATTCACAACAACCCACTGCTGCAGTTGTACTTCACACACAAGTGCAGAAGATGAGTCAGACCACAACAATTAGAGCAGAGGCATCTCAGGAACAAACCACAGACCTCCTTCAACAATACAGGTTATTTAATGTGAGGATATCAGAGCAAAGATACAAACACAGCAGTGTCCAAGCAGCATCTGGTGGGAAGGAGATGTGGTGAAGAGGACAGGAGCACAAATGTTCCTTGCCAACTTGTGCTGACAAACACAGCATTTCTCAGCATATCCACTGAAATTCCAGTAGAAATGCATAAACAGTGCAATGTTAATGATGGCAGTTCAGACACACAGACCAGAGTGGGAGCACATGGGACCCCTTTGCACTGTTCCTCATAGAATCATAGAATGGATTGGGTTAGAAAAGACCTCCAAGATCACCAAGTCCAACCCTTGGCCAACTCCAGTCCCTTTACCAGATCATGGCACTCAGTGCCACAGCCAAGCTCAGCTGAAAAACCTCCAGGGATGG
>JAWWEV010000172.1:6011294-6024667 GCA_035583235.1 Hafferia zeledoni | reverse complement strand
GAGCCCATCGTGCCCCTTTGTCCTATTGCTGAGTGCCTGGGAGAAGAGACCAACCCCCACCTGGCCAGAACTTCCCTACTTTGGCATAGGTGAGCTATTTGGAGCCTCCTCTTTTGGTTTCAGGATAAGGAGCTACAATGAAGAAATCCAGAGTGATTTACAAATCACTCTGACAATTAGAAGCTGAAGAGCAAATAAAACAAAAAGCTTTAAAATTACATCAGCCACAGGAACAGATGGGTTTTTTCCATAAAACTGGATTTTTTCATTGGAGTGAACTGTAGCCACTTAAAGTTTGATGCCTTGAGTACCTGTTGATGAATCAGAAATGGTCCTGCTTTCCTTTCTGCACTCATTTTCAGACTGCACCCACAAAACCTTTGGGGCTACAGAGGATCATCTCTTTCCATGGCTGTTAATTTCCATTTAATGTGTCTGAAGTGAAGCTCCTCATGCAGCAGCAACAAAGCTTTTTAGAGCTCCAGTCACAGCTCTGAAGGTGTCAGGCCCTCTGCTATGATACATTCAGCAACACCAATCACAGCTTTGACCCACACTGCTCACACCCGAATTCCTAAAATACCACGCTTTTTAAATTGCTAATTTATGACAATTAATTAACATTATTGACACTCACACCTGATCAAACTCTGATGTGGCACACAAGGTTGAGGTTATGGTACAGGTAGGAGTTAATAAAACTAATGTAAGTGGAAATGGAGGATATTCAATTTAGAATATTCAATTTATTTTATGACATAACACATTTCAGAGCATTCATCTTGTGGAGCTTTCACAGTGTTAAAAGAAGAATCCTAAAGATGCCTGATTAATGTAGCTGCAAAAGATAAGTCCCAATTTTTTCCATTACATTCCAGGGCATTGAAAAACAGCTTCTGTTACTGAGAGAAAAATCATCAAGTGCTTCCAGTTTATAATCACAACAATTAGATTTGAAATGCAAAGAACCTGCCCATCCTCAGAGCCCACATCACACAGAACTTCCAAGGTGCCCAACAGTTGCATTAAGCTCTTAAAAAGCAACACTTTACATAACCTCAGAAATATGCAGCCCCAATTTAAACCAACTCTCAGCATGTTCTGTATCCCTGGAGTCAGACAAGCTGCCAACATGGACAGAAAGGTTCTGTGCTGTCAGAGCAGGAGAAACAGACCTTCAGCTACACTGAAGGCACAAATATGTATTTTTGTTTCACGTATTTTGACTGCAAGAAGACAGACTTCTTGTTCTCTGAAGTTCAATTAGTCATTTCCTCTCAACTGGTAGTTACCCAATCTGAGCTTCATCATTCCTATCCCATCTGTTCATATGACACCTTAATAACAGCTCTCTCCAAGAATATAAACCAGAGCCACGATACACACATTCATATCCTGTTAGAAGCTCAGCCCACATGGCACAAGTTTCAGAAAAGCACAGAAAAAAAATCATTTTAGATGTCTCAGTTGCACTTACTCTCAGCAGCAAAGTCCAGCCCTGCAAAAACGCCACAGTCAATGGCAAATTCTTGCAGGTCTGTTCCCATTTCAGTTTTAAAGGTTTCTCCAGAGCAAGTCCTGTGGTTGCACTTGAATCTCTGGCCATTCATCCAGGAAATCTGCTATTTTTTCCCAGCAGAAAGCACTGGGATCTGACCAGGATGCACTGCACGTGCTGCTCCAACCTTCCTACTGTTCACAGACTATCACAGAATCACAGACTATTCTGAGTTGGAAGGGACCCACAGGGATCACTGAGTCCAACTCTTAAGTCAATGGCCCACACAGGAGATTGAACCCATGACCTTGGCATTATTACAACCAAGTTTTAACCAACTGAGCTAATCTCAGGGCTGATAACCTCTTGCAGAGTAGGGGTAGCAATGGCTTTGGACACAGGAGTGCCACAAACAGAAGGGAATCACAGCTTGGTCTCCACTAGGATTTAACACTCCTTTCATCTTGAGATGTATCAGCCTTCTGATAACCTACATTTTCCTATAAAATGCACCCTGGTGAGTGAATGCACATGCAGACAGCCAGGTGTATGCCCTTGCCCTGATCCCTGAACACAACACATGCAGACACCTGAGGGTACCAAAAACCCATCACTGAGTGTGAAGATTTCCTCTAAATGCAGAGGATCATGAAATCTAAGGCACCACCAAAGCTGGGTGGGGCAGAACCCCAGGACCAGATTTTCACACAAGTCTTGTAAAGGTATCAAGCACCAAGCAAAGGTGCCCTCACAGATTCTTCCTGCCCAACCCTGGAGAGAAACAGGTGAGGGAACTAAGAGAGAAACCCAAACCCAAGCACTCTGAAAGCTCTCATCAGGAAAGTTCTGCCTCTGAAAGGATAAAAAGAATATTTTTTAAAACCTCAAAGAGCACAGAAAGAGCTCCTGGCTGTGTTGATGTCAAGAAGATTGGAATCAACTTTGCAAAGCAGAAGGAGAAACAGATCTTGAAAATTTTATGCAGATGAGCTCATTGGAGAAGCAGAAGGAAACTGAGGCTAAGCTTCTGTGGCATATGCCATAGAGCCACACAAAAATAGACTGCATAAAGAGGGTAATGCTGGAAGAGTCTCATAAAATGAGTTTCAGGGACGAACAAATGTTTAAATGAAAGTCATTTCTATTTCTGTGTCTGGGTTGCATTCAGGTCACCCCTTCTGAAATGTTAGCACTGTTAACTGGGCAAACAACACAGGTAAAGTCTCCTAATTAATTATGGCTCCTTCAGCAAGGTACCTGTAAAGAGAAATAATCTCCTTTTGAGCTTTGCTCTTGAAGGAATGTTGATTAACAACACACTGGCACATGTATAAGGTCTGTACAAGCAAGGATCCTTCTAAATCACGCACCTGGTGTTAGAGACCTCTTGTAACTACAGAAACATTTTGCAGTGATATCCTCTCCAAACTAGACTTCCTTACATGAAGGACTAATAGCTGAAGGGCCACAGCAATCCAGTACACCCATTGCTTGCTTGTGGGGATAATTTAACTCCTTGATTGATCTTCAACAGCCATTTATCCATCAAACAAGAACAGCCAGAACTGCAGGTTGCTTTTCCCGAGCAAACTCCTTCCCTTTAAATGCATTTTCCAAGGCAAACAGTCAAAGCAGTAGCACTTCAATTTTTAAAAGACTGGAAAATTTAGTTACTACTGAGGCAAGTGAAGGCTGTTTTGTGTCAGAGCAGGCTTTGGAACACGCTGTGCAGAGGAAGCTCACGTCTCTCCTTCCCCAGTGTGGGTGTCCTGATATTCTTGGGATTCTCACCTACTCATGTGAGTCAGTTTTATATAACGCTACAACATATAATTTACCTCCTACTCACAAGCCAACACTTCAGCACTACCATCTTCTCCCAGGGTTATTTAAGGAATCTGAACCTGGTACATTTTCATGTGGAACTGCGCAAGCACCGCTCCATTTGTGTGTCAATGATCACAGCAGGCCTGGACTGCAGCAAAGAGCTCCCTGCCCTGCAGGAATCAAGGCTGTCTCCCCAAAATAGTGCTCCAGGAGATGTGAGATGGGTCGTGCCCCTGCTCCTGAACTACACTAGGTACTTTAAAAAACCCTAAATAATAAAAAACAACCTTTGGTCCAATGTAAGATGCACCAAATTGCCGCACCTCTGGTGTTGGTGACTCCCCAAAGGAGTGTAGAGGAGAATGGTTGTGCTGTCTCGTGCTGTCCTCCAACACTCCTCAACTAAAAAACCCACCTAAAGTGCTTTATTAAGATTTGAAAGCTCTCAGACCACATTTTCTAGGATTTTAGCTTTGACAAAGATGTGTGCAGTGATACACACCAGAGTGGTCGACTCAAAGGTTAAACTCAGACACAACAAAAGGATTTCAGAATATATTAATTGAACTGTTCACTGAGAGAAACTCTCATCAATGAGACACCAAACAGTGATACTGAAAACTCTGTACCTCTCCAGTCACTGGCTGCAGAGACAGATTGGTTCATCAGCTGAGTCAATACAGGGAAAATTGACTTCACTTCACTGAACAGTTGGAGTAACATGAACTAATTTCAACTCCTGATGATCCAGGCTGCAAACACTAACCTTGCTGTTAACTGGTAGGGCTGGAATACCTGTGAGCAACAGGAGGTCTTCTCTAGTATCCAGACTTCCAGGGAAATTTAGGAACTTATCACCATTTTCCCAATGATGTCTGCATTCCCAGGTGACTCTCCCTCTGCATTTTCTGCACTGCAAGATCTGCAGAACTATTCCCTTCATGTCTTTCTCCTGTAAATTTAGCTGAATCACACAATAGGGGGGAAAATTACCTAGAAAAATATCTCAGATATTCAGATATTCCCAGATTGTCTTTTTTTCCTCCAGTACCCCAGTGTTTTCTCCCACACTTGGTTCCTCCTCCACACCAATCCCTCATATTACTTTTATACCTTCCAAATACTTCTAAACAACCATCCATTCAGCTGTTGACAGAATACCCACTTCTTTTCTGACATGTATCTCTGGACTAAGCAGTGTTGCTGATCTTTTCTACACTGATTTATCCCCTCTACTCCAACTTGTCCCCCCTTTAACACCACACAAGGACATCAGAGAACATGTGGATTTCAAATGCTGCCCCAGCCACCCTTGGGGTGGTTTCCCCTTCTGCTCTTCCTTTCCTTCCAACTTCCATTAAGTCAGTCGGAATGTGACTCAGACTTGTTTAAGGCTTTACTTCTTCTCACTCACATTAAAGCCACTCAAACCTGACCACTCCCATCCCTCCTCTCCCTGATGTTTTAGTTGAACTCACTGACTTCTCAGGGATTCTCACGCTGCAAACTCGCAGTGCACAAAACTATTTCCTCTTCCCCCTCTCTCCATCACTGCTGACAACCTGTTACTGCACTTGTCTTTATCTCACCTGGTTCTCCTCTTCCATTCCAACAAATTTGCCCTGCATGTTGAAAATCTGTATTTTCTTTCTTTCCTGCTGCTACAAGTCCACATTTAAGCCCAAGTAAACTCTCAGATTACTACCATTGCTTTCTTTTGTTCTTAAATCCTTTTTTTTTAACTCCACACAGTTCCTCTCCTAAATGATATTCCACATTCACTTCCTGACAATGCATTTTCTGTCCCATCTGAATTGCTTCCCAGTTCCTCCAGCACCACTTCCAAAGGAGTTTCCCTGGCTGGGAAAGCTCTGCAGAGCTTGGCTCAGTCTCTCATTCATCCTTCCTGCATCTGAACCTCATCCTGTGAGCCAGCACCTTCATTTAATCATCTCTCCCTTCTCTGGCACTTCTCAGATGTAAAATGTTCTCTGAAACATCACAAACTAACATCTTTTTAAAGAAAAAGGAAACCTTCTTTAAAAACACAGTACACTCAGAGCTGAAATGTATCAACTGTTTGATCCTCTACATGTTCACTAAATAGTTATCCCATTCTTTTTCCCCAGAGGTTGATTCTGTGCCTTGTTCTCTAAGACTGGAAACAACTGCTCACCTGATACTATGCACGGTTAAGGACTCACATTTATCACAAAGTCATAATAATTTTATATCGGAGTTGCTGAATATATTGGACTAAAAATTTTCTTTCTTACTCTAGCAAGAGACCTGTGCCCTGTTTCAAATCTCTCCGACTATCAAACCACAAACCACCAGAACTAGAGAAAAATCACAGCAAAAAGGTTACAGTTCTTTTCTTTATTCACAACTCTCTCTGACCAGAAGATCTACAAATAATAGAGACACTTGTTGGTGGCATTTGATGCAGCAAGACACCAAGTACAAATTAAAATAAAACACTCAAAGAAATATTCGTAGACATGACTGAAAAAAAACAAGAAGTGAAAGGAATTTAATTTTCTAACATGCAAATTTAATTAACTTGGCTTTTATTGAAGCCAGTGTGAGAAAAACAGAGAGAATAAGCAGACTTTCCAAAAGAGAGTGTGATCACCTTCATCTTGTCTGTGAATTTATCTTCTTCAGGTTGAACTCTGAACTCTTCATCTTAAGATCAAACTGGTCATGAGTTTAATAACAGGAATTCAAATTACTTCCAGACTCACAACAATGATACTAAAAGCTGTGGAGTCATTAAAGGATATTCTGTTTGGTACTTACACCTTACCTGCAGCACATAAGAATGAGAAATAGTCACTCTGTGCTTACAAGGAAATACCCAGAAGGCTCACTAAGACTTTTAGCAACTTATTAAGCACAAAATGGCCCAATATGAGCAAACTTGAAGAAAAATTCTTCTTATGAATGTTCTCCATAAATACTGATAATTATCAGTATAAATACTGGTATCAGTATAAATACTGATAATTATCAAACAACTATAGCTCTATTAAATACTAACTCTTTATGTCAACCATTTCTGTTACATTTCTCTTTGTTTAGAAGTTAATGGTTAATGTTTTCACTGTACAAATGAAGTTGTGTGCTTCTTAACAAGACATTCAAGTAAACTAATAGAGAGTGTTGTGAGGTCTCATAAAAGAGATGAAAATAGTGAAGCAAAATTCAGCTGAACAAAACCTGACATCTCCCAGTAGAGAAATACTAACAAGTAATACTGGGGGAAAATTCAACAGAAGCCTGTAAAATATTTTTAAGGGCTCCTTTAAGCCATGTAGGTGATTCTGAGAAAAAAATAATTTAGAGAATGGTAAGGAGCAGTTGGTCTTGCATTTAATCACAACATCGACTTGCAGCAACCTGTGACCTTTCAAACAAAGGACAGAAAAATCAGACAGTGACAGACACAGACAGGCCACCAGGCTTGGGGCTTCAAATGGAAGACAAATCTGTTTTCTCATTCATACCTACTATCAAAGATAAGAAACTGAAGAAAAGAAACACTCTGAAAAAGCAAATCAATCAGTAATCATGGATTGAAAATGGTAAAGATAAAAGCAAAGTAAAACCAAAGCTCTGGTAACTTAAAAGGGCAGAAAGAAAGACAGAAAGCAACAATGGCATGTGCAGAAGGAGAGAGAAAGGTTAATGCACAACATAAAAATCAGAGCAAACTCAGTAATAATGACAAAAATAAAAGTGAAAAACAGTTAAATGAAAATGTAAGACAAAAGGCCCCACTGCTCCAGCACAAACTGAAATGTGCAAGGAAACAAATGAACTGAACATGTTTTCTCTTACTGTATCAGCTTCCAACTGCAATTCCTGTGGACACCCAACTCAGATGGAAGGGACACCTTTCTCCCTACCCTAGAAAGTTGAAGAAATCTGGGTAGAAATTTGCCCAAGAATTTAAATGCTACTTATACTGGAAATTCCTGGCCCTGCAAAGGGCTGTGCCTGGGAATTTTGAACATTCCTTTTTGCTTCCTGCCCAAGAGCAAACATTCCTATGGTCCAACCACTAAAGCCTCAGCAGGCTGGGGGTGCTCCACCTTTCCAGGGGGAACCTTTCTGTGTTCATAAGCTTTGAGGAAATTTTGATTCAAACCCAGTTTTTTGGTCCCTGCACATCCTGATATTGCCACTCAGGGCCATTTACCTTTTGTACTCAATGAACAACATTAAGCCAGCACGTATGGGAGACTAAAAATCACATGCTCCAGAATAATAAATTAATGTATTAGCTCTAAAACTAACAGAGGAAACAAGATTACTCCAGTAAAACAGTTTGAGCACACAATTACAGGTGAAAAGCTCTTTCATGGGTGAAATATCTCCAAATCCTCTTCTGCATCCACAGCTTAAACAAACTGTTCTGCCAGCAGGGCTGGGAAGGAAGACACCTGTGTGTCTGAAGGCATCCACAAGATGCCATCCAAAAGGCAAGCAGAGCTGAATGAGGATGTTTGCAGTGTTTGTTACACCACCTGATAAAGCCTTTAGTGGTGTGGGTAACACATCACCCAGGAGCAGGAGGGCACTCTCCAACAGCAGCACTGTCACAGTGCACTCAGGTGACCAAACTGTACTACAGCACAGACTTCCCACACTTCTATAAAGAGAGGAGATCAACCAGGAACACATGGTAAAAAGAGACTGTGAGTTTCCAAATGTTACATCAGTGAACAGCAGCAGCAAAACTCAATAATATTCAAAGAGATGTGGGCTCAATACAATCCTTATCAGCACCATTGAGTCATTTGCCCATGTATCTCTGCATCTTGGATATTCTGCCCAAGCTTCTACCACTTTTTCCAGAGTATTCTGTTTTGACACTGCCCCTTCCTCTTCACTAACACCTGGTGACTCCTCAGTATTTCCTAAGCCCATTCCCAAGAGTTTATGTTCCTAGAAGGGACAGGTTTGCTGTTTTTTCACTTGAGACAGTTCAAAGCACTTATAAATAAAAAAATAAATAAATACACACTATTGCTCAGTTTAAAAGTAATTTACACCTTTACTGAATGAAAATCACCTAAATACAACACTCTGCAAAGACATAATTTATGTGCACCCATCTTTTCTGCACAGTAATGTCTGAGGTTAAATAAAGACCAAATATTTTATGCCACCTCTAGGTGCATTCCCAAGTGCATTTCTGAAGAATAACCTCTAGGAAGGAGTAGTCCTGCAGTTATTTACCTTTATGGCATGTGTGTGAGGTAAAAGGTATTCAGCATATGTTAAACCATGTACTGTCTTATTGGGTCTAGAACTACCATTTCCTACAAAAGTGTCTCTGTTACTCCATATGATGCCTTTGGAGCATCTACTGAAAAAGCCTTTGATTCACCTGCTAATGAATCAACAGCACAAACCACAACACTGTATTTCTTTTATGCTGTGGGAACCGACAAAGGAAATAACAGTTCACTCCCAGCCCCTTCCATGCAACAAATAAAAGTTTGTTCCAATAGTAAGTCCCTTTTCCATGCTGGGTGCTTGTCTAATCTAAGATAACATTGGTTGAATCTCTTCAGCCAACAGCAGAGCACTTGCTCTACACCAGTTTCCTCCCACCACAACAAAGCCTGGATTAAGTGATGACTGCAGGGAGTGCAGAGCCCGGGGAGGGAAGAAAGATGAGCTGGGATGCACATCCTGCTTCTTCCTACAAGACTTGTGTTTATGTATTGTTAAAACTAGACAAGACACTTCTACAGAAAAGCATCAGACCCTGCTAAAACACACCCTGGGGATACTGAAAGGAGGTTTAAGTCATTATGGAGTACACAAAAGGGGAAGATTTGGGAGAGCCACGGGCTGACAAACTAATAAGAAAATTCAGCTACAAGCACCAGAGGCTCTGGTTTGTTTTGGGACAGGAAGAGAAATAGATCTGCATGGGCAAGGGACAGATTTGCAAAGTGCTCCTCAGGAAAGTTTGACTGCAAACATTTTCCTTCAGACAGGAGCTGGCTGAGGGCACAGAACCCCTCAGTCTGGGCCAGCTCACAAACAGAGTTTGGCAAGCCCAGGGGAGAGGTTTCCTGCCATCTCAGGAACACATTTCCATATGATGCCACACCAAACCAGCAGTGCCATGTTGGGCAGCAAAACCCCTGCTAGTGAAGGGCTTCAAGAATACAAAACCATAAACCCCATGACCCTAACAAAAATAAAATCATTCCCTCCTTGACAGAGAGTCATCAGCCTAATTCCAAACCCTCCCAGATTACTCACTGCAGGCAATTGTTACTTCTTCAACAAAGAGAATAAAGAAATACCTGATTAAAACTTGTCTAGTCCTAGAGTTAAGCTGCTTCCTGAGGAACCTCTGTATTATATAATAGGCTGCAAAAGACAATGCTAATTTCAAATACATCCACTAGCCTACACTAATTAAATGTGTATCATTTCCTTAATGTTAATGGCTTCTGTTATTTCACTAATTGTACATGCAAATGCACCTCAACTGCATATTCTACAAGTTTCACTTCCCCTTATTAGAATCACATCAATTGAGATATGGGAGCCAAGGGCTTTCCACTTGTTAAATTCAACTCTTAACACTGACTTTGCTGTGTATTCTATCAAAGCCTTAACTGTCCATTAAAATGATGTGCATCCACTCCCAGTCACCCTGTGCAGCAAGGAAGGGCCCAGTATGGCCCGTGGGCACAGGGAATTTAATGCCAAAGCAGCACACAAAGCTTGTCACACCTCAGGCTGCCACCTGAACTGGGCTCCTCTTTCTCCTCTGCCACCCAGACTGGCAGTACCAAAGGGATGTCTTGTTCACTCCCTGAGACAGCAGTGCTGGAATTGCCAAAGGTTTTTGGCCAAAGGAGTAGAATCAAAGGGAAAAAAAAAACTCAGAGGAAATTTTAATTGATTAGAAGTTCCATATAATTACAAGAATTGGTGATAAGTATTTCCTTTCCAATTCTTCACCCTTAGAGAAAAAGATGCACATTTCTTTCCTCCTGCAAATAATCCCAAACATTGGCAAGCAACCCCCTTAGGCCCTAAGCCTCTTGCTCCAAGTGAGACGAAGAAATGATCAGAAATTCACTTCATCCCTCTCTACAACCAATTCCATTGCAATTGCATTTGTGCCAGACCTCTCAAACACCATTACTTTCCAAGAGAACAGCATACAGGACTTCATGGCTTTAGGTTATAATTGCCTGCATTATAAATGTGGAAATAGCATTTCCCTCCCTCCTCTTTGCCCTGTACCTCAGTACCAGGCTCTTACTCAGCAGAATATTTCCAGCCTCTGCTGCACAAACCTCTTTTTGTGCTTTATCAGGTACTCAGCTGTGGAATGCCTCCCCATCAGCTGCTGCTTTGCTAACCGAGCACTCGGCAGGGTTTCTCTGCTCTGCTGCTGCAGCTCAGCGAGCTCCACAACACCCTCCTCACACGCCAGAATTGTACCCAGTTTAAAATAGAATTAGCACACAGATGCATCAGGACCTGTTAGTCATTCCCTCAACAGCTCTGCCATGTCATTAAGAACTGAAGAATCAAATGTGAATTAACTTATTTTAAGAATTCTCCATTAACATAACAAAAATTATGGTCCTGCTGATATCAGCCTCCTTTTCCAGGAGAACTTTGATACTACAATTCTCTTTTGCAGAATGCATTATTAGACATTTCTTCATCCTCTGTGGAAAAAAACCCACAACTTCTCATTTTAAAACATGTTATCTTAGAGTTTATGAAATATTTCTCTAAGACAACTTAGCTAAGAGCTGCTGGTACTGAATAACCTTTGTAAAAATTAATGTATGTTTACCTAAAATAACTATTTTGAGCATGTGATACATTAAGGATCTTACCTGCCACTTCTCTGAAGTGCAAATATGATGCCCTTTTCCTGAAAAGGAAGCAGCTTCTTTCTCAGTCTCTCAGGTAGAAAGGACAGCTCAGCATCAACATTTTCTGCATGAGGAGCCTCAGGTGTTTCCTGGAGGGCACCAGCCATGCTGGACCTGAGGGAAACAAAAGAAAACAAAAAAAAAGGTGTTTTACTTGCCAGAAATGTCTGCAATACATTAAAAAATAAACCTTCATGGAACAACACTAATCCTTTCATTTCAAAATATTCAATAGCTACACAACTTTCCTCAAGTCTTGAGAATTCCCTCTGGAAAGCATAAAATAATGTACGTGCTGGAGGAAGAGTCCACCATTTAAGTATCAATAAAATGTTCTGAGATGAAGAGGTCAGCAAGTATCACTTCCCTTATACTATGAAATAATTATGTAAGGAAGTCTCCTATTCAAGAATGAAAGTTATTGGCCATGCAAATAGCACTTGCTCATGAGCATTGAAATGGAACTCCTCTAGTGAACACATTTCAGAAGAGTTCTAGGAAAAAAACTCAGCCTATTTAACCTTCTGATGATGGAATTAATAGTCTTCTAAAATGTTTAATCCTAAAAATGAAATCAGAAAAAAGGGGGAAATATGCCCACTTTGGAGCAAGGGGGGAAAAAAGGAGAAAAAAAGAAACAATCTTAAAGCACAATCAATAAACATTCTCATAGTGCTTCAGATTAAAAATGTGGATTGTTCACTCATTTTTGTCCAAGGGACAGGGTCAGACATTTCCCAAGAGCAGTGGAAGATCCCTGTCCCCCAGTCCCCTCTGCACAAACTCATCCTGGTGGTCGTGGCACATGGAGCCCCCAGCCAGGGTGTGGGGCAGAGATTCCAGAGTGGGATCCACCTCCCAGGTATCCCAGTCAGTCAGGCCCTGTCTCGTTTGACAGTTCAAATTATCTTAAAATCAGGGAGATACAAAGAAAAAGGAAAAGAATAGAGCTCAGCTTGTAACTTATTAGGAATTTGCCACATTTGGAGGAAAAAAAAGAAAGAGGAGCTCCCAGTACTGTGGAGAACAATGAGAAAAGGGAAAAGGACAGGGCCCGAATGTTCTGGAAATCCACTAACTGTTGCAGAAACACAGAAAAATGAGGATTTTGGAGGATCTGTCACTGGCATTGCCAGTCAGACTAATGACATTCAGGCAGACAGAAAATGAATAAGTGCCTTTTTTTAGGTTATAGGATGAATTACAGGCACGTCTATCAAGATATGCCTCACAGACACTCAGGGAATGTGAAGAAAATGCTGTGGATGAGCCTGCAGGCAAGTTCCAAGGCATTCTCATTGTGAAAGAACTGAACTGGAGAACTTCCATGCATTCCTTCCTGGGTGTCTATTACCCCTCCTACAATGAAGGGGTGTGTGAGCACAGCTGTTTGGATGCACCATTCTGCTGGGCCACGAGGGAAAAATAGTGAAACTAAATTTAAAATACTGATCAACACTCAAAGTTGAGATAAAAAGGATGCATTTCCCATCACTATGGATTTTGTTCTATTTTGTATCAAATCACCTGGCTGCTAGAGAACCTATTTTAAGAAGGACACTCTTGAAGAGGTCTAAAACTGTTATTGCACATGTATGGAAGCAACAATCCTGCCTGGAATCACTGAGATGTGTGCACACACTCAGGACTCCTGCACAAACGTGGTCCCAGCACTGCCCTCAGAGGGCTGAGCACCTGCTGTCCCTCACTGCACAACTGCAGGTGACAGAGCAGGGACAGCTCCACAGCTGGAGAGAGGCTGATGTTGTGCTTCCAACAGCAGGATCGAGGCACAGGAAGCCCAGTTCTCCAGTCTGGTACTACCAGCAGAAAGCCAGGACCTCTTCTCCCTAAATTCCTACCAGGTTATGCGCCCTCAAGATGCTAAACTGCTTAGAGACAAGCCCAGTGCTGCTAAACCTAGTCCTGATACAGAGCTTGGCTAAAGACCTTCTGGAACATACCCTGTCCAGAGACAGAGGGGGACACCTTCTGAATGCCAGGGAAATAACTACTTATAGAAAAAAATATCAAAACTAGTGTGGCCAGCAGGCCCAGGGCAGTGACCCTTCCCCTGTACTCTGCGTTGGTGAGGC
The DNA here is from genome assembly GCA_035583235.1 of Hafferia zeledoni. Classification (NCBI taxonomy): domain Eukaryota; kingdom Metazoa; phylum Chordata; class Aves; order Passeriformes; family Thamnophilidae; genus Hafferia; species Hafferia zeledoni. The sequence continues at coordinate 6,011,312 of JAWWEV010000172.1, read as the reverse complement.
CACACCTTGAGTGTTGTG
>JAWWEV010000172.1:5958844-5983662 GCA_035583235.1 Hafferia zeledoni | reverse complement strand
AGGGACTGGAGTTGGACCAAGGGTTGGACTTGATGATCTCGGAGGTCTTTTCCAACCCAGTTGATTCTGTGATTCTAAGTTCAGCCAACACCAGGGCTGATGGAAAGGTGCAGGTGGGACCACACAATGCCATGGGGCAGAGGCTGAGGGAGGAGGAGGAGGAGGAGGGTGAAGCAGGACCTCCCTTTGTGGCAGCAGTGAGTCCTCTGTTGGTTTGGGTGTCTGAGCCATCGGTCTGACTTGCCAAAGTTCATTCTTACCGAGAGCTGTGTGTAGGTGGTGGCTCTCAGGAACTGCCCAGTAGCTGGGTGCAGTAATTCTCTTTCAGTTATACCCACAGTTTGTGTTAATGTAAGAGTAAAATAATCTTGATCAACATCTCTCTGCTTAAGGCATAAACATTTCCCCCTTTCATCCTAACAAAGAAACATATGTGACTTTGTGAGTGTTTTCCATTGGTGAGGACAGTCGGTGTTCGTTCTGATCCCAGGAACCCTGAGGTTACGATGCTCATATAAATACGTTTATATACTTGAGGTGAAAAACAGCTGGAAAAAGCTCTTGCTGGGACGAGTCTTTTATTTGAGTCTTCAAGGATCTGGTTTTCTAGGAAATGTCTTTTCTCAAAAAAAATAAGGCACTTCCACATCCCAGGAAGGTTTGTCTCGCCGTTATTCCGGGGGTAAGGCAGGACTGTTCCCTTGGTGTGCTCATCAGTCTGTTCTCCACTGGAGCCCTGGGGGCAGTTGCTGCATGAGCTGCTGTGAAAGTTGTGCTAAGAGGCCATTGTTGGTTGGTTTGGGTTTTTTCCTCATGCAGCTACTTCTGTAACAGATTTTTTTGAAATCACATGGATCTTGGATGAAACTTGGGTCTCCCAAAAGAAAAACAGGTGGATTTGTGGATTCCCTTTAAGGAGACTGTACTGCTCTGATGAGGATAACTCTAGTCTTTTTATAGTAATAGTAATTCTTTATTACAGACCATCTTTTATGCATTTTTTTCCCCTTCCTGGTATTTCCTCTCTGGGGAAGATTATCCATATAATCAGTTTAATGGAACACTTGATAAATAGTATAGAAAATAACCTGCTGCTGTTATTCCTCTGGGCGTGTGTACATGAATAAAGGGAAGTTGTCACGTTATGAAGTTAAAGCAACTTGTTTTGCATGGAACTGGAGCAGATGGTGGGAGCTAAACCAAGGTACAGCCACAGATTTCAGAATGACTTGCAAAAAACCTCACTGGGAATTCAGCCCTGGTTGATTTTGACTGCCATGTTGGGGTCAACTCATAACTGTAGCAAAAATGAGGTGGGTCTTGTCCACAGACAGAAATACTCTTAAGGCTGTGCAGGAATTCTCTCGAGGTATTGGTGAACAGAATCTTGTTTAAGAAATAAATTTTCAGTTTACCTTTCCACTGACAGTGTGTCCAGTTTCTGTGTTGAATTCAGATTTTTTCACCCTTACCCTTCTAGTCCAGTTTCCTTCCCTTATTTTGATTGATGCCAATTATTTTGACAGCTGTTCCTGGGGTCTTGTGACAACAATGATATCAATAATAACTTTATCAAAGAACAAAAAAAAAATCACCTTTTGTCTTTTACCTTGTTTTTAAAAGAAAAGGAATGGATTTCTTCTGTCCTGGGCCCAGCAAAGCTTCCTTTCTCCATCTGCACTGCCAACAAGGAGGAGATGGAACTCTTGATGCTTATTAGAGAAATTGGATTAAGATGAGTAGATCTTGTTCCCAGAAATACCTCTGCTCATTACAGTCAATTTAGTGGGTTTGCATATGATGATCTTCAGGTCAGCACCTGAAGCAAAGGACCTGGTGGTTTCCATGTGCGGTGATCCAGGAGGCTCCTGTCACAAAACTCAGGAATGGCTTTGCATGATGAGGGTTTCTTATGGCTTGTCCTGTAGGTTGTGCAAAAGAGAGCAGGAAGAGCACAGCACTGACTTTTCTGGATCTGACTGAAAAGTTTGTGTCCGTGCAGTACTAGGCTGATAATTGCAAATTTCCCTCTGAAAAGGGGAGAACAGTTGTGTGGACAAAGTGGTTACAACTTTTCAGAAAGAGAATTGTGAGACTTTAGGATGAATGAATGGTGGGGGAATAGTGTTACTAATATGGTGAAGGGGAAGAACAAACATTTCAGCACTCAGTGTTCAGATGGGACAGCAGTCCTGAGGGTGAGGAAGGTAAGTATGGTCTGTTGTCCTCCACTCCTACATGCAAGTCTTTGTACTTCCTCTCTATGCCTATTTTTGTCACCTATAAAATACAGTAAAATTGAAGGGCTCTTTTCATGAGGGCTGTTGTGAGCTGTTTGAACTTCTAATTGCAAACCCACGTAATGCTCTGCCCATAATATTCAGTCCTTTCACTGTTGAGGTAACTTCAGGGTGGAGGTATCATGTCTCTCATTAAAATGTACAGATTTTGTGTTGGTCTGTGCTGCAGCCCTGTCTGTGGCCAGTGCTGGGATTTGGTGTCAGTCAGTCACTGACCAGAACCTGTTTTCTCCCCAGGCAGTACAGCAGCTCCTTGGGAACCTTCCTGCTTTTCATTCCTTTTTTCTGTCCTGCACAGGACACAATAAATTAACACCAACTATATGGGAAGGTGAAAGGTGGGATTCATAAGGATGCTCTGTGATTTACCCCACCCACCCCAACATCAAATTCCTAAGGTCTTTTTTTTTTTTCATCCAGTCTGTGCAATTTTAGAAAGTAGAACCAGATTGTCTCAGCTATGAAAACTGAGGTAGAGAAAACTTCAGGGACTGGTATCCAAGTACTCATAACTCACAACTCAGAGTGTGGGTCACAAACACAAGGTTGCATTATCAATTACAATGAATCTATGGCTGTTATTGTTTAATAAATCAGGTTAGCAAAGTCTCATTTTTCTGCTGTGTGTGTTTTGGTGTTACTCTGCAGGGCAGGGTTTGGCATTTACTGGTGGATGCACATATGGTGATTCCAGTTGACTCAAAATAGCTGCATTCTGTGAACCCAAAAACGAGATGTTTTTTGTGAGAATTGAAACTGCACAGCTTTTCCTCAGTTCTTTCCCCTTCACCGTAGGTTATGTAGCACCAGATCTGCAGCCTTCAGTCTGTCTGCAAGGGAAAAATCTGTCCAGAACAGGTTCTAGGCTGATTTGCAGTCAGGTTGGTGCGGGATGTATAAGGGCTGTGTTCTTGTGCATCATTTCTCTGGATTGCCATGGGCGCACAATGTGTTTGCAGCATGAGCTCCATCTGAGGGTGCTGATGGTGCAAAGGGACAGGAGCTCTTGGTGGATTTGGTGTAAAGAAAAAGCTTCAAGATGCTGATTACAGTTCCTACATTTGGGGCTTGTGTAGGGAGTAACAATTAAATTACACTGATTTTCCAATATCCTTTTTGCAACTGGACATAAATGGTTTGAGTTTCAGGGTTTTTCTGTCTTCAGCCAGTAATATTTTTTAACACTTATCTAAATACAGTACAAATCATGTATCAGTCAACAAAATCAAACAGCATCTCTATTCAAGTTCTGCTTGCAGTAAGGATTGCTAATCTGAGCTTCTTTATAAATCTTAATATTGGCGTCTGGACTGCCTGGAAGAACCATCTTTGCTTTGCAATTGGAGGTCTGCCCTTGCCTGCACCTCAGATGCTGCCCTGGGGGTGGTGGTGTTACTGCTCAGAAGGGTAAATATGAAAAAGAGGGAACATGGAACATTACCAGTTTTGTTAAAACACTTAAAACCTCATTGGAGGGCAATTATTTTGTTGAATAAAATAAAGCTGTCTTCTGTAATTCAAGTTGCCCAAAATATGGGTTATGTATTGTGCTCACAGATTATTAATTACAACAAGGAGGAAAATGCTGTGGCACTGCCAGGGGTTTGGGGGCTTTCCTGGCCTGTTAACTGCCCCACAGCCCCAGATTTCAGGCTCTTTGGGGAGATACCTGCTTGTTTATAGAAACAGTGTCCCCAGGAATGCCAACTGAATGTTTGTTACCACAGCTGGTTAACTCTGTAATGTCTGTAAGTCTAAGGAAAGCTGTTCCTGCTGCTGGATAGGGCAAGTGGAATGGGCACAGCAAGTGCTGATTCTTTTGTGGTTCTATTTTTTCTTCCTTAAAATGACTGTTGAAGCTCTTGGGTGTCATCACGTTCCCTGTCCCCTCCCTCTCCCACTGGAAGTGTAATGTGTTTCCTTGGTTGGTTTTCAGGCATTCAGAAGGGATGTTCCTGCTGATTCGAGACTACACAGTTCTGTGCAGGACTCTACACTGGGGATAAGGACATGGGACTCCTCCTGCCAGATTCCAGATGGTTCATTCCAACTGACATCCTGGTTGACAACTGTGAAAAGGAACTTCGGATTATTCTACGTTATTTTCGTGGGAGACAATCCCCGAACTGTAGGACATACCAGGTACTGAATCAGACAGTGACACTTTTCCATAATGTCAGTTGATTGTTACTTGTTTCCTATGAATGATTTTAAGCACTCAGGTCTTACTCTTTGTTTCTCTTAACAAATGGGAAATTCCTGGGTTTCTGTCTTGCACTGTAGCTGAGTAAGGACAAGATGTTTCTTATTTTCTAGGAAAAATTTGGGGTGGTTCTGTTACAACTGTAGCAATAAGTTATCTTTTCTAGAGTATTTGAAATTATTATTATTATTATTCTAATTACCAAACCTGTCTGTCTTTTTTACTTTTGAGAGATGTATAATTTTATTAAGACTAGTTTCACTACATTTAATATGTAAGATAGCAACTGGACAAGTTTTGAATGCAGGAACTATCTGGCAACAATAAAACTTAAAAGTTTTCATGAAATCTATGATTTTTTGCACATGTGGGGAATAATGATTAATCTCTTTACTTTCAACACTTTAAAAATAAATCTGTATGTAATTCTCTTTTCCTTTGAGAAAATCTTCCCTCTCCTCTGTTGGATTTGGAGTACTTGAGTGTTCAGGTGTTTAGTTTTAAAATAGAGAAAAAAAATCTGTGAGTGTTATCCAGTAGTGTGGCTCTTAGTTCTTGTTTGCAGAGATGGCTCTTACAGGCCTCTTGATAAAAGTGGTTGAAAAAGAAATCACTGCCTCTTATACAAGACAGGAAAAAGTATCATAGAAGAGGGGGGATTCTCTTTGCAGCAACATCATGTTTATTTTGGGGAGCTGTTTGGGTTTTTTTGCCTAATTTTAAGTTACTCAATGATCCACCTTTTTTTTTTGTCTCAAAGGTTCCGTATTTCTTGTAGAATTTTAAAATAACCTTTTCTAATGAGGATGTCTGATATTCTCACTGTAAAAGATGAAACTGATGCAATGAAGGGTTCAGAAGCCGAATTTAAAGACACAGACCCAGTTGAAAACCTTATAAAATCAGGAAGTCAGGAGCAGATTCCAGCGGAAAAGGATGAAAATTGTCCTGATAACAAAAACAATATGCCGGTAAGGAGCTTTGCACTTTGTTTTTCACTAAGTGTATCACTTTAAATAAGTGTGTCTGTGCTTCTCCATTCTCCTGATCCTCTGAGATGTGCCTTTGGTACAGGTTAGGAAGGCCTGGCTGGTGCTGGGGAAGCAGGTGGGATGATTGTTGCCTCCTCTCACCTCCTGCAGAGTTGAGACAGTCATTTTTAAGAATTCCTTATCTTTTGCTCTGTTCTTCACTGTTTGGCACATGACTTGTAGGCAGGAAAGCTTGGGTAGGCCCCATGATCCATACAAACAAATGGCCTTTGCAGGTAGGAGATGGACCTGCAAAGAAGTTGTGGCATCCCACTGGAAGTGAGAAGGAGGTGAGGCAAATGGTGTGGACATGCCATGTGTTTTAATGGAGAACACACTGATAAGGGGGGTTAGGAGTTTGTGGCAGCAGATTTGACACCTCTGAGGTTTAGTTCAGTGTTTATGCTCCAGAGTCCTGGGAGAGGGGTCTCTCTCCCATGGGACAAGCTCAGTCCTGGCTGAGACTGCCCACCTGAGGGCTCTGAGCAGCTCAGGGGAGGAGGAGTTCAGGAAAGCAGCTGAAAATCTCTGACACTACTTGGAAAACAAGCCAGATTTCTAAGAGAAAACACAGAAGTTTGTGTTTTACAAAACCAGCAGTCTGTAGGAATTTTTTGTGTGTGGGTTAACACCAAACAGTTTTCTGATAAAAATCCTGATTGGGATATGGGGGATACTCTTGTGGGTTGCAAAACCAGGACAGTACTTATTAAATTCTTGTTATTGAGAATTGAGGAAAAGGTTCTTTGGGGAGCAGTTTTGTTCAAGACTAACAGTTCAGTGCTCCACTGAGTGATGTAAGTTTTATCTGTATGTTAAATTGCTTCCAAGCAAATCTTGTAGACCCTGCAATAACAATAGTTTTACACTTTAATATCTGCTGGTTTTATTAAGGCTGGCATCAGTGTAAATAGATAATTTTATGGAAAAAATAAATCCTTGAAATGAAATAGTTCTCTGGTAACATGAGAAATAACTGCTACTGAAAAGCTGGTGCCATTATAGCTGAGCTGGTACTTCCTTTAATCAATGCAATATCCTACTAGTGAGTCTTAAAATTAACTTAAGGCTTATTTATTTTCATACAGTTCAGTAATTTGGAAAAATCTCATTCATGTTTTCTCATTTAACAAATCTCATTCAACAAATTGTAGTGTGGAAACTTTGGTGAGACCCAAGTGGCAAATAAGAAATAAACCCCCCAGTCAGAGTCCAGAGGAACAAACCTGTCAGGGGCTGTGGGTTTGCTTGGCAGGGGGTTGATTGCTTGGTTGGGAGTCAGTGCAGCATTAAGGGCTGGAGCAATTATGTCCCCTGCACAAAATAACTGAGGAAGTGTGCTGAAGGCTGTTGGATGGAGAGAGCTGCACTGTCACCTGCCTTTAGTGCTGTGCTGAGTGTTGTGTGCAGGAGCCTCCAGCAGAACTGGACCATTGCTGTTGCCTGAGCAGTGTCATTAAACACTGGCTTTGGAGGCTGAAGATGTGGAAGGCAGTCAGTTATAAAGTGGAACCTTGGTAATGTGAGCAAGCCCTTGGCAACAAGTGAAAGCAGTGCAAGTTCAGTCACTTGTACTGTGGCAGCTGCCAGTGCAAATATATATGTCATATATTTGAGGAGCTCTCATTGAACGCATGTTTTGTGCTGAAATACAAAAATTTGGGATTGTCCATGGTAAAAAATCCTTGTGGAACAGCAGAGCAATCAGCAAGGTTTTAACTAATGGATGATTAGATACTTTGAAATTTCACAGACATGCAACGTGTCATTAAGTGCAAGTTAAATGTTGCTGTGGTGGTGGGAAAAAGAGCAAAGAGTTTGCTGAGAAATGTTAGAGAACATTTTTGGAAATCATGATGTTCTTCTGTTTGCTAATTGAGTGTATTAGAGAATGGGCTGGGGGTGAGAGCTGGGTGGGATTTGGGTTTGGCTTTCTCCCTAGTGGTAGGGTAGGTTTCATACCTCTTGGCAAACTGCAGTAATAATCCTGAGAACAGTTACCACTTGATTTCTGGCTCTTTACAGCTGAGGAAGAAACAGGCTGTGATTTTTCCTCTGTCTAAACTTACTATGTTTTGAACTCAGGTATATTTCTGGATCGTCACAGTTCAGAAACTGGGTAACTGTGGTTCCAAATTCCAGTTTATGTTGAGGGGTTGTGCATTAGCAACTGATTTGCCACAGTGACTGCTCTTGGAAGTACCATGTGAATGAGAAAAATAACTAATTAGAGCACTTCCAATTTCTTTAAGCAGTGCAAAAGCAATTTAATTGATATAGAGATTTCTGAATTATCATATTTGAAGTGAGGTTCAAGTGTCGTTTAAACGGCACTGCAAACAAGAGGCACTAAGGAACGTGCATGGCAGCACTGGGGTGGTTTTTGTGATCAGAACAAGTTGTCTCCCACTTGTTAATCCCATCCAGGTCAGGAGACAACATACTAATTTGGGAATTAGCTGGAATACAGGGTCTGAAGTGCATTGCCTTTGTCCTTGAGTGGTGGGACAGGCAATACATCATCCACTGCAAGGGCAACATGTCAGGAAGTATTGACACCCAGTTAGAGCTCCTGGATTTATCTCAGAAGATAGTGCCTGTGGTTATTATTAGGAAGATTTCTTTTATTACACGATAAAAGCCTTGTGGCAGGATGGAGGCTGGTGCATGTTGCATCTGCTGGGTGAGATGGGCAATGCAGGTGTTGTACTAAGTGAGTATAATTCTGCTTTTGGTTTGCACTAATTACACAGATATCCCTGTCCTTTAGGAGAATGTGGTTAATTTTTTTACCTAGCAACTTGACATCTCTTTCTACAAGTTTCTTCCCACCCTACTGGCACAAACCTTGGGTTGTCTCTCTGTTTCACAGCGTGAGTTCTGTGAGGCCTCTCTTTGTCTCTTCCCCAGTTGCTTTGGTCTTGTCAGGATTGACCTTTCTTTGTCCCCAAAATATGTGACATAAGACTTTTAAACAGGTAAATGACCTGGTAGGTTCTCTACTTTGGAGCTGCCTCCATGTCCAGCGATGAAACTATTTTTCCATCAGTCATGCTCTTGTGTGTCATGGAAAATTGCTGTCCCTGCTCAGTGATACAGGACAGCAGGTAACCAGAGACCACACTGTTCTTCCCTTCAGTGGTGCAAAGCTGTCTGTGGTGCTTAGGATGGAGCCCTTCACTGCATTTAAATTGAGATCTAATTGAGCAGAAAGGTGAAAACCTGAATGTCCTTTGTTCAGGTTTGCCATGGTGTGCCTGTCCATAGAAATGTCCGAGTGGTGCTGCAGGAGCAGAGCTCCTTCACAGAGCCTTTCACACCTCTGAGTTTGCCATCTTGTGCCTGACCTGCTTTTGTGCAGCTTGTTCAGACAGCACAGTGCTGATGGAGCAAGGTGTGTAACAGCTCCACGTCTTTGCTTTGCATTTAATATGCATAATCTGCTGAGGTCAGTAGGAAAAATAAAGTAGGCAAACACTGCTACTGAAAGCCTGGATCTTTATGGTTACATGTGTTGGGTCAATGCTGTCTTTATTCCCTTTTTGGTTTGCAACTGGAAATGTAGGATAATAGTTGGTCTAAAAAGTTGTATTTGTGTTGTTGTTTTTTTTAAGACAAGAACCTAATCATTATTTTTATTATGCAATTATTTGGAATACTTGCTTTTAAACACTGTCTTGAAATCATGCCCAAATGACTATAAATAGAGCTTTCATTAACACAGTGTTTTCTCAAGGCAGTAAAAGTCTTTGAGAGCTGCAAATATAAAGGAATTGCTTAATTTGCACTCACCAAGGATTGCATATTCTAAATTAGCTATAAATTCTTTTTCACAAGGGAGGAATATAAAGATGCTCTGTAGGAGCAAAACTTGGTAAATGCAGAGAAATTAGGACAGAGTTAAAATTCATGGGCCTGAAGAGAGAGAAAATGTGCATTAACAGCTCCAACGTGCCTTGGCTGCCCATTGTCCCCAGTGAATGCTGACCCAGAGGTGTCATCCTCTGTCCAAGAAAGGAATCCTTCGATTGTGCCCCATTGTCTTCATGTTTTGGGAGTGCAGTGACAGGACTTTGGGGTTTGTACTTCCAGGCCCAGACCTCACACCATCAGCCTGTTCTGTGAGCTGTCCCAGCAGTCTTGCCCTTTATTCCAGGGCTTCCAGGTTTATTCCGGTGCTTGAAGTTTGAGTCGTTTCAGTCAAGGGACAATCTCCCTCCTGCAGTGCCCCCCCAGTGTTGTTAATGTTGGTTTAGTCCCTAAAAATTGTCAGGTTCTGATAACACTGAGCCCTGTGGTATTCAAGTTGGTTTACTACCTTAATATCCTGTGTTTTCTTGGTTGATTATTCTCCATGGGTTGCAAACACCTGTCATTCAAAAATGGACAGTGTTGTCTTGGCTTCCCAGCCTGGAAGCACAACTGTAATTCCACAAGCAAAACAGAAGATGACACACAACAGGTGTAAAACACTTTAAGGAATGTACAATCAAAGTTATCCTATTGTCATTGACATACAAACCCCACATTCATTTAAAACATTCTCACAAAGAATTCAGATTTGATGCTAGGTCACTTCAATATCTCAATTAAATTTTGAGGCATTTGCTTCACTTTATCTGGCATGAAACTGGAGTTTTGGCTGCAGTGGATTCCTGAGACTTTATGAGGTAGAGATACATGTGCTTTGTACAGATCTTAACTGAATTTAATTACAATATGGTTTCTGCTTTCCAGCAATAATCTCTTCTCTGCTGGTTTTTTTTTTAATCACTCTTAAAAATAACTGAAATGTGTGACTTATCTAATTAGTGAGCAGTAGCTTGTGTGTCAGGTTTTGGTTAACAGTATTGGAAATTCTGTTTGGCTGGTTTGAAGTGTTGATGCCCTGTAGAACTAAATTGGTTTCCCCCTTGTGCCCTCTCAGATGGTGGATCTGGTGTGTTTGCTTCTATATATTCTTTTTACTTCTATCCTGGCTTCAAAGCTACCAAAATTTTGCAAAAGACAGACACTTGTCCAAGTGTGGGGTCTTCTGCTAATTGACAGTGAGCTGAGGGCTCCAGTGGCAGTCCTGACTGGACTCTGAGTTTCCTTGATGTGAGTGCCCCTAAGCTAATTGAGGCTGCAGAAACCCACAGGAGCTTGGGAATCATCCAGTTCCTGAGAGTGTCACAGCCACTGTGTCAGGGGTGTGCAGAGTGCCAGCTTTGGGATACAAGGAGTGCTTTCAGCGGGCATGATGGAAAGGAAGAAAGTATTTTGCAGGTAACAGAAAAAATACGAAGTCTCTGCATGTTTCCAGGCATGGAAACAGCCAAACTCAAAGTGTGGATGGTTCCAGGTATGGAAGCTTTTGAACTGTCTCTGCTGCTCAAAATCCCAGCAAGCCTCCTTTGAAAAGCTGCTGCTGAGTTCAGTCAGTTTAAAATGCTGTTACACAGTGCAAAGAGCTCCCCTTCTGCTGCTCCTCAGCTGAGCTGGTGCAACGTCCAAACCAGACATTTGGGACTTGGGGGAAGATGAGAGACAAAGCGGTTCTGCCTGACGTGCAGAGCTCTTTGCTGGAGGCCAGGCGTGCTTTTTAGCAACCTCTACGTCCTGCTAAGAGGCTCAGGCACTTAACAGGCCTCTCCTGAGGAGGGCTGGCTTCGGGGAGTTTTCCAGTGGAGCTTCCATTTAGTTTCCTTCTGAAAGGAGGAAATACTGCCCATAAAATTGCATTAACGATGCCACTTTCTCCTTACAAATATTAGGCCTGTGCTCACTAAAACCAGTTGTGTTAAAGGCTTGTCTGTTCATGAGTTACAGTTCTCCAGGGAAACCAGTACTGAAATTATGTGATGCCACTCTTAAGTGCTTCTATTCCTGTGTCACTGGCACAGAGGGTTGAGTTAGTTTTAACTGTGCAGTTAACAGATTGTTAAATGCTTTTGTTGACTCAAATGTACCTTTCAATCACACATACTGTAGTAAAATCTGGTAATTTTTTCCTTTTTAGGAACAGTAGTAATAGAAGAAGGGCTCTGGGAGGAAAAAAGAGCAAATTAATGCATAATAAGTTACTTAAAGTGGCTCTGGGAGGAGAAAAAGCATATTAATGCATAGTAAGTTATGACATTAAAGGCAAAAAACATGACCAGCAGCTCATTTTAAAATGTAGTTTTATAGGTCCTAAGATGAAAGGGAAAAACCTCCCATGTGTTTTAAGCTGCTCGTGGTAGGGTATCATCATCTGTTACCCATTCCCTGGTAGAGGCAATGCTTGTTTTTCCTTCTAATGATCATTTTTCCAGGTAGGTTTCAGGAATAGGAAAAAAATGCTGTAAAAAACATGTCATGTTGCCAAGGAAATTAGGACACGAGAATTTCAGATGTGTGAGCAGGCTGAGCCAGTAAAGTGCTTGGCTGTGCTGCACCAGGGTCGTGCTTTCCTCCTGCACAATTCCCTGATACCCCTCGTTGTACACGGGGCGGGAATCAGGGCCGAGCCGATGGGAGAGCGTCTGATCCTGCAGCACCTGCTGTTCCCATCAAGCTTTACCAGCGATAACTGTCACAGCTTTCTCTTGTACAGACTTTTATTGACACTCTTGTGCTGTCGAGTTTAACCCTCCCTTCTCTGTTGTGTTGTCCAGCGGCCAGTGCAGCCCTTGGGCCAGGCAGCAAAGCGCTCCAAGGTACGGTAGCCCCGTGTTGGCATGCAGAGGGAGCCCTTCGTGCTGGGGGGAGCTTTGTCACCTTGTGGAAAGTGCCTTTAGTTTTATTTTTGGCATTGTAGCTTTGTTTTATTCTGTTGGGTTTTTGTCTTGCCTAGTCGTCTGCTTTTGTGATTTGCCTTCATATTTTTAGTGGCTTTTTATTGTTATGGAGAGAAACACTTTTCCCAAACACTTTTATTTACTTTTCATTAGATGTGCTCTGTTGTGCTGGTAGTGCCTTCAAAAGCTGCAATTGCTTGGGTATTTTCATCCTAAAGGAATTATTTATTCTACTGAAAACATTAAAAATGCAGTTTTCAGCCATTTTATTTTACGTAAAATGAATGGAAAAGTAACGGCTTATGGTGTATTTCTGTAGTTTTTTATAAGCCATAGTTGTTAATTTTACATACTTTCCTTCAGTCAAACACAAAGTTAAAGTTAGTTCGGAGCCTTGCTGTATGTGAAGAGTATCCACCACCTCCCACAGCTGAAATATCACAGGACTTCCAGGTAAAAACCACCTTACTGAAGTTTCTGAAACAATTTGAAGTAACTTGTTGTTCAAAAGAAAATCTACTGGGTATTCCTTAAATATGCAGACACCATCTGGTTTTAATTTTTTTTTATACAGCTCTAATAAGGGTTGATCATATCAGATGAAGAATTTGCTGCTTTGTTTTTCTGACTATGGTTGGTATCTGGGGACAGGAAGAAGGGGTTTATCAGTTGTTTTAACTTTCTAGTCCTGCAGTGCTCTTGGACTCTAAAACTGCTCAAGTGCTGTCTGCAATCAGTAAGACAGAAAACTTGTGATTAGTAGGGAGCACAGTTTATCAGCTCTTTATATTTAGAAAATGGAAACAGTTTTAAGTTCTGACAGCTGCTGCTGGCTCTGTCACACCTGCCTCAGGTGTGTCTGAAGACTTATCTGTTAGGATGATTTAACACACCTAAAGAAGCTCCTACATGCTGAACAAAATATGTGAAAATACTGTAGAGAATTTAACAGAATCCACCATACCTGACTTTATCCCTCAGAGCAAAATCCTGTTGCTTTGACTTTAGGCTCTGTATGTGAATGAGGGCCACCAAAGTGCTGGTTTTTTGTCACACCTGTCAAAACTGAGATCGTCCTGTGCTGTTACCAAGAAGCTCCTGAACTGTCTTTTTGTGAAAACTCACGCTTGTAAAGAAGCAAAAGGAACCAGTAGAATAGCAGGTTGTGAGGGGGGGTTTGCTGAGGATTGGTAATTCAGTGCTGGGGAAGGACAGACATGGAGAACTCATGTAGGTGTTTGTCCAGCTAATTAAATTTTTTTAGAATTGAAACACAGAGTAGCATCTAGGTTTGTGCATTTTTTTCTTGAGAAAAATGAAAAAATAGTATTTTTGTAGGCCTTCAGTAAATACACCACAATTTGAGGAGTTGAATACAGAAATCCCAAAAACAGGGCTGCTAATTTGATGCAAATCCAAGTCATAGATTGGTACAGGCTGCAAAGTAAGAGATGAAAAGCCAACAGGAAAGCCAGTGCTATTTACAATAATTTACATCCCTGTTGCAATGTTTTGGGTAAGGTAGGAGACTGAGAGGTCTAGTTGAGGCTGAGTTGTTTATTCTGAAGCTGTGGGGTTCAACGTTTTCAGTCACAACAGCTAATTACAAGAAGGACAGGATCCTGGTTTGCTGGATGGTTCAAACATCAGATGCACCAGGATTTTCCAGACTCCTGCACTGTACAAGACCATGCATTGAGTGGGGTGAAGTCAGACATTTATAGCAAGTGTTCCCTGCAGATGGCATTTGTTCCCAAGTCCTGTGGGAATGTGTCCTTAGCTGTGCCCTGCCAGGTGGTTCTGGAGAAGAATCCTTGCAGCAGGGGAAGGGAAGGGAGGTGAAGGCAGGCTCTGCAGGATGAATTGCTTTGTGTGATAATGTGAGGTGGTACAAAAGCCATGCCATAAAGCAGACTGCCTGTTAAGAAACAAAATTAGATCTAGCTGTGAGTTTTCTTTGGAAGCAGTAATGTAGAAGAAATGGCTTATGAATCCCAGTAGCTATGCAAGTGATTTGAGAGCAAATTTAGTTCTTCCCTGCAGAGAGGAGAAATGCTCTTGAAGGGTTAGAAGTGGGAATTTGTTACAAGTTCTGATGCTGAAGTGAGAATCTGATGGGACGTGGGTCTCCCATGACCCTCTGTAACAACTTAGGCAATTTCTTCATCCATTTTGTTTTCTTTCCCAAAAGAATTTTTGGAAGTGCACGGAAGGGTCCTTCTATAAGCACCAATCAGCTGCTGGCTGCCTCAGGCCCCCCACCCTGGAGCATTATTTGTGCCTGGGATGTGGGAGATGCAGGGGCTCAGAGAAAGAAGAGACACTTCCCCTTGCTGGGAGAGCCACTGCTCTCCTGTGTCAGTGATTGCAGCTGGAAAGTGGCTCCCAGATTTGTGTTAGTGCCTAATATGGAGTGTAAGACACAGGAAGAATAAAAGTGAGGTTCATGTTGCAGATCACATTTGAGGAATCCCGGGTTTTGATTATTAGAAAGTGTTAGCCTTGGTAGGATGAAAAATTCATATCCTCAGCAAGGAACTGGTGTGAGTTTTGGGATAACTGCAGTCATGCCTGTGGCTGTCCAGCAGCCACCCCTCCCACCCCAGTGTGTGCAGCAGCTCCAGCAGGGAAAGTTCTGGCACAGACCCCTGTGCAAGTCACTTCAGCATCCCTGCTGCCACTGCTGCTGCTCCTCTGTGCAAGGCTGTGATGGAAGGGGGTGACAGACCAAAGAAACCATCTCCAGAAGATCAGTTCATTTTCTGATATATGAGTTTCTGTTTTCCTGAGCAAGTGCAACATGAAACAAGATACTGTTCCTTACTGAGAAACCCAGGTAAGAGCCTCACACGTGTTTAATCCTTAAAAAGCACTGGCAGCCCTTCACTAAAAGGTGCTGTGGAAGTACAAGCTTATACATTTATTGTTAGAGGAAGACTGTAACTGATACATTTGATCTTTTATCTTTGTAAATACAGTATCTCTATTTTCTTGCCATCCTTTGTCTAAGTGTTAAGTCGTTCTGACTTTCTCCTCCAGTGTGAAGTACAAGCACTAGCAAAGGATGATCCACTCCAGCCCCTTTTAAGGAAGGGCTGTTTTCATATGAATGATAGTCGTTATTATGGGCTACAAGTAAACAAATCTTCAACTGATTGACCTTTTTTTTTAGGAAAAAAACCCCAACCCAAAGGAGGGAGAGGAGAAGACAAGGGTCTGTCATGTTAGTTTCTGTTGACTTGTGTAAATTCAGGTTGGTGTTGGCTTTGGAGATTGCTGGTGAAAAGCCAAGACTCCAGGACACAGAGCTTTGAGAAATATTCCATAATGTCTCCTGATTCTTACCTTTTCCCCAAGTGTGTTAAGCTGGAAGAATTTATCAGGTTTTGATGGTTTCGGGGGGGGGGTTGCTTTGCTTTTTCTTGTTTAATCAGAATTAAGTGACAGTTTCCTCTGCCACAGTGAGGGTTTGGGATGGGTGATCTGAGTTAGGATGAGGAGTCTGTGCCTGTTTGTTGCTGCAAACAGGGTGGGATCAGGAGAGTTTTATAGGGGAAGTTAAAAGATTTCTCGGCAGCTTTGCAGTCAAGTAGGTCATATTTAATTAGATGCTACAGTTTTTATAGCATGAAATCACAAGAAAGTGCCCTTTGGTGCACAGTTCTGGTTTATCACACTTTGAAGTAGAACTGGTGTAGTAGCAGAACTGGCTGTTCAGATGGTGATTCCTTTTTTAGCTCTTGTTGGGAAAGAAGTATGAAAATGATTACTTGCTGAGATCCTTTGACTGAACTATTGCTGTGTGCATTGGCTGGGGATGAGTTTAGAACATGCAGTCAATCAATTTTCAAGTGAAGAAAAGTCAGACCATGAAAATTTCCTTAATTTTCTGATAGTTTTGTAGAGTATTATTGTAAAATGGAGGGTAACACATTGGCGGATCCGAGTCAGGAATAATTTCTTAATGAGACAGAAAGATGTTTCTTTTTCAACAGCTACACAGCTACTGGGTGAACAGTAATGCACTCTGGAGGGACAGTAAATTGCTCATTTGAACTGTAGTTGGGTTTATGAAGTAAGGAATGCAAAGGTTTGTTCTGGGCTGTAAGGTTTGTAGCCAAGTGAGTGCTCAAGACAGGAAAGAGTTACACAAGAGAGTTCCTCACTAGTGACCGGTGATGGTATTTATCGGATGAGAATCTCACAAGCTGAGAAGTCTTCACACTGCGAGGCTGTTCTGGGAGTGTTCATGAATTCATGAGTTTAATTAGAACATTTAGTGTGGGGAAAAGTCATACTGAAGGGGAGGGCTGGAAAAAACTGCCAGTGAATGTTTTTCCCCTCATTTGAAGAAGTTGCTGCTCCCAGGCTGCAGGTGGGAAGGGCTGTGTGACCAGGGCAGGGTCCCGCTGTGCCGGCACAGGCAGGAGTGGCTGCAGGGTGGGCACGTGGAACAGGCTCCAGCCTTGGAGAATCCAGGCTATATTTAACCCTGGCCATGTTCCACGGGTGAGGTCAAGCTGTGCAGTGACAGGAGGAGAGCGGCTCAGAGACAGGGCCTGGGTGTGGGTGAGGGTGGGTTGGAAGGGACAGCCAGGGCTGCTGGGAAAGGATCAGGTGCAGGGCAGGAAAGGGATGGTCAGGAATGGATATGGGGCAGTTCCTTGGGGTGGGAGAGGTCAGATGTCCTTGGATGGGCAGGTGGCAACATCCACTCAGCTGTGAGGGAGCAGAATTGGTGTCTGAGGGAGCTCAGGGGTAGCAGGGCAGTCTGGCTGTGACAGGGCTTTGCCACTCCTGCCCTTGGGTCATTCAGAGGTGTCTCCATTGCTGCAGCACTCCTGGATTTGCTGTCTGAGCTGAGGGGTGTCAGTTCTGCACTGACAGTCCTGGGGAAGAGCGAAGGGGCAGGAGAAACAAACTGCATCCTTTCCCTGCCTAGGGGAGCATTGTAGCACTAATGGCAAAGGGAAACTGTTTGCTGTATTTGTGAAACAGGTTTTATGGTAGTTCACCTGTTTGTGTAAAACGGGGATTTTGAGATGATTGCACACAAGGCTACTCTATCAGAATACACAGGAAGTAAAGAATCTAAGCCTTGATGACAGGTTTGCAAATTTTGCCTTGATCTATTGTACTGTAAATATTTCCCTCTTTTTTGTGGTTCTGGAAATGCTGGTCTGTCTCAAACTTTCAGTTTTGTTTTGTTCTTTTCTTTCTGGTATAAATCAAATTGAAACTTGAAACAAGCTTTTATAGTAAAAAACTGAAGAATTGGGGGGAAAACATCGTGGATGATGCATTACTAAAAATGCAGAAGCTGTATAAAATTTATACATCTGAAAAACTGGAATATTTTATGTGTATGAATCCTTTAGGTTATTTTTTCAATAGCATTCAAGGCCTGGAACTGTGTGTAAATTCTAAAATGTGTGTGGTCCTTTCTATGCCTTCTCTGTACTTTTTTTATTTACTGATGAATAATTTCATTGTGTGGTCACACAGAACACGTGAAGGATTAGAAGGAATATGAAGACAATTTTTTTTGTTACTTCATTATTCTGCAGGTAGTGTAGTGCAGAACAGTTCTGCTGCAGGTGCTGCTTGAAATAATTTGTGTGGTGACTGATTTTTACTTTTGACAGGAGAAAATTCAGATCCAGTTGTCACAGTCCTTTGAAAAAGAAGAAAAACCTGCAAAAGATGAATCAGAAAAGGAAAAATCCAGTGATAAACTATCGAGGAAAATGTTATCAAGAGGTTTGCTGTCTGTCATTGTGCTTTTAAATGTTCTGTGTAGGTGAAGAACATGTGAAAATACAGTTCTGCTTCCAGGTCTTCATTGCATAAACATTATTTTTTTATTTGTTTTAGAAAGTGAAGCAAATAGATGAGGTAATTTGGGGCTGGAGGAGGAATTGGTCCCAGAGGACACGGAGTTTTCCAGGCTCCAGCAGGTGCTTTTCCTCTGGCCCTCCTGGCTGTGCAGACCAGCAGAGCTACAGTTGTGGTGCCTCAGCTGTGTCCAGGTGTTCTTGGGAAAACTCTGTACTGGTCAGTGCAGGTTCCTGTCTATTCCCAGACCTGACAGTTACAGGACCAGTGAAACTCAGTGGGAGTGGCACAGCTCCTGTTTTACTGTTTCTGATCTTCACTCAACAGAAGCCCCTGTTCTCTACTTTGGACAGTACCTAGAATTTTGTTTACAAAGTTTTGGAGTAAACGTGGAGCTACATCAATGAAAAGGACAAGTCTTATGTTTCCACTTAGATATTATTACATTCTGAATTGAAGATCTGGTCTATCTGCTGAAAATATTTAGGTTTTAATCTGAAAGAGAGCTATAAAGTTAAAGACATGAGCCAGTTCCTGCCTGTTCTCCCCAATGCCTCCTGCAGGTAGAAAACCTTATGCGTTTGAGTTGGCAAATCATTGTACAGCTCTTGCTTTAAACATCCAGAGTGTTTATCCAAATACCTTAGATGAAACAGTGTGTAGGAAATACCTCTAAAGACAGAATGCACTTGGAGACAGGTGGCACTTGTCACCTCGTTCCTGCAGTTCCACAAGGCCTTCCTCATGGGGCATTTCAGTGCAGCTTCTCCCAGCTGGCAGCCACATATTTGGGAAATAAAAAGCACTGGGATGGAGAACTTCACCTGCATTTAGAAATCTCAGTATTTGAAGCAATGCCTTAAAACCCCCACTAACACCCAGAGGTGATGAGGAGATAAGAGCAAAGTGACAAAATGCCTGTGGTAGAGGTGGCTGTTCTAAATTCATCCAGTATCTCCTCTGGAGGTTCATTGCTTCCCAATATAGGATGTGCTAAAATAGAAAATTAGGGAATTTAAGCATCAGTCTTCTAGTAATTACAACTAAATCATTGCTCAGTTGCAAATCAAGAAAATTAAAGTCAATAATCATTGAATCTTGAAGTTGTTTTATCAGGCATAGCCTTTTTTTTCCCATCCCCTTCTCAGAATCAAGAGTAATCCCAAACCCTAAATGGTCAGACTGGGGCCTGGCACAAGTTTGAGTTGTGCCTAACTATATTTAGACTACGTTAACCCATAAGTAGTTCTTGGAAGAAATCTGCTCCAAAAATACTGGTAAAACACCTGCTGGTTTGAATTCCAGTACCTGGAACTCAAAGGTGCTCATATAAGAGAAGATTTGGTGTTAAATCATTTCTTTCAGGGGCAGATTTTAGAGGACAATGTGAGACTTTGAATACTTTCTGTCACTGAAACCTGAAAGGAAGCTGAAGGTTGTGAGATGAACAAGGATTTTTAGTGATACAAACCAACACTTTGTGCAGGTTAAACTGTTACAGTCTGAATTACAGTATTTCTTTGGGCAGCACCCAGTAATGCTGTAGATTGGCTGGTGCAGGCATTGAGGGAAGGTGGATATTGGTGGAAATCAGGTGTCTCAGGAGGACACACTGCAATCTATAGCCAGTTATTAATAGACTGCTGGTGTCACTGAAGCTTTTGCTTCTGTATTACCTGGAATCAGTGGGGGAGAGTGGGTGGAAGTGTTTAATTTTGGGAATACTGTGCTTAAGATTTATATAGTATTGATCCATTTATATTCTGTTCAGCAATAATTGGGGGAAAAAAAGTATTATTAGTGTTTCTCCAGAGTGTGATTTTTCTCTCTTCCTCCTTTCCTTTAGATTCTAGCCAAGAATATACAGATTCCACTGGTATAGATCTTCATGAATTTTTAGTAAATACATTAAAAAACAATCCCAGGTAAGAGGCTGTAATGTTAACTTTCTTCATGTTTTTCTTTCTTCTTATTACCTGAGGTGTCACACTACTTAGTTTTCATTTGTGGTTTCATTTTTGTCCCCTCTCACATGTCTAACACCATGTCAGTTATCCAGGATGAGCTGATGTTGCACAGGCTGTCTCAAACATCCATCCTCTGTAATTGGGGTGTTTTTGAGCCCAGTTTCAGGACATCTAAAGGGTTTAAATATGCTTTTAATGATGAATATGCAAATAATGTGATCGGTCTATGTGCAGTTCTCTCCCTGAAGGGTCTTTAACGCAGTGTCTCTGAAACTTGTACTCTCTAAGCACCTGCTTGTTAGAGACCAAACTGCCTCTCTAACTCTAACCTGTCTTGCACTGTATTTATAGATAAAGCCGTTTTTTAAGCTGTACTATATAACTATAGTTAGAGATCTTCACTCTGCACCTCAGAAACCAAACCTGACCTCATCCAAGTCCATCCTTTGATAGCAACAGGGTTTGCCCTGCTCTGGTTTGAGGTTTGCAGTGTCACAGGCTGCCTCCTTTGTCCTTTCCTCAGTGGGGGCTTGGACTGGGTTTGTGTCTGTGTGTGCAAGCCAAGAGATTAACTGGGTGCAGTTGTGCTCTGGCACAAAAGCTGGTTCTCTGCTATTTGTTATTCATCTATATTATAATTGGGATTTCCAATGCAGTAATTTATTGGAGTTCAATTTTTTTTGGCAAAAATTGTAAGATAAGCCATAATAAAGGTCCAAAGCCATAGTCCTGTAGAGTAAAATTAGAAAGACAGACCTCTGCAATCCACTTAAGTAGTTCCTATTTGAAGTGATAAATCAATCCTAGTGGAAGTCAGGAATTGTAGGTGCAGGTCTCCATGGGTTTACATGCACATTAACTGGGAAGCTGTTATGGGTTTAGCCTAGTTGTGTGATCTGCACAAATTATGAACTGTGCAGCAGTGAATTCCATTGCAATGTCGATGGTTCATGAGAACCAGCACAAGCAGTTCCAAGGATAATGTTCATTTCTACCCCCTTTGCATTTCCAGTCCCTCATCCCATTGCCCACGTGTCAGCTCTGCCCCCTGGCTGCTGGTGTTGTGCCTCCTGTGCCCAGGGCCCTGTCCCTGTGTCTGTGACCCCCTGATGTGCTGCTAGCCCAAGGAAGGGCCAGCTGAGGCCTGTGCACCTCCCAGTGCCCAGCACACAGCCTGGCACTGCCCTTCCTCCTGCAGCCTCTCCTCTCAGTGACTGTGCTCTGTTGAGTCTCCTGGGCAGAGACTTCTCGGTGGGTCTTTGTACTCTGGGATTGGAACAGCACATTTCACTGGGAAGATTCAGGGCAATATAGCTTAGCAAAACCAAAGATTACTTTGTCCTAAAATGCTGCATTTGCCACCTGGTGGTCCTATTTACAGTCTGCCATCACCCCTTGGTCACAGCTGTGACCTGTGTGTTCCTAAGATGAGTACAACCACAGTTATTGGAGTGTCTCATATGTGAGTTGCTGTGTTTTTATTTTCAGGGACAGAATGATGCTGCTGAAATTAGAACAGGAAATTTTAGATTTCATTGGTAATAATGAGTAAGTACTGTACTCTCATAGGAAAAAAGAATTCAAGAGTGTTCCTGTTTATTTAATAAAGCTACTATTCCTTTCTTCCAGAGTTCCAAGAAAAAAGTTTCCCCCCATGACATCTTACCATAGAATGCTGTTGCACAGGGTAGCTGCTTACTTTGGATTAGAGCACAACGTGGACCAGAGTGGGAAGTCAGTCATAGTAAATAAAACTAGCAATACAAGAATGTAAGTGTGAAAGTCTTGAAAAAACCATTTTGATGCATAGATCTGACCCTTGGGATATCTGATACAACGATGCTATGGCAGGTGGGGTCTGTCTCTCCTTGCTGCATCAAGGAGAGGTGGTTGTGAGATCTTCATTGTTCATGTTCCAGTGCAATGTCATCTGTTTCATGTTCAAACTCCCCTGGGGAATAAAGGATGTCACCTCCAAGTTAAGAATTTTTGTTGCTTCTCTGGCAGAGATGCATTGCTAACTTTGCCTCTATGAAATAGGAATTTATGTCAACTGTTTATTTGTTTAAAGATTTACACCACTGCAGTGTACAAAGTACATTCTGTGTTTCTTTTGGAAAGCAGGACCAGGCCTTATCTTAGAGCAGGGTCATTTCTGATGTGGTGAAGGGAGGGGACAAGACTTGCACAACTTTGGCTTTTGTACTGGGAAATTCTACTGGGAAAATTCAGGTGTTGAAGTTCTTCATCAGCTGGAATAATGCTGCTTACAGATCTCACGTGGCCTTACACACAGACACAGCAGGGAGCACAGACAGCACTGGAAGTGTCAATAAGCCATGGCATGGGACTTTCCTTTGAGAGCTGGGGAGTTACTGTAAAACCCCCAAGGAAAATGCATAGTGCCAAAAAGGGGAGCACTGTGGCCACAGCAACCCCAAAACCTGGGCAGAATTGAGGGTTTCATTCAGAGGATCCACCTGTTCTCTCTGTTCTCTGCGTTTGCTCTGTCTCCTCATTCTCTCCAGAAAGACAAAAGTCTAATGTGTTGACATATTCATGCCACCTAGTTTCTAGTTTTAACTTAAAGCATTTGCCTGACACCATTTTTTGTTGCTTTTGAACATGAAAACAGGAGTTTACAAGTGCCTGCCTCCTAATCCCAGTCCCTAATACCCTCTCTGCTGAGAAAAAAAAAATCTAATTATCCACCCTAGTTTTAAAGTCAGTAGAACTGAAATTATGTACCACACTGAAATTTCACTGAGGTCAGTAGTTTTTAGAAAAATATATAGAGCCTAAATACATGTAGAATACTTGTGTTATTTATGTATGTGTTTTGCTTTGGCTGTGCATTGTCCAAACTGACTTAAAAAGCCAAACATTTCGAATTTGTTGCCCTTGCATCTACCAGCATCTCTAGACTGAAGCTTCAGTCTAGCACTTCAGTTGTGGAATAAGAACTAATAAAAGATGATTTCATTTCCCTGCCTTATTTTTAGCCCCTGTTCAAGTAGCTGATGGCCTCTGGAAGCCCCTGTAGGTGTAGTTACTAATTAGCAGGCATTTCATCTAACCTGCAGACATAAGGATCCTCGATGTTTTCAATATTCTTATTTTAAATCTCTTTGGATATAAAATAAGAATTTAGAAAGAAAACCTTGGAGATGTGCTCCATGTGGAATAAAGCCCAACTTACCTTTTCCTCATAGGCAGGTCCCGGCTCCATCGCCGCTCAGTGATGTTTCTGACATCAACCACCCAGTGCTCACTGGGACGACTCAGTGGAGTGGGAGTTGGTGATTGCAGGGCAGTAAATTCAGAGACCTTTAAAAGAAAGAGGTAAGACAGTCTAAAGGTTCTCTGAAATGCCTGCTAATTATGCCTGGGCAGCCAGTGACTAGTAGGTAGGGCTGGCTGTTCTGTGGCAATAGCCCTCCTGACTCTACTCAGATGTCCTCGGCAATGAATAAATAACAGAAAGAGAGGAGAGTGTACATTTGTGTTGTCTCCTATTAGGCAAATATTTCCTGATTGTCTGAGCTCTTCTCTTGTGATAGCAGTAGTTTTATTGTCTAGGTACTTGGTATCTCTTTTTAATAACAAGAGTTTGCAAAACAGTGCTTTTTCTTTCACAAAGTAGATAAGATACCAAAGCAATATCTATAATTTGTTGTTTCACCCTCTCCCTATGATCTTGTGAAGCTCTTGCTTGCCTGCACTGTACTGTTCTTCTCTTACTTATTTCTACTTAACTGTGTTTTAGCAGTCTCTAAGTTTCAGTGCTTTCTCCTCTCTCTTCTTGTCTTCTGTTTTCCCTTGAAATGAACTCTGAGGTATCGCAGCTCTAGCAGCAAGCACTTGTCTGCACTTCCATGCATGCCCAGTCTCCCTTGCATGGCACCAGTCGGGATCCAGAGCACTCCTGATTCCCCAAGGGCATGTGGTTTGCTTGCCACCTTAACTGGGAATTGCAGCAAAAGCTTTGAAGGAGGAAGAGGTTTTTAAGAGCAGGTTTGTTGCTTCAGGAACAGGACTGGTCAGGGGTGCACCTCACCTTTTCCATTGCCTGGACAGCCAAAATCTATGACTTCAGTTAGAATATTAAGTATATTTAACATTAATTATCGAGTATATTTCGGTCTGCTCCACTTTGTACAGTGTATGTTTACAAAACCATAAATCTTTCTTTGTAACAACTTTTCTCAGACCTGACCAAAAGTTTTGTGAGCATATAAAGGATGAGAAGAGCGATGACTTCCAGAAGCGGTACATCCTTAAAAGAGATAACTCTAGTTTAGACAAAGATGACAACCAGGTAAAGGACACACATCTTGTTCCCTTCCCCTTGCTGAACCTGGCTGTATTCACACCATTTTCCTGTAGAAGTTGACACTGTATCACTTACTTTAGATGAGGATACGATTAAAAGATGACAGAAGAAGTAAATCCATAGAAGAACGTGAAGAAGAATATCAAAGAGCCAGAGAAAGAATATTTGCACAAGATGTATGTATCAAAGAAAACCTTTCACTGTTTTCTGTGAGTACTGCACACACATAGAGGCACATGTAGATTTGTTAAAGGATGCTCCTTTCCAAGAAACTTTCTGTTTCTGGAGGGGACTGAGCAGATAAGAATCATTAGAATCATAGAATTGATTGGGTTGGAAAAGACCTCCGAGATCATCAAGTCCAACCCTTGGTCCAACTCCAGTCCCT
>JAWWEV010000172.1:5936299-5958639 GCA_035583235.1 Hafferia zeledoni | reverse complement strand
GAATCCACCCCCTCTCTGGGCAGCCCATTCCAATGCCTGATTACTCTCTCTGCAAAGAATTTTTTTCTGCTCTCCAATTTCAATTTCCCCTGGCAGAGCTTGAGCCCATCGTGCCCCCTTGTCCTATTGCTGAGTGCCTTAGTGTGGCCTGAGCGAGTTTTAAATTACATTGAAGTTACTGAGAAGTCTTGTTTCCTCACATCACTGCTGTGTGAAGCCCAAGTGACCTTCAGGAACTGCTTTGGTGTGTTCTGTAGCACCACCTACTTCAATGCACTTCTCCCCTTTGCGTTGTTTTGCCCCTTACTGCAGTTAAAGTCACACAGCTCTGGTACTGCAATCATTTCAGTTGTTGCTCAGAACAGTGGTTAAAAAAGGGAAAAAACAAGCAAAGAAAAACCTCTTCTCTCACTTGTATCTATAGCAAGCACATTTTGAGTGGTCACAGTAAAATCATTTCAGGTCCCGTGTGAAATTTTGATCAAGAATCTCCAGTCTCACCCCGTGACTGGAGATACCCAGCAGGACAACTTTGTAAGCTGCTTTTCAATTACAAGGAGTGATTATAGTGACTGAAACAACAAATATGTCTTTAAAAATATGTATTGCTTTTAATAATCCACATCTTTGGACATTTATCAGTAGACTTGGACATCCAAAACCACATTCTTGTTCTGAAGAGAGAATAAGGAGCTCTGAGAGGCTCATTTATTTCTTTTTGTACACCTTAGTTACAAAGAATGGGCTTTTGGATATGAAATTAGCTTATCCTTTGCCATATTAATTTACCATGTACATATATACCACATCTATATAATTTACCATTTACCGTAGTGGGGGTTCTGGATGCCATTCATATTAATTTCTGCGCTTCTTTGCCCCTCAGTCCCTGTGTTCCCAAGAGAATTATTTCACTGATAAAAGGTAAGAAAATTTGCCTTTTAATTCTGTTTGTTTTCCTATTTTCTTAATAAATATTAAGCTATCTTATTAAAATGTCAACAGAATCCAGGAGGAAGAAACTAATAGTACCCAACAAAGACGACAGATACTTAGGTATTTGATGCTTTCTTTAAAATCACAAAAATCCCCCTGTATTGTACATGCATTTCACTTCTTTCTTGTTCTGTGTTTTCTTTTCCCTTGTTTCGCAATTGGTGCCAACAGTTATGTTTGTAACTCCCAGGATCAACAAGGAGACCTCCGGGCGATCAGCCAACAGCCACCAGAGCAGCACTGAGAACGAGCTGAAGTGCTGCGAGCCGCGGCCCTGGAGCAGCACCGACTCTGACAGCTCCCTGCGCAACCTCAAGCCGGCGGTGACCAAGGCCAGCAGCTTCAGTGGCATCTCGGTGCTCACCAGGGGGGACAGCTCTGGCAGCAGCAAGAGCACGGGCAGGCTGTCCAAGACAGGTACAGCACAGGCTGAGCCACTTGGGAAGTGGAATTCTCACGTGCGCTGTAGGTGGTTTGAAGCCAAATCCATTTTATCTTATACAAAGGGTTTGATGAAAACATTTATCACCATAAATTTCTTCATGTAAAATACTTGGAGTTCAGCTCTCCAGTTCCAGTGTGGCAAAGCTGCCTTGTACACTTAGGAAACTGCACTGCTATCCTACTAGTTCAGATAAAGCAGCATTAAAGCATAGGAATTGGTAGTTCTAGTTCTTGTATTTTCTTGCTTTTGTTAAATTTCAATGAATGTGGTTAAAATGCTTATTCAGTTTTTAGGTTGCTGAGAAATGAGGTCAGTGGAACAAAGTGTACTGTTTAAGATTCAGAAATGTTAGGCAAAAAACCTCATAAGAGTCTGGGTTTGAGGTGTGTTAACTTGAAACTAATGTGAAGACAAAATCTCAGAGAATATGGATATGAATCGTCTGTGGGTCAAAAATGAAATGTAGTAAATATTTGTATTCCAAATGCCAACATAATTTGATCCAGTCGATAATTTGGTTGTGGAGAATTTTGGGGCTTGTAATCCATGGGGATGGACTGCTTCAGACTTTAAAGTAGAACTGCAAAAATCAGAATGTAATTGCATGCCTCATTAATATTGGCTTTGATCTTATTCTTAAAACTTATTTCTAATAAGGATCTGTTCAATTTTTTTTGCTTTCCCTTAAACCACCACTACCTCTTAGGTGTATATTGCCACACTGCTATATCTTAATGCAGTAAAACAGTTACAAATCCTGTTTGTCATATATTTATATAAAAAAACAGATTTCAAGGTGCTTCTGCATGTGCTGTAAAACTGTGCCATCACATGGAGTTACTTCACTTAGGAAATGCTGTTATTTGGCACAGCTTGAAAAGAAACTGCAAGCTGACAATGTGTATAAAATACAGTCTTAGAGATATTTATTGTCTAAATTTAAAGAATATGAATGGTGTCCTAAAATTTTGCTGGAAAGTTTATTTTGGCATTCTGAGAACATTCCAAGTTTGGAATGCCTGCCCTGATGGTTGGTGCTTCACTGCAGTGCCAGGTTGTGTTGCCTTGGCACGTGTTGGGATGGGGTTTGTTCATTTGGATGAAGGATGTTGTTGCCTTTGGTTACAAGGGCTTTGGCCTGACCTCTCTACATAATCTAGAAGGGAACACACCTGCAAACTAATCCAACCCAAGTAACTCTGGCAGGTGAAGCTGCTTTGGCAGAGCTGGGATATGCTGTTTTTCACAGTTTACAATTAATACCTTTGATTTTCACTTTTTCCAGTGATAGAAAAAGGCCAATGGCATCAGTCAGTGCTTCAAGCTGGGCTCTCTTTATAAGCACAAGTAGAGGGGTTACTGCTTTACGAAGGATTGTAAAGTAACTTCAAACAGCAAATAAATTCCATCAGAGTGCTTTGAGTCTTACTTTCTCTTCTAGATTATATAGAGGCTGCTAATGGAGGAGTTCTTAAATTTAAACAACAATATTCTGTTTCCAAGTACTTCAAGTATCATTGCACTTCCTCTGAATCCCTGCTAAACTGTATGCCTAGAGCCCCAGGTATAGAGTGATCTGGGAACAGCAGTTCCACAGACCTCTCCATATTGGACTCCTGGAATGTTGCTTTGGCTGCATGTGTTGGCTTTCAGGAAGCTCAGGGTCTTGTTCTCCACTGCCTTGCAATGTTTATGGTCAGTCACAGCTGTAAAATGATTATTGCTTTCAATTGGCTGTTTGATACTCCTTTGGAAATTTGAATAGTTGCATAAAGCCAGGCTGAATCTCCCACATTACCCTTATTGCCTCTAGATGTATTCGTGATTTCAGCCTGAAAATTGTCAGAGGAGGAATAGTTTTGTGGCTTGTAGTGTTCTGCAGATTGTCCAGCAGGTGAGTCAGAGATGGTCTCTGACACCAGTAGTATAAAGAAGCTGCTCCTTGCTTGCTGTGTGTGCAGAGCATGTGGATTTAGCTGGTGTATCCACAGGGATCTGCTGGATCTGCATTGCCCCTGACCTGCACAGGTGTATCCAATCCACCTGTGCATCCATCATTCTGGAATAGGGACCAATCACTTACAGGAACTCTGGATGTACCAACATGAGTGTTCTGATCCCAAAACCAGAGCTGGCTGTGAAAGCCTCCGCTTGCAGTGCAAAGCAGTGCTGAACTGACCCTTGAGAGGCTGTTCCAGGGGACATGAAGGGTGAATCATGTGCTTAATGCTGAGCTTTAAGGGTGAGCACTTACAAGTGTGTGTTTTAAGTGAGCATGATGTCTCTGTCTCGAGGTAAAACCATTTCTCATTACTCCTTTCCTAGGTTCAGAGTCTTCTAGTAGTGTAGGGTCCTCCACGGGGTCTCTCTCTCACACCCAGCAGCCTGTGCCCGTGCCAGCCCTAAGCCAGCCCTCCCCTGGCACCCCTGCCGTCTACCCAGCTGCCAGCACTAGTAACTCTCTTTCCTTTGATGGTGGCATGAGTGGCCAAGTGGCACCTGCTGGCAGTAGCTTCTTTCTGCTTCCCTTGGAAGCGGCAGGCATCCCTCCTGGCAGTGTGCTGGTCAACCCCCAAACAGGTTGGTACCCTCGTGGGTGTGTGTGACACAGAGCTGGGGAGTGCACGAGTGTTTGCATCACACTGTCACTGTCGTCCTGTGTCCTTTCTTTTCCTCTTTTGTTTTCTCCTGTGCTTGTGTTCATTCAGTGCACTTAATTTAACAGGAATCATAGAATCGATTGTGTTGGAAAAGACCTCTGAGATCATCAAGTCCAACCCTTGGTCCAGCTCCAGTCCCTTTACCAGATCATGGCACTCAGTGCCACAGCCAATCTCAGTTGAAAAATCTCCAGGGATGGGGAATCCACCCCCTCTCTGGGCAGCCCATTCCAGTGCCTGATTACTCTCTCTGGGAAGAATTTTTTTCTAATCTCCAACCTAAATTTGCCCTGGCAGAGCTTGAGCCCGTTCCCCCTTGTCCCATTGCTGAGTGTCTGGGAGAAGAGACCAACCCTCGCCTGGCTAGAACTTCTCTTCAGGTAGTTCTAGACAGTGCTGAGGTCACCTCTGAGCCTCCTCTTCTCCAGACTAAACAACCCCAGGAAAGGTTGACTGTTGGATCAAAGAGATCAGTGCACTCCATGATTCTTTCTAGGAGAGTTTTAATGAACGTGAAATTTTAGTAAGTGACTTGCACAAAATATGCAAATGCTATGGTTTATTATCCAGAACACAGAATAACTTAAATTGATTGTTTTGACTCTTTTCAGGTGAGGCAAAAGTCTTTCCCAGCTACTATAAAACTGTTTCAGTCAGGGAACAGAGCCTGGGAAACGATTCATATTGACTGGGAAGAATTTATCATCCTTTATTTCTATTGTTGCTACATATTCTTGTGTCCTTGTGCTCATGACTGACTTAACACCAGTGAAAGGCAGAACCATGAGCTGACCTGCCATTTCTAAACTTCTGTTTGTCCATTTAAAACAGGATTAAATCAATGTTGGTGTCATTGGCCATTGTTCAGTAGGTAGTGGGAAATGGATACTCCATAATGTAAATGCAAGGGATACATGACTGCTTGTCTGGGGAAAGTGATGAGTTAGCATTCTCTGGGCAAACTTAGTTTATTGTAGAGATTAGGGAAATTTGGACATTTTACTTTACTTTTTATGTAAAAATAGTTTGGGGAAATTACTATATTTTAATTTTAGTTTGCAGAAAAGAAAGTACCATGAGATATATTTACCATCATCCTGTAGATAGACTTTGTTATGTTTGAATTTAACTGCACAGGATGTTTTAAACTAAATGTTTGGGCTTGTTAAAGTGGTCAGTTAGTGCATAATTTCTATAACTGGAAGATTTAACATTGAAACAGATAAATTTCCTTCTCCTTAATATGAATCAATTGCTAAAAATTTGGTTACTGGAGTTGCTGTAGGACCTAATTTTCATAGACAGCCATTGGATTTGGAGAAGGATCTATTTGTCATCTTAGAGCCATGTTCATTAATAGTCTTTTATAATTCTGTTAATATCTAGTAAGTGTCTAATAGAAGGCAAAGTGCACTTGCAGAACAAGGAACATTTGGGTGCAGATAATCTCAGATTTATGATGCACTGGACTGATCATATTCTGTAGTTGTTCCTCTGGCTTTGTTGTTCCACATGGCAGTTCCACAGACAGAGTCTGGTTTCTCAGTTTCTGCCAGAGCCTCCCGTGACTGGGGCCAGGAGAGTTGTTCTCCTTAGCTGAAGAGGGTAATTAGGAAAAGACAGTTCTTACTCAGCCACTCCAAGGAACAAGTTAAACTCCAGTGATGAGCAGAAAGTGGCAGAGGGAAATCAGAAAATCTGACTCCCTGTTTCTGTGAACATTCCCAATTCTTGAGCGTTAAAGAGAAACCTGAATTGAGTCTCACCTGACCACCTGCAGTCCTGCTGCATGAGATGTAGTGTATTTTTGTGAGCCTGTTCTTGCTCCCTGTCTGTCTCTCCTGTTAATTCCTCAATCCTTTTTTCAGAAACTTACTTTTTCTGTTGTCTAGTTGCGTTTAAATATGATGGGACCGAGAAGTCTGGAGGAGCACTAATGTGCTCTGACTGGACTCTGGCTGGGTGGCAAAGGCTTTATTTAGTCTCAGTTTATACCTTTCTGGAAAGAATCTCAAACAAGGATACATTTTTATCAGAGGAGAGAAAAATCTACATCAGTATTTGGACCTTAAGCATCCAAATAAGCCAGTGCAGGGCATGTCATGAAACAGGTGGACGCAGGTCCTTGTCAACCAGGCTCTTGTTCCTTTGATTTGTTTGGTTTTTCCTCAGCCCAGGCACAAAAATAAATCACTGTTTGTCCATAATTTACTTCTAAGCAGTTTATTTTCCTATTTTTCTTCGTTAGTCCACTGCTGTAATACTAAGTTGCAAATTATTACGTAGGATGCTAATACTGTGTTATTGATTTTGAAAGCTAAAAGCCAATTCATCTAAGAATAAGGGAAGAGAGTCCTTCAACAATAATCTCATTAACAGCCATGGGAATACCAGGGCAGCTATTGCTTTTATAATTTTTTAAAAATGTTTGCCTTAAAGCTCTTCTGTGTTCTGATTGGTGTTCAAATTGATTAAAGAAGACTAATTTTTAAAAAGTCCTTAAAATAGTATTTTTAGTAGGGTTTTCCCTTATTACTGCAGTCCTTTTCAATCCACTTGATTAAGAATCAGGTTTCAGGACAAGCAGGATACAGCAAATATTTATCTGGGTATCTTTGTTTAGCTTAAATGTTTTGGTTTTTAACTGCATGTAGTCATTGCTATTATAAACATGTGGGGGTTTGCCATAAATTTGTCATCTCAACCAGCATGGCTTCACTTATTTTTGATACGATTTTATTATTTTATCCATTTTGCCTACTGTCAATGTATTTGTCTATTTTCTCCAAGCTCAGACGGTGCAGCTGGTTGTGTGTGTTCTGTTCCCCCTTCCCAGGGCAGCCATTCCTGAACCCAGACGGCACTCCCGTGGTGTACAACCCTCCCCTGCCTCAGCAGCCTGTTCGGACCCAAGTGCCTGGCCCTGCCCAGCAGCCCCCCCTGCCCAGCGCGGCCCCGCAGCCCCCAGCAAACCCCGTCCTCTCACAGGTGCCCTGGCTCGGGGTGGGTGGGACAGGGAGGGCTCGGGGGGCACTCACAGCACCACAGTTAGCCTGGAGGTCACTGCCCAGCCCGGGGGACCCCACAGTCCTGGCACAGCAGGGGCAGCCGAGGGCTGTGAGGACGTCAGAGTCTCTGTAGGAGCACTTTGGCCACTCTGCTCACACACTGCACATGCAAGTGCAGGGTGTATGTATTTCACTCAGTAAAACAGGCCAGACTAAGCATCACCTCAGCCCTAGAAGGAGAAGAAAGGCAAGAAGTGTGTGTATGCAGGGGAAGGGAAGGCTCTGCCCCTTCCCACAGCAGCCATTTCAGGCACTAAGCTACTGAGATAGTCTCCTGTGGTATTTTCAGATGGGTCTTATATTTTATCAAGAAGTTACTTATAGAGCTTCATCTAAACTGTTACCTGTGTTCATTTTTCCTGTTTAAAACTGCTGTTCAGATACCTGTGTATGCCACAGCAGAGCTGGTCTGTTTGAAAAAGGCTCATTTGCTCCTCTAGTTCACAGAAGGGTATATCTGGTATTTGTTGTTTTCTTCACAAATTCTTTACTAATTCTCTCATTGCCTTCTCAATGGATGCTGGAGTTGAACTGCCTGAATCACTGTCAGCAAGGATACCCCTCTGGTGTTCAAACACCAGTCTAGAGAAAATATTTTAGTACTGTTGAATAAATGAAAGTGTTGTGTTTGAATCTGTGGTTAGCAGTAAATTCATTCTGCTTTTAGATGCTTTGAGGGAGCTTGTATTTAAAATGCATATGTAGTTTCTAATCTATAATTTAAAAAAGTCTCTCTAAAGGAAACAGTAAATGTTAAATAGAAGCAATTTGCTGACTTAGAGATAATATAATGTATAACATAAATCACGTATTTCTTCTGGGAGCCTGAGATATTCCAAGTTACTTCTGCTTTAACTCTGTGCAGTGTAGAGCTTTAAAAAAAAGCAGTATCCATTCTGTTTCTGGTAGCAAAGTGAGTTTCTTTTCTGGAGTTGCTTTTTCCTGTTACAAAAGACTTGTTTTCACTTCTGTTACTCTGATGTTAACGTTGTTTCCACCCTGTTGTTTCTGCAGCCTCTGCGGGCTCTCCAGCCCTCCTCCCAGCCTGTCCAGTACTCCGCAGTGTCCTTCCCGCCCCCGCTCCTGCCAGCCTCCTCCACGCAGCAATACTCTGTGGTATTACAGCTTCTCTCCTCTGCCTCCTGCTTGGGTTCATCTGCGGTGCTGCTGCCCTTTGCTTGTTGTTTGAGTGGTGTGTGACACCAGGCAGTGACTGGCTTTGCAATCACAGCAACAGATTGCCTGAGATGTGAACGTTTTGAGTTCAGCAGGAATATGCAATTGAGGCTACATTTGGATACCTCTATCTTTAGAGATACAATATTTCCCTTTATAAAGTTTTTCAGTGCTGTTGTTTTGTTAGCCAGTCAGTACCTTTTTATGTCTCTGGATTAACCTCTTTGCACTGCTTCTTGTTCCTTTGCTCTTTCTTCTGTTGAACCTTAGTTAGTACATTTTGAGGGACCACCTGCTCTGTTTTTTTGAGGTTACCTTTTTGCAGCCTTTTTGCCAGAGCTCTTAACACTCCCACTTCACTACTATCCCTTGTTTAATATGTAGAAGCTGGAAATTAAATACCTTAGCCTAAAAAAAATGGAGGCAAAAAAAAAAAGAAAACCCACACAAACTGAAACTGAAAGTCACTAAAGGAGAGTTGTTACCCAAGGCAGAATCTGGCCTGGAGTCCAGGTCAAAAATTAAAGCTCCCCAGACTTCTCCAATACTCCAGTGAGTCTGTGCTGGGTGATCCTGGCAAGAGTTTGGTAGTGAAAGGGCAGGAGTGGCTTCTGTGAGAAGAGACCAGGAGCCACTTCCTGAAGGATTGCAGCCTGTGGGAAGAGCCCACACTGAGGAAGTTCATGAAGGGACAGTATCCCATGGGTGGGACCCCACACTGGAGTGTATGGGGAGGAAGGAGCAGGAGGAGGGACATGGCTGGGAACTCATTGGAAGCCCCATTCCCCATTCCATTAACACTCAAAAGAGGAGGCAGAACATCTGCCTGGGGAAAAGCAGGGGGTTGTGTGAAGCTGGTTTAGTTTTGTTTCTATTTCTCACTGTTCTACTCTATTACTAATTGGCATAAATTAAATTAACCCTCCCCAAGTCAGGTCTATTTTGCTTGCCCATCATGGTAATTTTCCTGACCCATGAGCCTTTCATCCTATTTTGCCCCCCTGTATTGCTGAGATGAGGCACAGGATTCATGGAGTAGCTGAGTACCAAGGAGCCAGCCTCTCTAAACTCAGTGTCCTGAAAGGCAGAATGTAAAATCCAATATAGAAAAGCATTATAGTTGCATTAACAGGCACCATTAAAGAAGTGAAATGCCAAAGTCAGAATATTGAGCTAATGAAAATAGGGCTTTTTCTGCTATAAAGATGTTCTAAATTAGGGTTTAGGTGCAAGTTCATATTTCCAGCAGTAATTAAGAATATCTTTAGCCTGGAAACTAGAAAAATTCATCATAAAATATGAACACAGCTAATCAGTAAAATATGGAGCTTGCATTTACTTTTTCCTGATTAATTCCTGTCTTCAGGATGATCTAAGAAAATCAAGTGGTCTTAAAATAGTTTTAATGTTCCTGCATGTTTGCAGAGTCCACCTTGGAAGTATGAACCCAATCTTCTCATTTAGCACAAGAGGGGCAGTACTAGTTAGTGATCCATTGTGATTTCCAGGATGTTGCTAATTTGATGCTGAATTGCTTAAAAGAAAAGGAGCTCAGGGTTAAAGAAATGGAAGTTTCAGGTTCCCCAGGACTCCTGCAGTGCTCGGTGCAATCAGTGTCATCATTTCAGCTGTTACTGACAGACAGACAGAGGGCAACCACTGGGACACACATTTTGCAGTTGTTACTTGATTTCAGATGAAAAAATAATTAATCTTTGCATGTAGAATAATACCTAGTTAGAATAATGTACCTTGTAACTCAGAATTAGAGCCTTATTATCTTAAGCTATTAAAACCAAAAATTACTTTAGCAATACTAATGCCTTCTGCTGTTTTAACTGGGGTTGGATGTTTTTACTCAAGCTTTGAAGTCCAGTCAGAAACTGTTAGTGACACAAATTGTGACTTTTATTTTTGACAACTGAGTTCTCACAATGAGTAGATGGAGGCAGGTGAGATCCAAAAGTTGAATATTTGCTGTGAAGAGCAAAATCTCTGAACGTGGATATTCTCTCCTCCTGTCAGTCCTGAAGATAATTCACTCCTCAGTTCCTTTCCTGTTGTCCTTTGGCTGCTGTTGCTACTGCACAGTAATCTGAGACATTGCTGCCTGAAGCTTGCTGAGGTGTTTGGCTGTTTTATTCTTTTTATTTCCCTGAGTGTACCTTTGCAAATGTCGTTTTTCCTGTTTTTTGCCCTGTGCAGCAAGACAACCTGGGCTCCCAGTTCAGCCACCTGAGCCTGGCGCGGCAGCCGCCGGCCGAGGCTGCGGAGCCTCCCGGTGCCCTCTTCCAGTCCACGGTGGTGCTGCAGCCGCCCCAGCAGTCTGGCTACATCCTGACTGCTGCTCCGGCCTCTGCCCAGCCCGTGTCTGCCCCGGGATACTCGGCACCCACCCACCCAGTCACCCAGCCCGTGCTCCAGCAGCAGGGATACGTGCAGCAGCCTGTGCCGCAGGTACGGGGGCCCTGTCCCGTCCCGACGGTGGGTCTGTCCTGTCTGTACAGCAGCTCTGACCCCTCCCGACAGGGGCTCTGACCCCTCCCGACAGGGGCCCTGTCCCGTCCCGACGGTGGGTCTGTCCTGTCTGTACAGCGGCTCTGTCCCATCCCGACAGCAGCTCTGTGCCATCTGTACGTGTCCGTGTCCCATCCCGACAGCCTGGGGCTGCTCTGCTGTCCCTGAGCTGTTCACAGGGCCTGGGGCTCCCTGTTTAACTCAGCTCTGGGCATTTACTCTGAGCTTGTGTTTTATTGCCTCAGGGGCTTTGAAATTAATGCCTTCGGTTTACTTGAGGAGCAACAATCACACAGGTTTTCCTCTTTAATCATAGCTGGTAAAACTCATGTTCTGCTTGGTTTTCTTGTGTCTCAGAAGTTTCTTAGTGGAAACTGGGAGCTTGTTCCTTCTGTAGTGAAAGTAAAAGAAATGGGCGGTTAAGAGGGAATTTATGTGGTGTAAGTGGTTTTTAATTGCTCAACTATTTAACATGGGTTGCTCCCTTTAATAAGCTCTAACAATCCTTTGATGATGTGATGCCCTGCCCGAGGGTGCAGGCAGTGATGCCCAGCTGTTGTTTCAGATGCCAGCCTGTTACTGTGCCCCGGGGCAGTACCCACACTCCAGCCCGCAGTACCGGCCCGTGTCCGTGCACTACAGCGCCCAGCAGAGCCAGCCCCTGGCACAGCCTGCCCAGCAGACAGGTGGGTGCAGCTCCTTCTGCATGTCGTCAGAGCACTGTCTGTGGGTGTTCTCCTGGGTTTTCATTTTTCCTGTAAAATGTCAAACAAAGTAGATGTTCAGATACGGGATGCAAAGTGCAACTAACCCCATGGTGGAAAACTTTGAGTCAGTTGTGCATGAAATTCAGATTTGAGCCATTTCCTGTGAGTGGCTCATGCTGCAACTTTAATCATAGGGTTTTTTTAAGTTTAGAACTAAATAATTCTAAAAATGTTTAACTTTGTAACTAACTTTTGAGTAAGTTACAAAGTCTAATTTGTACCTTTAAGTGATGCAATATCACAGAGATGTGCCTTAAATGCTAAACAAACTTTAGACACTGACTGAAAACAGATTGTACAGAAGATACTGGTCATACTGTTTTGTCTTTCTGGCCTTTGATTAAAGGTATCAGAGTATTGAGTGGAATATAAAATGAGACTTAAGTGGTTAGAATTAGTTTATTCTCCTGCTATAGTTAGTAAAGACTTGTCAACTGTTTGAGTTACCTTCCTATGAATGCAAGCCATATTTTCATGTCCTTCCTTCCTTTCTGACTGTCTTTTTGCTTACAAATTGTAACTGTAGTAGCTGCCATTGTTCTGATAACCTGCACTTTAACATATTGCTATGACTTGACTCCTGAAACAAAGTTACTGCTCAGTAATATCCTGCCTCATGGTCAAAACCTTCAGAAGGGATTGGTGGTGTTTGGAGGCAGAGATCCTTAAGGACCAGGCTTTTGTACCATCTCTTAGTTTGGATACCTTAGACTTGGTGTCCTTTGGAGTTCCCTTCAGGAAGGATTTTTTTAATTCCTCCCCTGTCCCCAGCTGTGTGTTGCTCTACAGAAACAGGATGAAAGATCAGCTTTTACAAATATTGACTGGATTTCTTTATAGCTGTTGTATGAAGTAGCCTCTAAGGGGAATGGCTCCTCCTCTGCAGTTCTAGGAAGTGCTCCAATAGCTGCAACACCTGAAGTTGTTACTCAAGGTTCAGGTCACAAACTTACCCAGGTTTATTTCATTGCAGAATCATCAAGATCTGATGACCACTTATGGTAGAGTAGTCAGAGTTTTAAAGTACCTCAGGTACCTGCAGGAAGCAGGTAAAATAGATCACAACCTTTCACTCTTCAGAAGTGAACTTATATTGAGATTTTTGTCAAAGGAAAACAAATTGCTTGGTTTTGCAACTTGTTTTATCCAGTGGTGTTAAAGATGTGTTACCCAACTGTATTACACAACCTGCTTTCCTTCCCCAGAATTTTTAATACCTAGACTACTTAATAGCAAAAAGTCTGAGGCTCAGCTGGGATTAGTGCCCGTTGTGGGGACACCCTGTGTGAACACACACAGGCCCAGGGCAGAGCTCAGTGTGTGTGTAACTAAACAGTCTGAGTGGGAGAGCACAGGGGCTGAAGTGCAAAGGGATGGGCTGGTTGCTGCTGGGTAAGTCTCCTTCTCCTGTTTTCAGCCCTTTACATTTAACTGACCTTCAGTGCCTGTGGGTGCAAAGTGTCAGCAGATAAACTTTCCCTCTCTGTCCTGGAGAAATAAAATTACCAAGCAGTGACTGCTTTGATACGTGCCTTGTACCTGTACTCCTGACATTAGGGGGTCATGTTCAAGTAGCTGAGGGATAGTCCAGCCTGTAACTCTGTTCAGTGTGTGATTATTTGGTGTTTACTGGCACTATTGGGAGACAGAAGGATCTTACCAGCAAATGCATTAATTGGACTTTAACTGAAAATCTCCAAGCTGCTCTCCAGCCATTGCTTGTTCTCATTTACTCCTTTATAGGCAAATTTGAGTCAGCATTCTAGAGATGGAAGGTTCCATGCCATGTTTTCTGTTCTGAAAACTGCTCAGGAGATGGTGTATTTGAAACTTTTGTAATTTCTTTCAGACCATTAATGTTGGTATTAATTTGACATGAAGCTGCACCTGAAGTGGTTGATGCTGATTAGCAGTGGCTGTTTCTGAGCCAAAGGGCAGCAAATTCCTTGGCTCATGCAGCACCATGCCTGGTCAGAAAGGAGAGTTCCAGTCTTGTTATGTAAAAGCTGTGGGGTTTATTCATCTCCTAAAGTGGTTACTAACTATGAAATAACTTTACAAGCTCCAATTCAGATAAAAGGTGACAGCTTCTCAGAGCTTGGCAACTGGAGCCACTTCTGCTCTAATGTTGTGGAGTGGCCTGACTTTATTGATGAGCTGCTGGATTCGGGGCCGTAACACTGTCTGAGAGGGTTACATTTCTCACAGTGAACCGGTCTCTTTTTCAGCTGCTTCCTGCCTTCCTTTTTAGAGGGGTTTTGGGGGGTTCACTTTTAATAAAAATGCTTTGGTTGCCCAAAAGATGTTGGGAGAAGAAAACTGTCCTTAAGAAAAAGGCATTTC
Source organism: Hafferia zeledoni (assembly GCA_035583235.1). Classification (NCBI taxonomy): domain Eukaryota; kingdom Metazoa; phylum Chordata; class Aves; order Passeriformes; family Thamnophilidae; genus Hafferia; species Hafferia zeledoni. The sequence goes on along the minus strand of JAWWEV010000172.1, from coordinate 5,944,667 downwards.
TGATTGCCGTGATAATGCAAGCCCAGTTACCACAAGACCTGACTACAGGTAGCTTAAAAAAGTCTATCTGAGCTACAATTCCTGTAGGAGCAGCAGCTGAAGTGCCACTGGCTCGTGCTTCACAAGGGCCAGGGATAAACTCTTCCAGTTGTAACAGGAGCTGTAGTTGTAATCAAGCTCATCAGCTCACAGCTTGTTAACCAGGTGCTTGTACTTGCTCCTCTGTTCCTGAATAAAGGCTGTTTCTCTCTCTTAGTGTGTTATTCACAAAATGTATTTCTGTACTCTGTAAATTACCTTTTCTTACATTAACAGTGATTTTTTTAAAATTATGTAAATATTAAGCAGCATACTTTTTTTTACCTGCAGTTTTAGAGTATTTCTGTGCCATGGGACAGCCTGCCATGGCAAGTGTGGGTTTGTGCTGAGCTGCATTTCTGTCAGCCCATCCATGCAGAGGTGAAACTGGGAGGCTGAAAACAGAGCATTCTTTGGAAGGCTCTGGGGAACCTTCGTGGCAGTCCATTGGTGTTGTTCCAGTTCTCTCTGCTTGCAGAATTGATCATGTCTGTCTCTGGCAGTGCCAGAAAAAGCTGAAAAACTACTCACAGCTCATGGCAGTTTCTGGGACATGAGGGGTGTGGGCTGCAGGTGTATTGGCTGGGTCAGTCACACACCACAACTTCCCATTCTGCTTCTTTCAGGGTCCACAGAGCACTTTGGAACAAGGCATATTTAAGCATTTTGTTTGTTACAGATATGAAGGGAATTTTGTGCACAGTTCAAACTTAAGAGTTGTTAAAAATTCTAATTACTAATCCTCCTTCAAGCATGTATTGTTCTGAAGTTTTGTCTAGTCCTCTGAAAATATTTATGGTGTTGTGTGTTTCTAATGAATAGCTGTCTTGGTTTTCACAAACTGCACCTTCTTCCCTTTAATTTTCCTAAGCAATATTTGATCCTATTAACAGTCTTCTTTTAGTGTTCATTGTTGCAATTTCTATAGAGACATTTCTGCAGAGCTGAGGCTGTTGGTGCACAATGTTCAGAGGACCTGGGTGGGTGTAATCAGTGAACATTGGTGGGTGTTGTTCACAAAAAGGTGTTTTGTGGTAACTGAATTACTTTCCGAATAGACTGTCCCGTTTTTTTAACACAGTTGAAAGAAAAGGCAAGTGAGTTTTTGCAGCTAAATGTGCTTTGTTATAGTTCTGTGCCAAGATAGGGGCATGGGGAATGCTGAGGGCAGTAGCCTGTGAATATGCCCAACTCAAACACAGACTCTTCTTGCCGTCAGTGCATCTTGACAAGCCCAGTTTTGTTATTGTGGAGCGATAACTGGCTTTGTCTCAGACACACTGACAGTGCTGGGTTTGCTGATGGGTAAGTAGTGCACACCTGTATGACAGGACATGACAGCAAGGACTGTGTTCTGCATGTGTTTGCTCATGGGAGCAGTTACCTGCTACTTGCTTTCTTAAAAAAGAAGAAAGTGGGAGTTCAGGTTGGATTTAATAAATGCACAGACTTGGCACTCGTGCTTGGGGTGGTTTGGTTTGGGTTTTGGGGTGGGTTTTTTAGACAATTTTTGAAGGGCACAGTTTAAGCAATAACAAACTCTTGTAGAGACACTATAGAGGGGTGAATGTAAAAATCTTTTTTATCCCTAAGATAACTTTGAGTGTAGAAGGTCTTCCACTGCACACCAGTGTGGCTTCTACCTGGAATATTTTTCTCAGTCCCCAGTTGGTTTCAGCATTACAGAATGCAGTAGAAATTGCCCCTTTGAGAAAGATTGGCACACCTGCCTCACACTAATTGTCCTGAAGGCTGATTCAGTGTTGAATGGCAGTCAAGATGCTCTGACCCCTGGGCACCTGAGGTACCAGCTGGCCTTAGCTGGAATTTCAAACTGGTGTGCTGGAATGGCCTTGTTCATAACAGCAGACAGTGGGTTGGGTTGATATTATCCAGCATGCTTTGTTCAAGTGCTTCTGAGGTGGTAATGCATGTAATCCAGTGTCAATAAATGCTGCACGCATGTGGGAGCAGCACTGCCAACAGTGTGTGTAGGATTTCATGCTGAATCCAAGTGAATAAATACATTTTAATGTTGGCTTCTTTTATATGCATGAGAAGTTCAGTGTTATGAAGGTGCTGGATTTAACAAGCCATTGGAAAATGCTACACGTATGTTCACATTGATAACTGTGTATAAAATGTGTTCATTATTTCAAAATAAGATTTAAATGTATAATTTCAGGTTACCAGATTTTGCCCAACCAGCAGCAAAACTACCAGGGCTTAGTTGGAGTTCAGCAGTCCCAGAATCAAAGTCTAGTCAGTGGCCAACACAACAATGTTGGGAATCAAATTCAAGGTGTGATTGTCCCATATCCTTCAGTGCCATCTTATCAGGTGGGTAACGTGTTCAGAACTGTCTGTCACCCTGCCATGTGTGGGAGTGTTTGGGGGGTTCAGGGTGTGATTGTCCCATATCTTTCAGTGCCATCTTATCAGGTGGGTAACGTGTTCAGAACTGTCTGTCACCCTGCCGTGTGTGGGAGTGTTTGGGGGATTTACTGCATTGCTTTGTAAATGGCAAACAGGTGTCAAAGTTGACTTTGGGGACAGAAATTAAACAAAACAAACACACCACTGAAGCGAGAAGAGAGTCTGTCACAAGTGCACAAGTTGAAAGCCAAGTGCTGTGTTAGTTGCTGTTAATTCAGAGGGGAGGGTGGTCAAGAGGCAGAAGCACACACCCTCTGCAGGAGACCTGAGTGTGATCCCATTGCAGGTCTCGGTGCCTCAAGGTTCCCAAGCAGTGCCCCAGCAGACATATCAGCAGCCTGTCATCATTCCCAGCCAGTCCAACCAAGGGTTGCCCACCACAGGAATGCCAGTTTACTACAGTGTCATTCCATCAGGTCAGCAGAATAATTTAAGGTGAGTTGAACAGATTCTGGATTTCTCAGCAACCAGGTTTAATGGCTTTGTGTGACTGACAGATCTGCCTTTAGTGCTGCAGATACCAAAACCTGTTTTAAAGGCAGACTGAGAGACAATTTCTGTTTATTTTTGCAATTAACTGAAACAACCAGGACTGCTTTAATTGTGACAGACTTGCTGGGCTGGAAACATTGTCTCCATATCACTTTCAGCAATACTTCACTGCAGTTCCACCTCTTAAATTGTCTGCATTCCTTTTCTTTCCCCTCAAACACCTTGTGCTCACCAGAGATGCCTTTTGCAGTTGTATTTGACTGTCCATATTCACTGGTTTAGTCAAGGACACTACTTGAATAACATGCAGAGAAAAAATAATGTGAATCCCAGAATAAAACAGGTATAGAAACTTTTTCCTATGCTTGGCTTTTGTTTGATAAATAAAATAACCTTTTTTTCCTTTTTCTTACCCACATGTACAGCCCTCCCTTCATATACCCCTGTGTTCCCAAAACAGTCTGAGTGCTTGAGAACAGACAGGCATGTACCTAAAAGAATTAATTAGGATTTATGTTCGTTACAAGTTTTTCTCTAGTTTTTTGAACTTAAAAATATGCAGCATTCTGAAATACCTGGCAGTTTTTAAACAAGCAGCAACAGTGTGGAGCTTGTCTCATCCCTTTGAGTGCAGAGACTTCAGTGGTATTTGTGTCATTGCCCTGTGGCTTCACCTGCTGAAATCTGAATTCTGCTGCTCTCTATTTGAAGGGTTTTTATCCCTTTCTGTAGTTATATTTGGGGTCCAGTGAAGTCACAGGTGGGCACAATCCCAGCCTTTTTTTGAAGTAAGTTTTGTTGCTTGATCTCTTGTGCCATTTAGAATGTCCCTCTCTTTTGAACAGGGGAACATTTATTAGGAATTCAGAGCACACAGCATCTTGTTTTCATCGAAGTAGTTCTGCTGCAGCACTGACAGGGAAAGCAGAGCCCTGTCCTGCAGGAGTGAAAGTGCCAAACCCACAGGTCACTCCTGGAGACAGAACCAGCAGATGAGAAGCTGTGACAGCTTTCAGTGGGTTTTGTCTGCTTTAAAGGAAGGGAATCCTTAAATTAAAATGATGTAATTGAACTGTGGGACAAAGGATGGAACAAACTTGTGAAAACATAGGTAAAAATGGCAAGTCCAATAGGATTAAACCTACTTTTTTCCCACAGTTTAAAGGCTTTTTTTTTTCTCAGCATACCTGTTAGTACAGGATTCTATGGGCACCACTGCAATTATGATGCTCTGGCTGAGCAGGTGTGACAGAATCTGACTGTCTGTTACACCTGTTCTTCCCCTGATTACCCTGAAAAACACCTGACATAAATAAACTTAGAGAGCTGTGCCTTTCCTACATGTGACAAACAACAGGATGGTTGTTTATCCCCTTGAGTCTTCTTTCTCCCACACCCCATTTGGAAAAGCCATGGAAAGGCAACCACCTCTGGGCTGTGGGAATTGGTGTGCTGGGTCTGCAGCCTGAATTCTGCCTAACTGAGCAAGACAACAAAGTGGGGTTTTTTAATTCTTCTCCATGTCTTTGCTGATCCAGCACTACGGACACAAAATCAGTGTATCACAACATGTGAATTAGCACAACTTCTCAGTGTGGGCAGGGCATGTGTTGTTGCCAGGAACAGGTGTGAAACTTCAGCCTTCTGAAGAATGAGTGGATTCAGGGGTAGGTGGGAATAGTGACTTAAAATTAACAAAATCTCAATGCTTTGCAGTACGTGGGGACAGCAAACTCAGCAGTCGTGATGAGATAAATGAGCGTGTTAGTCATGTTCTTTTTTTATTATTGCAGTTCATCAGTAGGATATTTGCAGCCTCCTGGATCAGAGCAGATACAGTTTCCTAGAACAACATCACCGTGCAACTCCCAGCAGCTTCAAGGACAGCAGTGTGCAGGTTGGGGGAATAAAATTTTCATTGAAGCTTAAAAATCATGTCTGTTATTACTATGCTGCGTGATCAGATATCTGATGTGAAGGGCTTGATTTAGAATTAACTGCTGTGTTCTGTTTCCTCCTTTGTTCCATTTCTGAATTTATTTTCCATTTTTAACCTGAGGCAGGTTCATTTGACATCTCAATTTGTTTAGTATTGGAATCTCTCAAGCTGCTTTCTTACAATCCAGTAACGACTTGTCTGGCCAGTGGTGAGTTCTGACAGATGTGGGGATTGTGTGTTGGCAGCAGAGGGACTTCCATCCCCTCTGGAACAGCCAGATGGGTCTGGAAATTTGGAGATTTGGGTTTACACTTGACAGCAGGAGCAAAGTCCATTTTGGGAGCAGTGCAGTTACTCCAGCAGCATTCCAGGTTTCACTAACAGCAGGAGAACTGATTTCTTCAGAGGTGCTGAGGAGAGTTTGCAAACTGTTCTGGGTTTGGATAGAGAGGAGGCATCACTTTGTGACCTGCTGAGGAGCCAGAAGTGCTTGGAAGCCACGTGGGGTGTTTTGTTTTTATGAGCCTTATTTACTGCTTTTGCTTCCATGGTTTATAGCAACCATTCAAGTCAGAAGCCACCACCTCCTACATTATTGCCACTTTCATCCAGGTCAGAGCCACAAGAGGCTGATTCATTGTGCACCACAGCACGGTGTCTTCACCCTCAGCATGTGAAAGTTCACCCACTGCTCTGTCCATCATGCAGCCAAAGAAAGGTGTATTTTATTGGGATTTTCATCTGAGCCATTCTGAGTGTGCTATAAGTGATCAGATTTCCTGACAGCAACTCCCACCTGAGTGCCAGCTCTGAATTTCTTTTGTAATTCTTCATCTGAATTGCTGTTATTGGAACTTTTAACAGCTTGGAACTTAAGTGAAACAATGGCCAGCCTGGCAGCCTTCAGCAGGTAAATGTCCCTCAGCAAAGCACTTTTAACAGGTTCAGAAGGTTTTGGTCTATAAGACACTGGGGTTAGTCTGAGCCTCCACACAAGAGATTATAGAGCAATCTGTGATCACAGTGGCACTGTCTTTATCTTACCAGTAGGGAGTTTGATACATTACTGGCTTGGCTGGTGGAGAGGAGATAATCTCAAATATTGCTATCTCAGCAAGCAAGCAATAGATCAAACAACCCTAGGTCAGTGTCCTGGATTCTGCTGCAGATGTGGTGTTCCTCACAAACATTTCTAAGATATTTTTAGAACTTGTTTTAGTAAATAGATAACATGCAGTGAAGTGGCAAGGCAGCTGGATTAGCAATGTGTTACAGTTCATGGGCAGGTGGGGTCTTGTTTCCGTGTTGCTTCAAGTTTGATTTAATTCTGGGATATTGTAGTTTCAGAATGTCTGCAGTGGGCCTTGCACTCATTTGTTTTTCTGCCCTCCTGTCCTGGAAGGGCAGGTTTTGTGCAGGTTTGATGGCCTCGTTCAGACCTGTTAAACTGTGATTTAAAGAAGTTTGAGGAAAGGCAAAGCCCTCTATGGGGAGAACAGATTTGGAGAGAATAAAGACAGACCAGCTTTTCAGTAAGTGACACTGAGGTGCTGAATCAGGACCACTGAGGAGGTACAGACAAGTAGCAGAGTTGTGTTAGAGGACCAGACTGTAAATCTGGGAAGGCTTTGAAGGATTTCTTCTGGGTCTCTCTTCCCATGGGATTTGGCAGGTGATGAAGCACCTGCAAACTGACCTATGGGCTGTATGGCACTTCGTTTTGTCAGGATGCCTGTTGAGGAAAAGAATTCCATTTATTTTCCTCTACTGAAACGCTGTGGAAGTAGGAGCAGGAGAAAGAACAAGATTTTCTGGATGTATAAAGTTTTCTTTTGTAGTTTAAATTACATTTGAGAGTGGGACATTTTTAGAAATAGTTCTGTAGATGGTTTCAAAAGACAAGAGCATTTTTGGTGGGTGTTCCATTCTCACAGAACAGAATCCAAAGTGAGTGCTGCAGAATAAATACTGCACTATCTGCCAGTAAGATGCAAATAACTCACAGTATTTATAAGTAAGTGCATAGAATATTAACATCAAACCCATTTTTGTGGGTTAAATATGGTGTGTTTAGAGGTGTTCGGAACATCTCATGTTTACGTGCAGGGACTACACTGGTTTATGGCTTTACCACTTGGAAATTGTTGTTATATATGATTCTGATTATGTAGTAGTCATAAACAGAGCTGTATTTTATTCTGCTGTGCAACAAAATAGAAATACTCACAATGTGGCTCTTGCAGGGACTCCTAAATTTATGTCCTCTGCTAAAGCTGGCCAGGTATCTGCAATGTGTAACACGTGGGTAGAACTTCTTGCCTTTAAAAAGGATAATTCATTCACTAATATAATAAATATTTCTGAGTACAGTTTACAAAAGCTAGTGTAGTTTAAATGTTACGAGTTCATTGTTCTACATGGTTTGGTTTGATTTTTGAAGAAGTTTCTCTTTTTGTGGAGCTCAGGGGTAGTGAAAAGAATAACCCAGTCTAAAAAATACCAGATGAATGCATTTTATCATCGGTATCTGCCTGTCCCTGACTGATGCTATGACGTAGGTAGGACAGTGAGAAGGTTGCAGACTCCTGCTTTAAAGATGGGTGACTAAATGATGTTTGAACAGGGTTTTTAACGGTGGTTTCTGAGAAATGCTGTGAACAGTGGGTAGAGTGAGAAGGAACTTGCCCAGAGCCATTTACAAGTCAAAAGGACATTCTATCAATTACCTGGGGCAGAGCCAGGTCAGAGGGGGAAGGTGGTTTCTCTTGGGCAGCCTCCTGTCACAGCTCCTGGGGGGAAACCCTGTGGAACAACATTGGATGTTCAGGTGTTGTCCCCTGACTCTGCCACTTCCATGGCTACCACAGAACTGGAGTGGGACAGGATGTGGGATCTGCCCAGGACAGTGTTCCTACAGGGAACTTGTAAGAGAGGGTAACCTTGCCTAGGGCTCAGACTGAAGGCTGATCCCAGGTCTCTCTGATAGATTCCCTCCTAGCAGAGAAAACTTGGGATCTGCATTGCTGTACATTGATGTAAAACTAACTAGGGGACTACTTATTCTGAATGAAGTGTGTTCTTGCCTCCTGCCACATTCTGCAGCACATTGCTCTGACAGACACTGCACTGAATGCTGAACACTTACAACTAGTATTGAACAGACTGGTTTCTTTCTGAAGTATACTCAGCAATGAGTTTCAGTGGTTCCACTATCTCCTCTTGCTCTGGGAAACCCTCTCTAACTATTGCAGATGCATCTGACAGTGGAAATGTAATCGTGCAGAAGATACTGCTCTAGTTTCTAGGATTCAGCAGTGCTTTAGCCAAACACTCCTGATAGAATCAGAGAATTGATTGGGTTGGAAAAGACCTCTGAGATCATCAAGTCCAACCCTTGGTCCAACTCCAGTCCCTTTACCAGAT
>JAWWEV010000172.1:5911871-5924644 GCA_035583235.1 Hafferia zeledoni | reverse complement strand
GTTCCAGACAGTGCTGAGGTCACCTCTGAGCCTCCTCTTCTCCAGGCTAAACACCCCCAGCTCCCTCAGCCTCTTCCTGTCACTGGGAGCCCCTGCGGAGTCTGGAACCATCCCCTGGCACCGCCTTTGAGGTGTTTCTATGCACTACAGAATCACAGCCAGCCAGGTTGGGAAGGCCCTCTGAGATCATCGAGCCCAGCCTGTGACCAAACCCCACTGAGCCAAACACACCACGGCCCTGAGTGTCCAGTCCTTCCCTGAACACCTTCAGGGGTGGCGACTCCACCGCCTCCCTGGGCAGCCCACTCCAACGTCTCATCAGCCTTTCCGTGGAGAAGTTTTTATGTCCAACCCAAACCTCCGCTGGTGCAGCTCAAAGCAGCGTCCTCTTGTCCTGTCACTGTTGCCGGGGAGCAGAGCCGGACCCGCTCCTGGCTACACCCTCTGCCAGGAGGTTGTGAGGAGCAACAGGCCTGCCCGGAGCCTCCTTTTATCCAGGCTGAGCTTCCCCAGCCGCCCCTCACAGCACTTGGATTAGCGAGGCCCGTGCTCGGCCTTCTCTGGGCTAAACATGGCCGGTACAGTATTCCCAACCTGGGACAGCATCCCTGGCCGTGGGATAGCATCCCTAATCTTGGATAGCATTCCCGGCCCTGGGGCAGCACTCCCGGCCTGGAACGCCCCCTCGCCCCGCCGAGCGGTCAAGATGGCGGCGCGGCTGAGGGCGGTGTGAGGGCGGGTACGCCCCGCCCCCCCGCGCGCGGCGGCCAATCAGGAGGGGCGGCGCCGTGGCGCGCGCAGGCGCGCGGTGCGGTTGGCGCATGCGCAGTGCCCCCTCTCGCCCCTCCGGAGCGGCGGCGGGTCCGGCTGTCCGGTCCGTCTGTCCGGCCGGTCTGACCGGTCTGTCTGTCCGGGCGCTCCGGCCGTGCCGCGGCCCGGCCCCACCATGTGGTTCGGCGGCTCCGTGCCCGCCGCCATCGCCGCCGCCAAGGAGCGCAGCTCCGTCTTCGTGGTGTTCGTGGCAGGTACGGCGCGTCCCGGGCCCTGCGCCGCCCCCGCCGCCCCGCGCTGTGTCAGCCCCGGCCCGGCCCGGCCCCGCCGCTCGCCCGGCTCCCTCTGCCGCGGCCCGGGGCCGGCGGTGCTGCTCGTGTCCCTGCTCGGCACCCGCAGCGCGTGTTTCGTAACCGTGTGCCGGCGGAACCTGCCCGGCCCCACAGCGGGGCCTGCGGCCTGGAGGGGCCCCGGGCCGGGCAGGAGGAGCAATTTCCTCACAGAAGGGCTGATCACTCACTGGAATGGGGCGCCCAGGGAGGTGGTGCAGGCACCGTCCCTGGAGCTGTTGGAGCAAGGACTGGACGTGGTGTGTTTGCACACTGGACGTGGTGTTTGATCACAGGCTGGGCTCGATGTCCCCAGAGCTCCTTTCCAACCCAGTTGATCCTGTGGTACTCTGTGGTTAGGAAGGCTCTTTATCTGCTTCTTGTGCCTCTTTGTATCGGTGTGCGTTTTTTCCTTAGGTTTTGCTATTGCCTTAAATGCTCATGGCTTGACGATTTTGAGATGCCTCACGAAACAACAACAATGTTAATGGTGTGGCTTCCCTTGGGCACTGTTGAACCGAGGGATTGGTGTGGATTCAGGGAGAAGTTCCCTCCCAAAGGAGATGTCACCAGGAAAGTTAGTGCTGTTGAGTTCCCTCGTTGTTGACACAACTCTCACCATCCTTGGGGAACAGCATTTTCTGCGAGATAGCAAAGATGTTGTTAGAAATGAAGGTCCTCTCACACCACGGATCACCCCTGAGGAGGAAGGGGCAGCAGAGACAACGTGTGAGGAACTGACTGCAGGAAGGGTGGGGAGGTTGGGTTTTATTTCTCATGATAGTACTCTGAGTTTTGATTAGTAATAACTTACATGAATTCTCCCCCAAATCGAGTCTGTTTTGCCTGTGACAGCAGCTGGTGAGTGATCCCCCCCTGCCTTTGTCTCCCACCAACCTTCCATCCTGTTCACTCCCCCCATCCCAGCTGGGGAGGGCAGTGGCAGAGCAGCTGAGAGATGCACATTATAACTTGCTTCCATTGTTTTTTACAAAACTAAATTTACACACAAATCAAGACCTGTTATATGCTGGTGCTGACTGGGTGGCTGTAGGAATATGTAGATGTGTAAGAGATGAGTTTATGTTTGCAGGGATGTAACCTAATTTTGTCACTGTGATGTGCTGTGAGGATTTGTTTTGTTTGTTCTTGTGAGCCCTGGAAAAGGGAGAGTGTTCCTTCAGTGAGCCATATCCCTGACATGGAGGAGCTGGAGAGTTCTGCCAAGCCCTGGGCCCCCCAGCACCGTGGGATCAGGGCAGGTGAGCTGTGGCAGAGCTGGTCATGGAGCAGTTCTGTTACACTGCTGGGAGCTGGGAAGGCCAAGGATTTACTTCCTCACTGTGTGTGGAAACAGGTGTGTTTGAAGTGCTGAAAGAACACCCTGGTTTTATGTTAGCAGAGGTTGGGTTTGTTGTTTGGGTAGGAAGATCTCTCAGACTGCACAGTGATGGCAACTTTGGGCCTTTGCACCCTTCCCATTGGAGACAGGGATTTGAAAGCAGCTTTCTGGGAGGAAAACAAGGTTTCAGCAGCATGCAGTGTTTCTGCTTTGGTTGGTGCACTTCACCCAAATAGAGGCTTTGTGGATAAAAAAATGAATAAAGGAAAAAAATTAGTGAGAGAAATTGAAAGTGTAAATTAACTGCAGTTTTGAGGTGGCCAAGAGTGGAGAACTATCAGATACAGCCTTGAGAAAAATGAGTGATGCCTGGTAGGTCCAACTCTGGTTTCTGCCTCCATCTCTCTGCCCCTCACTCCTCATCTGTGCGCTGTATTTACATTCTCTCTAGAAAGTGAAGAACTGAATTATTCTTTCTGCTTCCAGAATGTTTTCTGGTCAAGCAAGGAATAATGTGGTTATTTATCCTAAAAATGAGATGGTGTTTGTGGCTGCAAGTGCACCTTGTTCGACCAGGATTCTCCTTTAACATTTGTGTTTGCAGCTCAAATCCCAACGTTTTTAGTTCAGTGTTTGAAACCTCCAGGACATGTTGTGATTCAGTGGTGTAAGTGAATTAAAGATCCTGCTGAGCTCCTGGGAAGTTGCAGTAAAAGGGGTTGTTCCATGCTCTCCAGAGAGCACAAGGTGAAGCCTGTCTGCCTTAGGAAACGGATTTTAATTAATTATTAAGGTGAGATGTTAAATAGAGGCCTCTGTGCTCGCCAGGCAGGGCAGTTGTTTGGGGAGCAGACGGGTTACTTTGTGGCATCAGGTAATTGCCAGCAGCAATTTCCCTTTGCTGCTGCACAGGGAAACAAACTATTCCTGTAGGGAAACAGGTCTGGCACAGCCGGATACCGAGGGAAGGGCTGGATCTGCATCAGGGGATGTTTGGGTTGGGTATCAGGGAAAGGTTCTCCCCCAGAGTGTGGTGGGCACTGACCAGGCTGTCCAGGGCAGGGGGCACAGCCCCGGGGCTGCCACAGCTCAGGGAGTGTTGGGACAAGGCTCAGGCACAGGGTGGGACTCCTGGGATGGGATGGGCCCGTGCAGGGCCAGGGGTTGGGCTCGATGATCCCTGTGGGTCCTTCCAGCTCAGCATATTCTGGGATTCCCTTCTCTGGTATCCTGTTGGCAGCTGCTCTGTGGATGACTTTGTAGCCTACAGAGTTGAAAAATAACTTTCATTCCTTAAGTTATTAATCTAAAGTTCAGTTGTTTGTTTGATATGAAACCTCCTCTGTTCTGGTTGAGGTGTTTAAGGTTATTCTTTGCACAAGTTAGACACGTTCTGATCATGAAAATACCAGGCCACTCATAAAAAGTGCTTTTCAGAAGGGGGATGGTGAAAATAAAAAGCTTCAGGATAAAAATATTTGTGTTTCTTTTTAATATCACTCATAGAAACCATCCTTCCTTTGGTCATAGCTTTGTTTTCTTGATTTTTATGTTTTTAGAAAATGGTGGTTTGCAATCATAAGCTGTTTGTTAGTAATTTGTAGCCAAGATGTATCAAAGCACTTTCCAAGTTAAATAAGTGAAATGACGCAGAGGAGGAGGAGGAGGAGGAGGAGGTGAACAGCTTCATGTCCCGGCTTTCTGGCATTTCCAGAATGGCAATCCTTGCTCTTACTGAGCAGTTATGAAATGTTGGATGTGGAAAAGTCAGCTGGGCTTCTCTCTCTCCTTCTGAAAGGAAAACACTTTTCTGTGAGGAGCAGGGGAATTGAAGTCTTTGACAACGTGTGATGGTTTTTGATTAAGTTCCTTGTACAGGAAATAAATTACTGCAGAAAAAAGTGATATGTTGATGTCTGAATTTACCTGACCAAATTGAAGAGATGAGGAAGTATGACTGAACTGTGCACAGATCATTCCACTGAGTGAAATAAAGTGATGCTTTGGTTTGAGAAACAAGAAATCTGAGAGTCTTGGGAGCTGGAATTCGAGTGGTTGTGCTGACTCAGTGTTTAGCAGAATTAGGAGTTATGGCATGTTCAGGCTTGACCTCCTGACCTTTCTGATGTTTTTCCTGTGTTTTCATCCCAGGATATAATTACTACTACCTGTAATGAATGAACTTAACCCCCAGATGAGAAAGGGTTATCAAAAGTAAAAGATGTATGAAAATAAGCAACTATTCAGTGGGTAGTCATGATATTAATCTGTGCATCATGGCCCAGAGCTTTATAAAATGTGAGTGATCAGCGTTTTCATTCACAGGTCACACCTCTCGGACTGTCTGTGAACAGTCTCTGCCCTGGCTGTGTCTTCCAGCATTCCTTTTCCTGCAGCAGTTGTTTGTGCGGAAAAGTTAGTGTTAGGCAAGCATTGAGGTATTTTTAGTAGCCTAATCGGATGAGCACATGGCCTTTTGAAAGAGGGTGTGGGGAGCAGCTGTCCCTGAGTGGGTGGGGACACATGAGGAGCCCGAACTGCTCGAGGCAGAACAGCTGCAGCCCCTGACACAGATGGGAGCGGGGCACGGACAGCGAGAGGGAAGGTTCCTACACAAAGTAGCCTCAAGAGTTGGTTGCCTAATAGGCATGGAGATGGATACTTTGTTACTGGCTGTAATACTTCCAGGGAAAAGGTGATACATGTGGCTGAAACCCACTTTTTCAGCATGGTTATATTTTTGATACATGTCCCTCTGAGCAGCCTTGTGACCAGACAGCAGCACTTCACTTGGGCACTCCACGGGTGACTCCTGATCTTACCGAGTCAAAAACCCTGCGTGGAATGGCAACTGGGGTGGAGCAAACAAGTGGTTTGTTGTTGCCACAGAATAATGGACTACTGTGCTGCTGTGCTTGTGACTCAGATTCTTCATGAAGTCCATTCCAGGCTATAGGAAGTAATACAGATGGAAGATAAACAAATGGTTGCAGACCAGGCTACTTGTTGAAAGATGGTTTATATTGCTCAGAATTACTCACTAACCCACATCCCCACTGAGCTGGTGCTTTGGAAGGTAAATGTATGACTGACAGGTTTCATATGATTAAAATAACACTTCTGAATCTGTGGCCCCAGAACACATTTTCAGTTTTTCTTACGTAAGTAGCTCCTGTTTCTGTTATTTCTGTGCTCCTCACTCTTTTTCTTCCCCTCCTATATCAGGAACTAGAATGCAAAACTAAAATACAAGTAATCCTGCAAATAAATGTTTCTTGGTTTGTGTATTTTTTCAACACTGTGAAACTTTGTGTGCTGAATTATGTATTTCCAAGGAGTGGAGAACACAGTTTTACCTGCCAGCAGCTGGGGTACCAATATGTAATTAAATTTTTGATGAGGGGTAAGTGGCTGATAGTTTTGCCATGTTAGGAGGTGAAGCTTAATGTGAGGGAGAGGCAGTGGTTCCCTCTGTGCTGTGGGATCTCTGTGCAGATTATTATGAGGAGCAAAATTATCAACTGACTTGAAAATAATTGTGTTTTTCAAAGTTGATTCCCAGCAGTTGAAGCAAAGCTGCAAACAGCAGTTTGTGGTGGGTTCAGCTTCTCACGTGTGTTCTGTCCTGCAGGTGAAGATGAACAATCTACTGAGATGGCTGCAAGGTGGGAAGATGAGAAGGTGACTGAGGCTGCCTCAGATGGTTTTGTTGCCATTAAAATCGACACCAAAAGGTTTGAGCCTGTTCTAATTCTGTCACTTATACAGTCTTTCATTGTTGATGGTGAGGATAAGAGGCTTTTGAAGTCCTCACCCTGATTAGAAGATAGTGTAAGATAGTTTCAAAGCATAAGTGAATCCAGTGCTCCTGAATCCTCTAGAGCCTGAAAAAAAGGTCAGAATTTACTGTTGTGTTCTGCAGATATTTATTGTGTATCCCAGTACTAGTAAAAGAATGCTTGAAGTTGTCCCTTTTCAACAGGAGGAGACAGGAAAGTGCTGTAAAAGAAGCTGGAATCAAAATGAAGTGCTGGAGGCAGTTCTTGATTTGCCAAGTTACATAATGAATTAAAAACCTCCCATGAATTCAGAAAGATAAAAATCTGTAAAGCCCCAGAGAAAATGTGTTTGCCTCCATTGTAACCCACAGAATAGAGAAGCATTGAAGTTCCTGGGTAAATTACTCAGCTATTTTGGTTATGTTTGTGTTCCAGTCCATGTGCACAAAGTGCACTGACATTTCCCAAAATGGTATTATTTTGAAATGCTCTATAGACATTTTATTGGATTTACTATATTATTTGTGCTCAACAGCCCAGCACAATTTTTCCTGAATTGCCTTAGCACTCCCTCCCTGAATCTGATGTGATAACCAGGGATTGTCACCATGTCAACACTTATGCAGAATGTTAATGAGAAGATGCAATGCAAATTTGCTTTTAGTGTTCTCTCAAGTATTTAAATAGTTTTGTAGGACAGTTATTTTTATGATGAAAGACTTAATCTGAAGTTGTTGCAAAGTAATTTTTCCTCCTAAATGAATCTTTTCTTTCAAACAGTGAAGCCTGCCTGCAGTTTTCTCAAATTTGTATCCTTTGAGATCAGTTGAGATGCTACAATATGATTACAGATAATTGCTCTTCACAAGTTAACCCTGTACTTAAGATAAATACTTACAAGCAACATTATTGAAAATACTTATCATGGCACAAAACTATGCAATGAACTGCAGTTAACAGAGACCATCTGTGTATTCAACTTACTGTCAGTTCTTAGAGAAAGTGAACAAGCTGGGGGGGGTTCTGTTCATCCTGTGTGATTCTCTAAATAGAAAATCATCTAAAATTTATGTAATCAGAATGTTTGCATTAGCAAACAGGCAATGATTTCAGTTATTAGCTGGGGCTCTGAGGTGTGGGGCTGACAGTGTGTGTGTGGATGTCTTAAGGTCTGAGGTGGTTGATGAATGCATCCTATGGGGGTGACAGTGTGTGTGTGGATGTCTTAAGGCCTGAGGTGATGCATCCTACGGATGCATTCATCAATCACCTCAGGCCTTAAGACATCCACACACACACACAGAGTCACCCCCACAACCAAGCAGTGGGCAGGGCTCTGTCTCAGACCCAGCTGTGCAGTCAGGGGAACACCTGCCTGCCCTGAGCAGGTCACTGCACACAGTTCATGAGTTCTGTGTGGATTCACAGCCAGCCTGGATTCCCTCAGTGCTGTACAGAATTCATTATTGTCTGCTTAAGATGTTGTCTCACACTAAAACAAAATCTCTCAAGTCAAAGCCAGAAAAGCTGGAGAAAAACATTTTGGCTTAAACCAGTACAAAGAAAAGAAGAAATACTTATGCAGTGTGTGCCAGTGTCTTTGCTTCCTTCCTCCCTTGGCACTGCCAGCCCAGGTGGAGGGGAGGGCTGTGCTGGGAGCTCCTGCAGGAAGGGGGTTTGCTTTTCCCCGCCACTCATTGTCCTTGACTGCTGCTGTGCAGACCCCGTAGTGTGTGTTCCATCCAGCTTTTTTATAGGAGACAATGGAATCCCTTTGGAAGTCATTGCTGGCAGTGTTTCTGTGGAAGAGCTTGTTACCAGGATCCACAAAGTTAAACAGGTAACACTTCCTGACAGGCTGGATCTCTGATGGATTTGAGTGTGCTCAGGACAGGTGATGCCCTGAGGAATTGGGAGTTACTGCTTCTGTGTCTTTCCAACAACAAAACTGCAACTTGGAATTCAGAATTCATATTGGCAGGTTAGAAGTGCCTGTGCCTGAAGTGTTATATTAATTTTTGTCTCACAGATTGGTTTAGATCATGTGTGTTACACCTGCAGAATTGAAGAAATGTGTCAAGAACTCTGAACTGGAATGACACACCAGTTACTCTTCAGCTCATATGTGGTTTTGTAATATTGTTCTGTAATGTGGATTTATAAAATCATACTATAGAATACTAAAAGTGTACATAGTTTTATCACTTTGATTTCAAGTGCAAGACTAAAATGAGGAAAAGTCTGAAATGCATGATTGCACCATACTGAACAATATGTGATAATTCTAGTTTTACATTTTCATAGGTTTGATTCTCCACAAATAGTTCAGTCCTGACTCTTGAACCTGTGAAAATGTTTGAACTTTCAAAGCATCTGTTTTCTCCCCCAATTTCTTAGATGCACACAGTGAAAGGGCAGCCTTTGGAAAATGGCAGCCAGTCATCTGCTCCCTGTCCCTCCTCCCAGCCTGGTGCTGCTCCAGAAAACCCACAGTCCAGAGCAGCAGAGTCCTGTAACCCTCCTGAGCCTGCTGTGCCCGAGACAGCAAGACCTTCCACCAGTCATGGTGAGTGTTTTGGCACAAATGCTTGCTAATTTGCTTTGGAAATAGTTGGGTTTTTTTCCTTATAAGAAAGTTTCCTGTGTATGTGGTAGTGCATAAATGGCAATACATTGTGGACTCGCTGAGAACAAAACTGGGTTTTCCAGAATGCTTCTTGCAAGTCCAGAGGGAAGAATAACTTGCCATTCTGCTTAGTTTTAATGAGTGAGGAATGGTTTATAATGCAATAAACATTGTGTCTGCTTTCCTGAAAAAGGATTCAATTAAACAGCTGTTTTGAGTTTGTAACCCAAACCCAAATTGTTGAAGGGGAGTGTAAGTAGCAGAACCTTGTACTTCCTTGAGATACCCTTGCTGCAAATTATGGCTAACAGTGAGCATAACAATTTTTGTTACAATAAATATGCCTTTATTTTTTACCTTATGCTTCACTTTCCTGTAAATCCCTTGAAGATGGAGCAAATCCAGCCCAAGCAAGCCAGGAAGCAGCTGGTTCTGCAGATGAGCAAGTGAATGATGCTCAGCCTGTGAATGATCTTACACTCAAGGTAGAAAGGTGAGTCTTTTTTGCAGGCTGCCTAATGTTTGTGTGTGTCTGTTTCTCAGAAGGTTTTGTTGAGTTTTGGGTTGTTATTCTTTAACAAGCAGCCTTGATTACAGGACTTTGGTGCTTACTCTGTTGTCACCTGGCAAACACTTAATGTGGTCTCAGTTTTCATCAGATGGCTGTGACAATATTAGGCCTGAGACTAAACCAGCTTTTAACTTAATCTCATTCTTCATGAAAATGAGATTACTCTGAAAGAAAGAGGTAATCTGGAAAACTGCAAATGTTCACCTTTGATAGAACTTCAAATGCTAACCTAGGCTTTGTGTAGAGATGCCTTCTTGTTTCTTCTTCTTGTCTATTTGATGACTTTTTTTAGTTGAGGGATATTTAAAAAGCCAGAGGAATCCTATTTTGAGGCTCTTCTTTTGCTTTGATCAGTGAACAGTAATGAGTTTTAGTATTTTGAATTATGGTGATCAGAAAGATCTGGTTCAAAACACAGTTCATTCATTACATTGGTTGTTTTTAAATACAGGATTTTGTGATTTTTGTTTTTCCTAAGACTGACACTATTTGAAATACAGTCTAAAACCAGTTACACATATTTAGCAAATATGATTGTTTATACTGCTAAAATACATTTTAAAACTTTTTCTTAATTTCAGTTTTCTTCCAAAGTTGTTGGACAATAGGGATGATTTTTACTTAACACTGTTAAGACAATTAAGTCAATTTTAATATAAATATCAATGTTGCTTTTAAAAAAATGCATTGATCTTTATGTACAAATCTGGTATAGTTTATCTTCAGCATTTTTAAGGGTAAAAGAGAGGCCAAGCTCTGTGGTAACTACCACATTCTTTTTAAGAAAACAGCTATCATACAAACAACACTTTCCTGATTATTATTTGACTTCTCGTGTTTGGCTGTGCCTTTTCCTGGACTTAAATTATGTTGGGCTGTTATTGTAACTCTGTATTAACAAATTTACTCTGTTTTTTAAGTCAGTCCTTATTCTGAGGCATTTTTCTGGATAGCTGAGAGATGCATGTCCATCTGTGTCAGTGCTGTGTGTTACTCTGTGCCATTTTGGAGGTGATGTGCACAAAAACCAGATGGCTGCAATGGCTCAGGAGAGACTGAGATTTGGTGTTTCTGGTACCACAGGTCATAAATAGTGATTGCTTATTGTATGTCTTCCTGAGTTGGTTCAATAGTGACAATATGTAGGATTCTTCATTTACTGAGTGGAAAAGGATGAAAGGATGTGTTAGAACCTCGGTGGAAGTTGGAAAGGAGGTGGTGAATCACCACCTGTGTTGTATGGATGGTGCAGTGGCTGTGAGTGAGTTACAGGGGTATTATGTATGGCCAAACTTCATGAAGGAAGCTTTGGGAAGGGCTCTCCCCACGTGGGTGTGCCCTTCCAGCCTGCACAGTGGATGTTTTAGGTGACAGGGGTATTAGCACTGTAACTGTGCTGCAGCTCAATTGCCGTGTGTTCTGCCCTGCTGTGGTTGCAAGTGCTTAATTAGCACCTTAAAATACCGCGGTGCTGAGCCTTTCACTGTGTTCTTAAACTCAGGTTAACGAAAAAGCTTGAAGAAAGACGAGAAGAGAAAAGGAAAGAAGAAGAACAGGTAACACAAAGATGTAAAACCCCTTGCAGGCTGTTTTATGCCCTCTTGTCAAAGTCTGTTTTGAGGCCCAATTTTTATGTCTCTCTATTCAGAAAGAAATTAAGAAAGAAATTGAAAGGAGAAAAACTGGTAAAGAGATGTTGGAATACAAAAGGCGGCAGGAGGAGGAAATGACGAAGCGCCTGCTGGAGGAGAGGAACAGGGAGAAGGCAGAGGAGAGGGCGGCCCGGGAGCGCATCCGGCAGCAGATCGCCATGGTGAGCTCAGGCTGGGGGAGGCCCTGCTGCTCCTCTCTCACCAGTGCTGCCCTGCAGTGAAATGATACATTTCCTTTCATGAAGCCTTGTGATACTGTTCGTTTTCTGTTTGCAGTCCTGTGGCCTTGTGTTGTAACAATTTCTGTGTCTGGAGTTCATGTGGCATTTCCTGTGGATAAAAAGAGACTTCTGTTTTTGTGTTCATGGTGATCTTTTCTGTCTGAACCAACATAGTAACTTTTCTGCCATATTGCTTGGGCCCAGTGGAGAATTATCATTTAAACATAAAAATCATTGCAATTTTAGCATGGCACTGAAGGAGAAGCACAGGGAATAGTTACCTGTAGAACACACACAGGAATGTGGGGAGGGTTATTTTATAAGTTTGTATCTATGTGTGTGCATATATAAACAGTTTGGAACACCTGTAATTCTTCACCATGAGATTTTGCCGTAGAACACTTAGAATTGCCATTGTGTAAGATTTTTGCCTTTATCTTCTCCACAGTGTTAAACTTGCATGAGAAGATCATCTATTAACAACTGGCTGTGGGAAGTGACTCAGTGGGAAGTGTGTCATCGTGGCTAATGACACAAGACTGTGCAGTTTGGCAGTGAATAAGTCTTTGCAGCACTACTGTCTCTTCTCCATATGCTCTGCTCCTGTCAGTGCAGTTGGTTCATGAGTATAGATCATGGCTGGCTGTTTTAATGAATGCCAAGCAACAATTTATGGCAAGAAATGAAGGTTTCTCTTTGACCCCTCTGCAGGACCGTGCTGAGAGAGCAGCTCGCTTTGCAAAGTCGAAGGAAGAAGCAGAAGCTGCAAAAGCTGCAGCTCTTCAGGCCAGACAGGCTGAAATAGAGGCCAGGAAAGAAGCAGCTCAAAGGGAGCGAAGGTGAATTGCTGTAGAGAAACGAGTGTTTATTTCTGGGGAGAAACATAAACTTTTTAAGAGATTTAATAAGTAGCCTAATCTATTGACAAACGTGTTGCCATATTCCACTATTTAAATAGTGACATAAAAAGTTGGCTTTTCTAGCATTTATTCGTAGCTGTTTACTGGAACACAATGTTCTCTGATAACTTCCATCCTTTTAACATTGGTGATTATGAAGCACCACCTTTTCTTGTGTGTTATTTGGGTTAGATAAGAGCTTTTTCTGCCTGATCTTTAATTTAATTTAAATACCACATCTAATGGGGCTGGGTGTGGGACTAGATAAGGTGGGAATGTGAGTGGTAAATGACTGGACAGCATGAGTGTTAATGTCAGCAGTGCTGGGGAGGGGGTGCTGATCCAGCTGCTGGGCTCTGTGCTGGGATTCTGGAGGTTTGGCTGGCTGCTCTAGCTGCTGGGCTCTGTGCTGGGATTCTGGAGGCTTGGCTGGCTGATCCAGCTGCTGGGCTCTGTGTTGGGATTCTGGAGGCTTGGCTGGCTGCTCCAGCTGCTGGGCTCTGTGCTGGGATTCTGGAGGCTTGGCTGGCTGCTCCAGCTGCTGGGCTCTGTGCTGGGATTCTGGAGGCTTGGCTGGCTGCTC
>JAWWEV010000172.1:5861682-5900147 GCA_035583235.1 Hafferia zeledoni | reverse complement strand
GGCCCACACAGGAGATTGAACCCATGACCTTGGCATTATTACAACCAAGTTTTAACCAACTGAGCTAATCTCAGGGTAAGCCTGGTATTAATCACTTTTAAAACAACTCCAGAAGAATGAAGTAACCACAACCCTAGAGAGGAGACACATGACACCAACAGAAGGAAACACTGGTACCTTTTAAAGCTTCATCAATGTACGTTTTGTGGTAAAATATCCTGGCGTTGTCATCAACATCCGACTTGGTCTTTATGCCCACCCCGTTCTCAATGATGTATATTGGGGGATTTCCATACTCCTCCTTGATCCAGTTCAGCGCCCTCCGGAGCCCCCAGGCCACGGCCCGGTAGCCACTGACAGCTGAGGAGGGCCAGGAGTTGTCAATGCTGATTGAAACTCCCTGGTCATACTCGTAGGAGAAGGGCCTGAGGCGGGTGGTGGAGTGGGTGACGATTTTGGAGGTGTAGGTGTTGAAGCAGAACACGTCGGCGGTGCCGCGGATGTACTCGCGCTCCTCGGCGGTGAACGCCGGCAGACGCGACGCCGGCAGCCCCTGCAGCTCGCTCCTGTTCCCCACTGCCCACTTCATGGCCTCGGGGTAGTCCCCGTTTTTGAAGATGGGGTGTGCAAACCAGCCCAGCAGGAACTGCAGGTACCTGTCTGCGGCCTCGATGTCCCTGGGGTCGCTGGGGGACTTGGGCTCGGCCCAGTTGATGTGGGGGCACAGGGCGATGACCCCGCCCTGGCTGGGCCTGTATTTGTCGTCGTAGGTGTGGTACACCCTGGCGTGGGCCTTCAGCAGGATGTGGGCAACCCTGTAGGGAGCACTGCCAGGGTCCTGCACATTGGGTGGGAACGTCCCAGGGCCATAGCCCAACCAGGCAATGATTTGGGGCTCATTGAACGTGATCCAGAACTTCACCCTGTCCCCAAATGTCTGGAAACAGAAGTCTGCAAAACTGTCGAACAGGTCTATCATGGCACTGCTGTTCCAGCCACCAATGTCCTGGAGAGCCTGGGGCAGGTCCCAGTGGTAGAGAGTGACAATTGGAGTGATATTGTTTGCAACCAGCCCATCAATGAGACGGTTGTAGTAGTCAACCCCATGGCTGTTGATTGAGTTGTTCCTTCCAGTGGGGAAAATTCGAGGCCAGGACAGGGAGAAACGATAGTTCTTTACCCCTAAGGCTCTCAGCAGGTAAACATCTTCCTCCACCTTGTGGTAGCTGTCACAAGCAATGTCCCCAGTGTCATCATTCTTTATATTCCCTGGGACATGGGTGAAGGTGTCCCAGATGCTGGGCCCTTTGCCGTCAGCATCCCAGCCCCCCTCAATCTGGTAGGCAGAGGAAGACACTCCCCACGTAAAGTCCTCTGGGAATGTCCCATAAAAGTACAGGTCCCTTTCAAAGTTACTCTGAGATGAAAACTTCTCCCAGACAACCTTTGCCTTGGAGGGAACTTCTGATGCTGGCAAATTTGGCAACTTGGATGGCACAGGTCGGTTGAACACAGCTGGTGTGGAAGATCCTCCCGGGGCTTCCAATGGAAAACCATTTTTATCAATAACACTGGAATAGAAATAAGCAGATGCCTTGGGAGTCCTTGGCCTGTTGCTGTTTTCAAAGTCCACATGGTGCAGCCCAAACCTGAGGCTGTACCCCGCTGGGCCTTCAAAGCCATCAACAAGGGACCGAGCGACGTACGACCGAACATCAACGGCGTCGAGTTTCACCGCTGCCACAGACACAACAGCACACACTGTTACCCACTGGAACGTTCCCTGAACACAGCTCAGCATGACCAGCACCACAGCTGAGGGTGCTGTGACAACCCAAACACCTACAAGTGAGTTCTTAGGCTAAAAAACTCCTGAACAATTAAGAGTTATCAGGCAAGAAAAGCAGTCAGACTCTAATAGGAGCTGGACAAATGCTTAGTGATAAAAATGTGTGAGAACAGAAATACTAGTCAAGAGATGTTTGAGTACAGGACTCTGGTGCCACTGGTATCCCTTTCCCTGTGTTCTTGTTTTCAAGCAGATTTCATCAATTTAGGTATATGGTGCATTTTAGATTTAACTACAGTTAAACTGAAACTTTTCATGTAGTTAGTGCTTGCCTTTCTTCCCTGAGCACAGGAGAGTTTCCTAAGGCAGAACAGTGTACTCAATACCAGCAGGGGCAAGTCCAGCATCCTTACTCACACTGCCTACAAAAAAGCACTAAATCTCTGTCTTTCCAGAAAAGTTCACTTCCCATGTGCCCTCCATCTCCTTTACTTCTGCTGAGGCAGAGCAGCAGTGCTGAGCTGTGCTTTCTGTAGCTCTTTTAACACTTCTAGCACTATGTTGAGAACCAGGTTAAGAAGATCAAATGCTGTATGCTGATCACCAACATATTTAATAATGTTTTCCTGATAGAATTGTTCTGTGTGTCTCAAGAGAATCAGCCAAATCTCTGTTTGAAATCTCAAATCTCTGTTCCTGTCCAGAACTTCAGCCACTGGGAGCATTTTTACATCAACTGACACCCAGCTTGCAAAGATACAAGCATAAATTGAGCCTTTTAAAAATTATTGAGATATAAATATACTCTTAAAATTTCTAAGCTGAAATGGTGCAGGGTGTTGCCAGTTATATCCAATTAATCAGTAAAGGCAGTTCAGCCCTGAGATCTCTGCATGCAAGAGCTTGCTAGAAAATCACCTTCAGGGTAGCTGGGGGATATGAACTGATCTTGGGGTCCAGACTGCACCAACCCATATATATGAAAAACCTATTCCCACCTCTAAAGAGAAGGAATGCTCCATATGTGGAGACCAGACTGGCTGGGGTGGGGAGGGAACACTCACTCCCCACACAAGAGGCAGCTGACCTCGTGTCACCTGCAAGTGATGCTGTTTTGAAGGTAACCACCATGGAAGTGCTGAAACAACCAGTTGCCATGATTGAAAAGAACACATAGTAAGTTGATTTCTCCATACCTTTCAGGGCCTCATTGATGTACCGGCGGAAATAATCCACCCGCAGGGTGTCATTGAGGAGATCTCCCGTGTCTCCCGTGGGCACACCATTCCCTGCTATGTATATTGGGACCTTTGTCCTGGTGTATTCCTGGGATACAAACTTCAGCAGCCTCCTCAACCCCCAGGGGACCACATGGACCCAAGAAGAGGCAGCCTGTGGCCAGGAAGGATCCACATGCACAGAGAAGTTCCCAATGCTCTCGTAGCCCGGAGTGCAGGTCTGGTTAGTCCTGGCACTGACCAGGCGGGAAGTGTAGTGGGAAAGACCAAAAAAGTCTGCAGTCCCTTTCACCCAGGACTTCTCCTCTTCTGTAAACACGGGCAGCTGTGCAACTGTTGTGGAGCACTGCCGGTTCACCTCTTGGATCTGAGCCTTCAGGATCTCTGGGTAATCACCATTGACAAATATGGGGTGAGCAAACCAGCCCAGCATGAACTGCAGGTACCTCTCAGCTGCCCTCACGTCCTCAGAGCTGGTCGGAGTCCTAGGTTCAGCCCAGTCCGAGTTCAGCACCAGCCCCACCTTCCCCAGCTGCTGAGGTCGGTATTTGTCGTTATACAGGTGCCAGACCTTGGCATGAGCCTTGAGAATTGTGTGAGCCACCTGGGAGCAGAAAGCAGAGGAACATGTGTCACAAAAAGCCTTGAACATCCAGTTTATGGCCACGTGAAAATGTCCTCTCCACCCAAACCAAAAAGCCTTGACAAAATAATCATAGCCAGAGGGCAGTAGGTTTTAGAATAAGCTGGAGAATCTGCCTATCCATCAACACCAGGTTTCAGAACAGAAAAATGAAATAAAAACATCGAGCCTCCACTAACAAACCCATTTTTTGCAAGTATCATAAACCCAACAAGCAAATAGTTGTCTCAGAGGCCACGTTAGGCTTGAACGTTGTTAAAGTACAGAACATTAGAGGAAAACAACCCAACCAGAGTAGCTGCAGGCTCCCAGTTACTCCTGTGTCCCTACCTTGAAGGATGCGATTCCCGGGTCAGTGATTCCCGGGGGATGCTCTCCAGTGCCATAGCCAGCATAGCTGATGACCCAGGGCTCGTGGAATGTGACCCAGAACTTGACCCGGTCCCCAAAAGTGGAGAAGCAGAAGTCTGCATAGTTGACAAAGGCATCTATGATGCTTTGGTTCTGCCACCCCCCCAGATCCTGCAGAGCCTGGGGCAGGTCCCAGTGGAACAGAGTCACCATGGGCTCCACGCCAGAGTCCAACAGACGGTCAATTAACCCGTTGTAGTAATCAACACCCTTGGAGCTGATGGTCTCCGTGGTGCCAGCAGGGAAAATCCTAGGCCAGGATACAGAGAATTTGTACAGCTGGGGATGAAGGCCCCTGAGCAGGAAAACATCATAGCTGGTTTTGTAGTAGCTGTCACAAGCCACATCTGCTGTCTGGTTGAGGTGGACATGCCCTGCATGCCCAAACTGATCCCAGATGCTCTCTCCTTTCCCATCCTCTGCCCAAGCTCCTTCAATGTTAAAGGCACCTGTGGATGTGCCCCAGAGGAAGCCACTTGGGAAAACGTCCTGGAGAAAAGAATCCCTCTCCAATTCAGACTGTTCAGCAAACATTTCCCAAACTGTTTGATAGGAGGAGCGAGGGGCAAGATCAGCACTTGGGTTCTCCTGTAGAGTATTTGTGCTGGAAATGGAAAAAAAGGAAGTTAAAATCCCCAAGGTGAAGGTCAGTGCCACAGAACTTGCAAACATGGAGGATAAAGGAACTGTTTGCTTCCCATTCAGGTCACATAAACCGCTTCAGAGTGTAGTTCCTCTGCCATCTGACCAATCCAAGCTGCTGCCACCCAGCTGGGGATGGGGGTGGAGGGCAGAGGGGTAACTGCTGAGCAGCTCAGTGCCAGGTACCTCCTTTGCAGGGAGGTTCATTAGCAAGGCCAGAGGTGCAAACAAAGTCCTTGCAGTGTGTAGTCATTTCACAGGCTACAACTGCTTCCTGAGTTTCCACAGGATAAGCTAAAACTAATCAATCCTGCTTCTGGAATCCTCAGCACCTCCCTGCACAACGTCATCTCTCACATTTCCATTGGACCAATTGGCAGCCTAGGAAAGCCTCTATTGGATTTGTTTATTTATAACTATTTTGCTCTTGAAAAGAGCAGAAGGCTTGGAAAATGTACTTGCCACTGTTGGGCTGAAGGTGCAATCTGGGTAACCAAGGATGAGAGAGTGCAAGAGGATTACATTATAGGATCAGTAGCAGGATAGAGGATTGCCTGTAATCAGGAGAGACTGGGCTCAGCAGGAAGGATCCCTTTCCAGCCCTCTAAGCAACTAACAACAGATTTTACCACTAAAAAACTGTCTTGTCTCTTCCTGCTCATGGGTTTCCAGAGAACACCGTTGTATTAAAGTGTCTGATCTAAAGATCCAAAACTGTACCTTAAAACATGAGGTAAGTAGTCATTAATGTCACACCCAATTGTACGTGTTTCTCCTTTATTGAGAGCTGAAAACAAACAAATGGTAAATGAGGGATTTAGTCCCAGCTCAGGACCAGGCACTGCTTGTATAAACAGGTACTCCTGGAGAAACAAGGTGCTTCTCATAACCAAGAGCTGGTTTTTTTAGAACAAAAGTATTGGGGGGTTTATTAGATATTTACAGATTCATGTTAAAAAAATTATCATAGAATCATTGAATCATTTAGGTTGGAAAAGACCTCTAAGATTTTCAAATCCAGCTGTTAACCCAGCACTGCCAAACAACACTAAACCACATCCCAGGTACCACATCTGCACGTCTGTCCAATCCCTCCAGGGATGGTGACTCCACCACTGCCCTGGGCAGCTCTGCCAGTGCCTGACAACCCTTTTGGTGAGGAGATTTTTCCTTATACCCAACATAAACCTCCCCTGCCACAACTTGTGGCTGATGAAAATGACAACAAGCTTTGGGGAAAATTTCCTGCTTCCCTTCCCTTAACATTCACCATCCGCCCTTAATCTTCCAAGAAGGCTATGAAAAAACCCATAAAGTTATTTCAGCCTAAACTGGACAATTTTGAATTTTCTCTGCAATTTATCATGCAGAGCTTGAAATGTCACTTACCTGTAACAATGGAAGCTACTGGTATGAAGGGATTCTCTTCCATGGAATCACAATCAAGGAACTTCAGACTGAAAACCAGAACATCTTTGTCCTTCCAGACACTCTGTAAAACCAGAAGTCAGAGAATAGTATGAAAAGAGGCATCAGCCAGCTCATAAACCCATGCTCTGGGCATTTGTTGCATTTCAGCTGGGCAGCTCCTTATTTTGCTGCCCAGATCCTGGATGACTCTTGTTTTAAGGAGTTTAAGAACACAGTTCACTCCCAGAGGTTTGATGTCAGGTACCAGCCTACAGCACTCCTGATGTTGTTGATGCCACATGGTCTAATCCTTTCCCACCCTCAGTAACATTCCTAGCACTGCCCCTGCTGATGAGGGATGTGAAGTTTGGGAGTACCATTGCAGAGCCCATGCTGGAGTTTAACAGAGCCTTTCAGTGTAAAGGTATGAGCCCAACAGCTTATCAAACACTTAGGATGTGAGAGAGAAGGTGTTTCAGTGCTGGACAGAAGAATTCTGCCATTCCAGTCACCAAGAACAAGCACTGACCAAGAGGATCCTTCCCAGCACCTGTTCTAAGTCAGAGTAACAAAAGAGAAGTGAGGACTGTGCAGTTGCTTCCTGGTGTAGCTGCTGCCTGAGCCCTCCCAGAAAGTCAGGACTGTTCAGACATGCATCAAGGAATATGAAATCCCACTTCTATTTATGGTCTGCTGCTATCATTTTCATAATGTTACCTGGAACTCATCTAATTTCTTGTAGAAATCTGTTTCATTTCCACAATGGTACTGAAGGCTGAGAGACAGAAAATCTACTGAATCCTGGAAAAAAGGAAAAGGAAAAGAATCACCCTGGAACAAAAGAGGGGGGTTTTGCAGACATTACATTAAAAATACATAAAATTGTGAAAGGTTTGATAAAGACACATTGCTGGAGTAAGAACCCATATGGGTACATGGACAACCTAATGAGCACAAACTGGATACTGTGTGGGAAGATTTGGTTTGTATGTCTCCTTCTAAACAAAGAAACATTTAAACAGCTAAATTAAATTTTAGCATTATTTTATGAATTTAATATTGAAGACTGGCAGTTAATTTCTTAATTAGTAGGACTGTCTATGATTAATCAGAGAAACCTTTGCAACTCTATGGTTCAAGCCTTATCAACAACCCTCTGGGGAAAGTCCACTTCAGAAATCTTTAATCATTCCAAGCCACAAGTGCTGCCCCACTAGAAGTCATCAAGCTCAAGGAAACAGATTGCACTCTCTTATTAAACCAGCTGATAAAGTTGGAAGAAAACTGATAAGCTCTCAGTTTATTTTCAGTCCAAGGTTCTCTCCTACTCTGGCCAGCTCACCTAATACAACCTCTTTTCTCTCCCTGTGGATTGCTACAGACCCCCTTGCTCAAGCCCTTCCAATGTCATGCCCACAGCACTGGTGTTGCATTTGGGAGGGTTGTGAACACAGCAAAAACCTGCACTGCCTTCTGTTCACATCCACATCCTCTGGGTGAATATGAACAGAGAACCTGATCTTTCACAAAGGATTCCATTCTTTGTGGAGATTCATTTCTCTTTGTCTTGTGCCTTCCCTGTGCAACTGCACCACTTTTGGCACAGCTCAGTGTTTTAACATAATCAGCAGATTTTTTAAATAGCAGTTACCTAAAATGAAGTATCTGTGTCTTTGGTGGTGCATTAAATAGGTGCAAAGCAAAGGGTAATGGGTACACTTTTTGGGGACACCTTGTCATTCAAGCTAAACTGCCAATTTTGAGAGCAAATGTCTCCATATATCTTAACCAGTACTTACCAGCCAAGAAAGGAGGCTGAAGCAACTTTTAAAATCAGTGAGCTTCTCACAATAGCCTAATAAGTAAAACTTACCAAACTGGTCACTTGGTCAGCTTGCTAGAAACTTAAAAAACCCTAAAATTTTAAAACTATTTAAATCTATAGACTTGCAACAAGTCACTTGATTCCATACATAAAAATCAAGTTAAATCAAGTAGAATTTGTATAATTTTGGAAGTCACCTGAAGAGAAACTGAAAGTTCTGATGACACACTGTCCAAGACACCACCCAGTTCTAAAGCAATGGACAGCTTTGCACCTGAAAGAGAAGAGGGGTAGCCTGTCAGTAACATATTGAGGACAAATGAAAACTCCAGATCACTGCAGGTAATTTAAAATCAGTGTTAAACCTTTGAAGCTGTGGAAGAGCAGGAGATTTCAGAACATCCACTGAGATTGAATGGAGAGTTGAAGGGAGAAACTCAAAGGCAGAGTTCAAGAATTGTCAATAAATTGTGCCCTTCCACTCCCTGCATAATTGTAAGCAATATCATTAATTTTCATGCCTTTGTGGGGGTTCTACAGGGGTCATTTTTTTTTTAAAGCATTCTGTGCTGAACAGTTCTGAAGTCCTGGGGTGCCAGGAACTTGGGGGACAGGAGGTGCAGGAGAGAAGCTGGGCAACTTCTAAGGGCTATCACCAGGTGGGGTGAACTGTCAACAAAGTATTCCTGACAAATGCAGGAATTAAAAATAAATTCCTTCATTAAAAATTTGGGGGAAAAATGACTCAGCCAGCTCTACCAGTTGTCTGTTTGAGACAGAAAAATTCCAAGCCCAGAAAAGGCAGACACAAGGGGAGAGCTGCTTGGAAAACCCCAGGAACCCATCACAAAGAGGTGAAATTCTGTTGCTCTGTGTAACACAGGTATGTTTTAGATTTAATTACTGCAAACCCCCAGTGTCTGCAACGAGGAGTCAAACAGAGGACACTGCAGACCTCCTCACTATCATCATCTCATGGGAGACTTCTTGATTTTCATGGTGCATTTCAGCAAGTTTTTGGCCTTTGTGGGTCAGGAGGAGGTACACAAAAATATTGACATGGAGAATGCACGTGGCATTGCCACTTAATCCTCTCATGACATGGAAACCTCCCCGTCCCCACCCTCCTTACCTGCCGGCGAGTGTTGCCCACGGAAGACGCTGTGAAACCCTTTGTGGGCGGCAGCCACGGCCTGGGCTCTGTGCTGGGGCTCAGGGAAAGGCAGGCTGTGCAGAACCTGCTGCAGGTCGCTGAAGGTGACCCACACACCCACCAGGTCCCCAAAGGCACGGAGGCTGAACTCGGCGTACTCCACAAACAGGTCGGCAAAGGCACCAGGTTCCATGGGCAGGGCCAGGGCACCAGGGACTCGCTGGTGCAGCAGGACCAGCACGGGGCTGAGCCCTGCAGCATTCACAGCCTCCAGCAGCGCCCTGTGGCACTGCACCTGAGCCTCGTCCGGCCTGCTGGCACTGCCCCCGGGCAGGATGTGTGCCCACGGCAGGAACACCTTGTAGTGCGTCACCCCAACCTCGCGGAGCCGTGAGAGGTACCGGGGCAGCTCTGAGGCCATGAGATCCTGCTGGCACAGGGAACTGTGTCCTTCAGCCACAGCAGGGCCAGGACCCTCCTGGGGCAGCGCTTGGTCCTTCAGACCCAAGTGATTTGCCAGCTCGCTGGGCAGAGGCCCAGCAATGACAATGAAATTCCCAGCGAACTCCCCATCTATCCCAAGGCTGGGAGAGACCAACAGAAAGAAGATGACTGTCTGACAGATCAGCCCCATTTCTGAGCCTGCCTCAGAAATAGCTATTCCACACTATTTATATTACAGTAGAAGTAATATTTAACTGGAACTATCTGTTACACAGATAAATGTTCCCCGAACTGGCTGACACTGGAATGATAACACACCAGGACTTCCAATCAATAGGTGAACAAATGGATGAACACAAAAAACTCTTGTCAAACTATTAGTTGGAAAAAGGTCATGTGTAAACCTCTCCCAAGATGCTCAGGTTGTCCTTTAGACTTGGGTATCAATTTACATTTGCTGATATTGCCCCCATTTCAGAGGGAGATAAAATAAGTAGGTTTATACTTTCCCCCTCCTCCTTTTGGCTTTTTTTGGCTCAGGAAGAATCCCAGCCCAGCCCTGGATGCAGAAAACAACAAAAGCAGAGTTATGTGCATTGCTGGGGCTGTCTCAGGGTGTGCAGGACGTTTGTACTCTAAGTCTTGGGTGCACAGAGGAAATCTGAGATGGGGCACCTCACCCAGCTGGACAGGTGGCTGTTAATGAGAATTGGGGCAGCAGCAACAATAACAATGTTCTTCCTGATGCCCAAAAACATCCAGGAATTTGAATATCCTTTTAATGCTTTCCAAGGTACTCCTCTCCACCCCTGGAAACACAGGCTGTCCCAGCAGGGTGGACACACTCAGATCACCTGAACTGCTGCAGGAAGAGGTAACTCAGCTTTGCCACATTCAAATACAGCAAAAGAGAAGAGGTGAGAACATTTACTGCCTCAAAACAGAACACACTGATATCCACTAAACACGAAATTCTACCTAACTATATTAGAATGTCAGATCCATCTCAGAGTTCGTTCCCTTTAACAACCAGCTTTTTGTCTAAAACATACCTGGAATCATCTGGGCAAGTCACTGCTGGATCAAGCAATAGTAAAGTAAAGCAGAAAACATCCCTCAGCATTTGCTGTTACTCCAGTAGCCAACCCCATACAGGACTGCAATTTCTGTGCTTTGACCCAGTTTGCTTCCCAGATGATTTCTTTTTCCATGAAGCCTTGAAGAGCCATCACCTTGTGCTTTCTGTTCTGAGCAACTATAAACGCTCTTCCCTCCACAGCAGTGTTTGAGTAACAAGTGTGATCAGCAACTTCACAGCACCACCTAGTGCTTATTTTTCAGTATTTTTCAGAGCTCTGTTAACTCGGAGAACACCCTTCCCAGCCTGCAGAACTGGGGAAAGGGAGGCAGAAAAAAACACTTTCTCCTGTGAAGACTTATTATCAAACAGATTGAGAGAAGGGGAGTGAGAAAACAGGTAATGAAGTACAAACATCTTCCTATTTTGAAAGTAAAAGAACAACAGAAACATGAAACCGTTGTTGCAGGTGGGTGGCAATTTCGAATAAAATGTATCATTTCCCTAAATGTGGTTTACGAAGGGAATCAGTGGAGAGAAGTTACTGCAGGTGGAGTCAGGGCCCAGTGCTGTGGCAGTGTTGTTGGAGACAAACATTTACAACTTCCTCCACTCCTTAAATATCACTGTTTATCTTCAATATGCTTATTTAGGCCAAGGTATATCTCTCTTGAGCTGGGAGAGACCAACAGGAAAAAGATGACTGTCTTATAAACCACTCCCATTTCTGAACCTGCTTCAGAAACAGTTATTTCACATTATTTCTAATTAAAATATACAGCCTTAGTGTCTTTCATGCCATTACAAATCTTTCTTAGGTGCTGGTATCAAGTTGGCAAGACAAATACTCAGGTACTTTTAATTCCTAATAGATTATTTAATAATCCCATATCTTATGCTAAAAAATTGAGAACAACAGAAATTTAAGTGAAGTTTTCTCGTAGAAAAATCTACATAAAGTTTACAAATATAGTCTTAAAAATCCCTCACAAATTGTGGTAGTTTTCAACTCACTCACAAGTCAAGACACTCATCAAAATGGGGGTTTATGCCCTCCTGACTTAAAGCCTTGCTTTGGGCTTGGCTATTTCCACTTTTCTACTTCACACGTGCAACAAGAACATGCACATCTTTAGTTCATCTATAAAGAAAGAGAAGCAATCAGTTCCTCACTACCCATTACTGGAAGTTAAAAAAAACTTCTTAAAAACCAGCATCCAGGAAACTTAAATCTTTCTTAAACATTTAGATCACTATTTTTTCAGCCTCAAAGCACAGGCACAGAAAAAAGCAATTCCACATGTGAGTAACAGCAAATCCACCCCCAAGCATTCAATGAGCTTTTATTTATGTTAATAAGAAAAACAGTAAAAACCTATCCCATAAAAAGTCTACTAAATGCAACAGAAGAACAATGCAAAATTCCTCTCATTTAAAACAGAGGCACCTAAAGAGCCTGATGATGAAAAAACCTATTGAATGATCCTCCTCTGCATCCAGATGACAGCACTGAAGCTCAGATTTAACAATGAAACTAATATGTAAATTTAAAACCTTTCCAGGTATGCTGAGTGTAAATAAGCAATCACACAGTACTGCCCACACACTGGGACATTCATGGGAATTTAAGGTACTGGCTGTAGGGAAACCTCTGCAACAAAAAAATGCATTTTTCAGCTTGTAACCAATGCAGTTCTCAGCCCTCAGTCTTCCAGCAGATAGTTGGGGTTGACAACCAGATATGGATCTTCATCAAAAGTCTCCTCCTCTCTGGATCCTTTCAGCCCAGACTGGGACAGTTCTATCAGAATGTGGTCCTGCAACAGACAAAGAATTGTATTAAAACAAAGTCTGCACTTCTTGAAAGGCATCTCCTTTTTGTACTGGTAGCACCTCCTAATTATGTGACCATTTTAATTGTGAACTCCCTCGAACAGGTTCCTGATCTTAACTATCACACTCAGTGGAAATCTCTTCTGTGTTGAAGTCTCCTATTTTGTAGGCTTTCTGGGAACTTTTCAGCCTAGTGCTTCCCAATATAGGGGGTTTGCACCTTTAAAAGTGAAAAGTAGTTTCTATTTTCATACTTTTTCCTGCAAAATGCCCTCATACCCCTGTGGGCTCTCCACTGAATAAAGTGCTATTTGTGTTTCTGTATCCTAATGTACAGCTAACACTACATAAACGTAGAAGAATATCACACTTCTGTAGGGACATAATATAGCACTTTGGACTTTTAATTACACACATCTCTAATTTATATCAGTGTTTTTTCTATAATTATTCCAACAAGTGTAAGCAAAGAAGGCATTTAAGCTGCACCAGTCAGTAACACAGACACACAGAACAGGTTTCTCTAATTAGGAGGCATTCCATTAAATATCAAACATTGCCATTTTTAAGTCCAAACCCTTTTTCACCATCACACATCTCTATACATACATAATGTGTAAGTCGGTGAATGACTCTCTCTATGATCTTCTTCTTATTTATTAGTTCTTCTTCAGATTCAATTTCAGATTCGATTTCCTTTAGATACCAATTAATAAGTTCACTCTTCTTCAATGATGAATCATCCTCTTCTGCAAAGAAAAGAATTTACAAAAACTCAGCAGCAGTAAAATACCATTAAACCATTTATATGTTAACATTTAAAATGTTCACAGAGAAAGATACTTTCACATGTTTAAGTAACATCAGACTTTCTTCTGTTCCTCAAGCATCATGTTTAGTAAGGAAGCTGTTCAATCAGGGTTTAATTGGAGATAACTTAGACTGAGAATTGATGCTTTCAGTTCTGTGCACCCAAGTGGCTTCCAAATCACATCAGCCTTCAGCTATAGATCCTTTTCTGGATCTGCTCTGTTAACATTCTTCTCACTTAATGGGTTTTGACAAATGACTAAGACAACAAAACTAAAATCTCCAGGAAGTCAATTTGTACCACCAGATATAGTGCTCTCCTGAGAAGTTTGTTTTCTCCAGAGTGAAAATGCCTC
Organism: Hafferia zeledoni; assembly: GCA_035583235.1. Classification (NCBI taxonomy): domain Eukaryota; kingdom Metazoa; phylum Chordata; class Aves; order Passeriformes; family Thamnophilidae; genus Hafferia; species Hafferia zeledoni. The sequence goes on along the minus strand of JAWWEV010000172.1, from coordinate 5,886,515 downwards.
GTGCAACAGTGTAAGCTGGAGTAACAATCACTCCCTGAGCTCACGGTCTGCTGTGTGGGTACTAAACCAACCCTTACCCTCCTCTGCTTTCCTGAGGTGCAGCACCAGGAGGTTGGAGATCCGTCGGTACTCAGCGAAGCCCAGTCTGAGGGAAACTTTGGGCGCAGCCTCCTTGTCCCCGTCCTCAGAATGGCCATTGACGCCGTTCACAAGGCCATTGACCCCAGGGGGAGCTGCTGCCTCGCCTGTTTGGACACATGCCCAGCGTTAGAGCTGCAACATCTTTTAGCTACTTGATACTCTGAGCCACTGAAAAATGTTGCACTGACCAACCCGATGAGCTGGTGAAAAAGGCTGAAGAAAGAGAGTTAAGAACAGCAGTCAAGATTTCCAGACCTCATTAGATGAGAAATAGGTGAGAAATGGAACAGGAAAATATGTGCTCAAACAAGGGAAGCTGTAAAAAGGCTGGAAGGACTTTCCCCTTTGAAAACATTCCCTGTAAGTAATTTACCATTGACTCCATCTTGGTGCTCTTGATCCTCCATTTGCTGTTCATCATCTTGGTCTAAATTGACGTCAGGAGTCTCAACCCTAATGATGGACTTATTTAAAAGCCTGAAAGCTTCCTTCACGTGCTTTGGGTGAACCTGGGGAAGATTTGAATCAACATGTATGAAATAGGCACCGTGGCTCTTCTGGTTTCCCAACAGGTCCAAAAATGCATCTCTCACTCTGACAAAGGGCTTTTCTACCCATCTTACCCAATTAATCTTAAGCAGGAAAGACTGCAAGTTAAATTATATCCCACTTCAAGTACTCTGAGGTCACACAAGGTTATGGAGAGAAAAAGCTGTCTGATTAATTTTTCAGGATTTAGTGATCATGTGGAGTTGATAAAAATTTTATTTAAGACAAGCGCAGTTGGAAGAAAGATCAGTGGAGCAAGAAACATGAAATAAATGAGTCTAATGAGACTCTCCTCCAGAACTGAAGAGCAAAACTGGAAAACTCATCTCTAGCTGAGCCATGAGCTCAAAGCTGTTCCTTTATAAATTGAATTTAATTTCAAAGAACCCAATGGGTGCCATTCTTACACAGCCAGAGAGCAAGGTTCCATCCCTGCATGTGTCACATAATCCACATTTCAGAAGGCCTGCTGGGTTTTGGAGCAGGGACTAGATGGGCAGGAGTCACACTAGTTAATAGCCAGAACACAACATGCACTTCAGCACTGGCTGATGTGAGGAGGAGCTCAGACCACACATATGGGACTCGAGGAGGTTCAGTTACTTTGGCTTTTTAAACTGTGGATGGAAGAGAGCTGAGAGATTACAATCTATGAAAAATCAGAAAAGACACAGCCAACAGCCCTGTCTGACAGGAGCAGATGATTGTTCTTCCCCTTGGTCATGATCTGACAGATAACAGGCTGAGTGCTGACACAACTGTAAAGCAGAAACACGCCTGTTCTCAGTTTGCATCAGCTGAACTCAGTTTGGGAAGATGCACTCAGACTCAGTGATTCTGGCATACAAAACCCAGGCTGAGCACAAGCACAGGCAACGACACAGCCCAGTCCCTCCTCACCCACAGGAGTGTGTCCAGCACCAAAGAGCAAAGCCACAACCCCCCCACATTCCCATAACAGTTACACCCCCTCCCAGGCAAGCCCTGGCACCTCGTCACAGCAGTGCATGCGGGCCATGGCCTCGGACAGCCGGATCATGCTCTCCAGCTGCCGCACCGTGATCCTCCATGACGACTTGGCCACACCCGCGCCGTCGCGCTGCCGCAGCCGCTTGTACTGCTCCACTATGAAGTCCTCAGACTCCTTGGAGATCTGTGGGACATCATCACAGTGTGCATTCAGACTATTCAGGTTTATTCTTCTTGCATCAGATTGGCAATTCCCAGACTTTTCATAGAATCATAGAATCGACTGGGTTGGAAAAGACCTCTGAGATCATCAAGTCCAACCCTTGGTCCAACTCCAGTCCCTTTACCAGATCATGGCACGCAGTACACTTTCTGTACTAGCTACTGCTTTTCTCTGAGACAGTCTATGCTGTACACAAATACAATGACATTTTGTTAAAATTATAGTGTAATAATGATTACACTCACCAGTGATAATAACTACCTTGCTCTGCATTAATCATTTTACAGCAGGATTTTTGATGATTTTTATCTTTCTGTTCCACTGACTTCTTTATGGGCATAATTCATGTCTGTCCATACCAGACAGTTTTGTGTTTATAGACTACTGAAAAATCTAACACACAGCCCCACCCAAGCTGCTACTTGGATAGACCCAAAAAAATCTGTACTTAGAGCAGTTTCCCATGTTCTGCATTTTACCAAAAAGCAAGCAAGAAATACTGAAGACCAATACCCTTTTAAAATAAAGAGAAACAAACTGGTTAAGCAATAAGTCAATAAAATACAAAACTCTTCGCAAAAGTCATGTTGAATAACCCATGCCCCTGAGGTATGGAAAAGCCTAAAAATGACCCCTCCATCATTTCAGAGGGAGTTTAAGAACTGGCACCAAAGCAAAGACTACTGAGTACAACAGCTTCATCTGAGCTAGATGGGTTTCTGGAGTTCAAAAGAGTACATGGCTCCAAAATATGCTGTTTCCAGGTAGTATCTGAGTTTATGGAGGCCTCCTTGAGAGAACACCACACTGAGTGTCTTTGTGTTTGCTGGAAACGAGCACACACCAGAGTGACAGTTCCCTCAGAGAGAACAACTTTCACAGGAAAGCAGAATTACCTTTGGTTTGAACTGCCTTGCAAACAGCAGATACCTCCTGATGTCATCTAAGGAGTAGACACGATCAACAGACTCTTCTACTCTGGAGTGCAGGTCCACGATGCGTCTGGCAATGGCATAATCCGTGACCTGGGACATTGGGGCTGTCAGATCCCTGTCACAGCATCAGCCCAATGGCAAACAACAGTTATATTCTTCCTTCCCACCCCCCTCCCTCACTTGCCATCCTCATGGCAGAGCTAGTTTTTCCTGAAGCCAAACACTCTGCCAGAAGGTCTAGGAGAAAGTCCTGGAGGTTTTTAATACAATGAAACACAGCAGAGGAGGGATAAAAGGCAGTTTTAGGATTTATAACCTCTTGGAACTCTCCTGGGCTACAAGTCAGCCACAGAACAGGCAGAAGCCAGCAGTTTGCAGCGTGGGAACTGCTTTCTTCCTTTTCAGCCTGCTCTGTCTCTCAGTCCCTTCCCAATTAGGTAATCACTCTGAGCAGAACAGTGGTGAGAGCAGCACTGAACCAGCATTAATCTCTGGATTCTCCACGTTCCCAAGGCAAATGCCACACAGACAGGTGGTAGCAGTGCCAGCCTTAGTGACCAGCCATTTGTAAAAATGACTAATGGTGTTAAGATTGAGGCTCAAACTCCCACAGGATGAAAAGGCAGAGTCCTTGTATTCAGCAGGGCATGTTCAGATTTGTACTGCCAGCTCTGAGCTGCCCAGACAGAACAGGAAAGCAGCAGCAAGACACTCCCATGGGATCTGCTTCACCTAAAACTGCAGGGGGCCACCCAGATGGTCAGAGGGCAGGAGGATATGATGTGTGAGAGGCTAAAAGAACTGGGTCTGTTCAGTTCAAAAAGAGAGTAACTGCCTCACTGGCCAGTACAGAGGTGATGGAGCCAAACAGTTCTTGGGTAAGAGGCAACCAACACAAACTGAACCATGAGAATTTCTGATTATATACAGCAGTTACTATTTTTTGAACACATGGGAGCTGCCAAACATTGCAGCAGGGGCCTAGAGAGACTGCAGAATCAGTCCTTGGACATACTTAAAACTCATCAGGTCAGGGTCTTGGCAAGCTGTTCCCAATAATCTGTTTGAGAACAAGGTTAGACTAGAGACCTCCAGAGATCTTTTCTGACACAAACGAATCTACAGTTCCTTACAATTACCTCATTGCATTCATCCACAAGGATGAAGAAGAGATCAAAACGAGACATGATGGGAGCTGAGAGGTTTATATTCTGTTTCAGTGACTTGGATCTGTCATAGCGCCCACCAACTGGGTTTGCTGCAGCCAAAATGGATGTCCTGGCATTCAGAGTAGCCTGACGACAGGGAAAAAAATAAATTAAAAATAAATGAAAGAGAATGGTATCTGTGACCACTTGCTAAACCAACTCATTGCAATCCAAATGGGTCAGCATAACATCTTTCAGATGGAATTTCAATGGAGGTATTACAACAATCACACCTCAAAAGCACCCAAACTCTTTTAACTAGCCCCTTCTAACCAGGTCTCTGTCCCAGACACAGTCTATGAATCAGTATTTTAACTGTCACACTCCTGCCAACAATACTGACACAAACCCTCAAAGCTGCTTTTCACTACACCCCATTTTTAGCAGTGCAAAGACACACTTTACTTCTACAAATACACACACAGATCTATAACCTTTTCTGGAGTTACTTCAAGGTTAGGATTTTCCCATTTTCTGTGTCCCACTCTCTTTTTTCCTTTCAGGAACATTTTTTGGGCACGTGGCACAAAAGCTTTGCAGTAAGTGATGCCTGTGCTGGCAATGATGCAGCTGCAGAGCTGGTATCGAAATCTGACAGGTGATAGCTCAGCAAAGGTAACAGCAGGTGATCCTACAGACTACCCAGAGGACTAGTGCAAGTTACCTTCACTCCTGCTTTAGTGATGGATATTGTCTGCTGCTCCATTGCCTCATGGATGGCCACCTGATCCCGCACGTCCATCTTGTCAAACTCATCAATGCAACAAACCCCCTGCAGTGGAGGAAGAAAAAACAGTAAGTGACCCAAATTCAGTCACTGGTGGGGAAAAACAGCATCATTAACACAACTGGGGGCTCTCTCATGAGCCTGACCGTGGTGGGGAGGCGGGAACTCACATTGTCTGCCAGCATGAGCGCTCCAGCCTCGATGACAAACTCGTGGGACTCCTCATCCTTCACAACTGCTGCTGTCAGACCCGCCGCACTGGAGGCCTTGCCACTGGTGTAAACAGCACGGGGGCTGAACTCATCCACATGCCTGTGGAAAGAAGGAATAACGTCCCCCAACATTTAATCTGTCTCTGGTATTTTAAAGCGTGCAATAAATTCATGTTTTTAAATATTCAACATATTTTGAAAATACTTGGAAATTTGTACTTTTGCAACTACCTAAAGAACAAAAAGAAGTCTCAGTCTGTTGTTTGCTCCAGCCCTCTTCAAATGCTTCAACCACATCCAAACAATCCCTGGAAAATATTCTAAAATACTTTATTTCCTTTTCCCCTGTTTGACACAGGAAGAAGCATGGGACACATTTACAGCTCCAGTCACGCTGGACAATATTTAAATACAGAGTTTTAATGAGATGCTTACTTTAGAAATTGACTCTTGGCTGTACTTGGATCACCAACAACACAGACATTGATGTCCCCACGTAATGAAGTGCCTTCTGAAGTGGTTTTAGGAACTCCTCCAAAAAGCATCAGCAGGACCCCACGTTTCACTTCATCGTTACCTGTACAAGGAAAGACACTCAACTAAAAATCCAAAGAAAACACCACATTTCTCCTATTTAAAAAAAACCTCCAGCCCACCAGAATTTAGAACATTTGGGCACATCCACTTAAGAGTTTATGTACTTGCTAAAGATTCACCCAAACTGCATTTACATGCTTGATACAGTCTCAGGGAAGAATGACTGAGAAAATGGCTGAACTTCTTTATGCTACAGAATGTGGACCAAATCCAGCTGATGAAACTTTTCACCCATAACCAACATAAGTCCTCAAAGAAGCTCTGAGCCAGAAAGCAAACACAAACACTCACACATGCATGCACAGCAGCATGAAAATATCTGGGACCCTTATATATTTTCTGAAGGAAGCCCATATAAATTAGAGCTATACATAAAAATATTAATAACAACAGTAGTAGTATATAAAATAAATCCAGCTGTCAGCTGTAAGGTTTAGTAGTAGAACACCCAATAGCAAAACCAACCCTTCTGATTAGTCTTGCAGGCCTTAATGATTAAATACAGCAAGTACTCAGGAAATAGACTCTCTTCTCTAGCAGTCAGTGCTGGAGATGAGAGCTTGTGGTAGCTGGAATAGAACTTTCAACCCTTCCCAAAATGGCACCACACAGAGAGCAAAAGGAATTAACATTTACACAAGTGAAATCTTCCCTCTCTGAGGCCACAACTGGATTCTTACCATGGATAGTGGGGAAGAGGCTGGTGCACAGATTGTGGTAGAGGTTCTTATCTTGGCTCATTTCAAAAACCTTTTCCCACTCTTTCACAGACATTTGGTTTTTAATGCTTTCTGCAGTCTGCTCTTCATCTCGGAGCTCTTTTCCCCCAAACTAAACAAAGGAAATAAAGCAGTAACAGAAGTAAAAACATGGTCACTAATGAGCACTGCAGACAGGTGACAAATCCCACTCTGTGAGAGGGATGGGAGGAACTGTTCAGAAAGGCTGCTCTTAGGCTAAGGAAGCTCATCACCTTATACCTTTAAAAACCAACAGACAACTTCCTAGCAGGCAAAATCAATGGTGTAACTTCAGTTAGAGAGAAAACCCCAGGTGAGATGCTTACAGTGAGATTAAAGAAGAGTAAACCAGTATAACTTCCTTTGGCTAAATTGGCCTTTGTAACCATTCTCATTAACTAGAATTTCCAATGTTTTTTGTTACTCTGAAATGGGGTCAGAAACGACTACTCCCAGAAAAAAAACAATGTTATTTTATCCTACATGACAGTGAAGCTCCTAGCAGAGTGATAGATTAAAGTAACACACCACGACAAAACCCAGGCACAGCCAGTATTACTTATTATGCTGTAGCAACATCCCAAAATTTCATGTGATAAACCAGAGGGAACTAGAAGGATCCTTGTTTTCCCTGTGACAAAATGAAGCAACAGGATTTTCTAGAAGAAAAGGAAATGCTGCAGAAATGGACGAAAGCTGAATGGAAATACATGGACCACTTACCAATAAATTGATAACAATGGCAAATAATCACATCTGAAGAGGAGAAACTTGCTACACAAACTCAGTAAGAACTTAAAGACAGTGAAATGCACACAGAAAGGTGGCACACACACATATTTAAAGCTTTACTCATTCTGCTCCCAAACTTGAAGAAAAAACATAGAGAGCAGTGTTGATACAGAAAAATCAAAGGTGAGCAATTCAGACCTATATAGACCCTGTAAGACTGAAGGCAGGTATCAGCTAAGAAGCAGCAAGGCCAGAGCTGCTGTTGTCCAGTAAAGGAGAAATCACTCCCTAGGAGTTCTTAATCATGAGAACTCCTCAGGTTTTCCACAGGACACCGGAGATGTTCCTGAAAACAGTCAGGATGATTTCACCAAAACACTGGACTTGTGAGATATGGATTATAACCAATTGGGATTTGTAGATTGATAGTGTAAGATTCAATTAGCCAATGGAACGTAGCCTTAACCATATATAAATGTGCAATAAATGGCATTCGCTTGATCACATTGGTCTGGTGCATGGTGGCCTTGCTCCTCCTCGTATTTATTGTTTACTTTAGAGCAGAAATCAGCATCACCTCTGAATCTCTTCTCTCTGCAGACTCACCCGTGGGTTTGTTGGTGCCACGTAACAGGCCAGGAAGACCAGCTTGTAGGAGAGCTCCCGGACGCCCAGGGCACGCAGCCCACGGATTCCCTCGGTCTCGTAGCCCTCCGTGCCCACCAGTCGAGAGCCGGTCTCGGCGCGCAGCCCTGCGGGAGGGAGAGCACGGTCAGCACCGCGGGCCCCAGGGTGGGCAGGACGGACACCCGGGCAGCAGCAGCAGCAGCAACAGACCTGGTGTGGAGAGCTGGGACACGTCGGGCACCACGATGAGGCAGCCGGTGAAGTCACACTTGTCCCCTGCCTGCGAGGACTCCACGGCCTCGGCACGCAGGATCACCTCCACACTGCGCGGGATGCTGCCGCGCGGCAGCTCCCCCTGCGTCTCCTGGATGCGGACCTGGGCACGCAGGGAGGGGGAACACTCAGCAAACAGCACCAGAGGCCAGGCTGCTCCCAAAGCTGTGCTGCTAACACATGCAGGGAGCAGCATCTGACTGCTGCCATGCATGGCCAGTTCCTCTGGCAGTAAGACAACCAAAAATCCCTTTGCTCATCAGCACCCAGGGAGTCTTGGACAAACTTAAGAGGGGCCACACTGACAATTCTGGAAACTGCAGTTAACGCAGCTGACATACAATATTACTGCAGGATGTGGAGTGCTGAGGACTTGGGAGTGTAAATCAATCTGCAAGGCACCTCTTTTTCTACTTGCATAAAACAACTGCCTGTGATGTACCAGCAATGAGACTAATGATGGCTTGAATAGGTGGGGGTTCAGTGGTCTACTTAGACAATAAATGTCATGCAACAAAACTGACTTGATACCATTAATAATTTCCCCTGCTTACACATAAGCCTTCCACAGACAGAAAGAAACTTTGTCCAGAAATTCCAGCACCTTTTCTTGAGGTCTTATCCTGACAGAACCAAAACTAACTGTCTTCATAGTGTAGCAGATCAAACAACACCTTTCAAATACCACAGGTACACCATTGTTAGTCATCACCCCCCAGCTTCGCCCTGGTACCTTTTGGAAATCAACAAATCTTGATTTGTTCGTGTCCAGCAGGAACCTCCTTCTGTTGGCACAGACTGGGTTTCTGCAGATGTTTGGCTGTGTGTATTTGAACTGCTGCTCCACGTCTTTGATGACTGTCTGGCAGTCGAGGCACATGAAGGTGCCGCTCACCAGCTCCGGGTGCACGGGGTGTGTCCGAACCACCTGCCCACTGATGCGCAGCAGGGACCCGATCCTGGCCGAGGTCAGCTCTCGGATCCTGGTTAACACAGAAACTCACAAGGATTAAATCACTGAGGTGACGGTTCTAGGCACAGGATACAAAGACACAACATGTTTTTATTCTATTAGAATTACTGTAGCAGACAAAAGAAACAAAGTCACTAAAATACATTCTCGTTTTATGATTTTACATAAACTTTTAGATTAATACTAAAGGTCAAACCAATGCAAAATTACTTTACAGCACACACACACTAAGTATTTTTTTTTTATTAGAGAAGTGGCATTTATTTGTGGAATATGACAAACACAAGTATCTGATTGTGATTCACAAACGAAAAACTGTTTCAAAAAATATACTGCACGAGGTCAGGAAACTTCTTCACAACTCACCTAGTCAACTGCATATTTCACACTATAAAGTCAAAACATTTTCAGTTTGCTTTCCCACATTTTTCCCAGTAGTAAAAGTGCACAAGTTTCTGGAATAATGATCTTACTTGTGTCTGGTAGGCAGGTCTTGGAATGCAACATAGAAGTCCTTGTTTGCAGGAACATTTCCATGGTCTCTGGCAAAAGTCTTTGTTGCTCGACAGAGATAAGGATAAACCCTGAAATATAGGAAAAAAAGTTCAAATTTTACAGAAGTGATCAAAATGCCTTTGCTGTTTCAGACTGCAGCAAAGGCTGGGATCACATTTCCAGGTTATGGCTTTTAATGTCATGTTATGTAACACAAGAAAGGGAAACTAAATATGCTAAATGTGAGATTACTGCATAATAATGTTATTTGCATTATTGCTTGATAACAGGCATTTTAAAGTCTCATTTTATGACACTTTTATAACTACATTAAGAAGTGGACCTTCAAAAGAAGTAACTGGCTCATGAAATTTTAGAGTTTATTCTGCATTCCCATACTGATCATCTATTTCTTTACCAGAGTAAATGCCTGGTTAATTCATGGTTTTCAGAGAGGAATCCACTGAGAAACGTTTTGAGCCAGTAAAACAATAAAATCTTAAATATGAGTGTTTTCAGGAAAGAAGATAAATCTCTTTTTTTTTTTACATAACAAGCAAACCATTATGGGCCTGAGACTGCAGTAGTGCTCAGCTTCACCTGTAGAACTCCTCCTGGATGGTGGTGGAGAGCTGCTGGTTGAACTGCTCCAGGTCTGCAAAGCTGACGACCAGCGTGTTCCGCTCCGGCCGGATCAGCTCTTCGGCGTCACGCAGGTACTTGACCTCCCCATCGCTGTTCTGGAACCTGGAAGGGATTCAGGGAAACGTTTCAGTCACACATCAGGCAGCAACTGAGTACTTCTGAACTCAGGAGAGAAGACAAAGAGAAGGATCGTTCACATTAAGGCATCCCACAGTCCCTCGCAAAGACCTTGTCTAACAATGTTTCTTCTTCCATCCCCTTTTCACACCTGTTCTATCAACAATCCAGCACAGACAGGTTTACATTCCATATAGCAGGAGTGATGTCCCAGTGCCACAGTTTTATTTAGGGTTTAACAATGACTGCACCAGCAAACTGGGTTTTGCTTCCTCAGGGTGACACTCACGGTTTCCTTATTTGACAGGGACGGGCCCCTCGGAAGTCAAAACACAGGGAGCAAGATGTATTAACCACAGTGTAACATCCAAGCCATGGAAAGGGTTTTCAACTGGCTGCCACAAAACATTGTTATAAAGGACCAAATGCAGCTAACAAAACACAGAATCAGACTAGTCTAGGTTGGAAGGGGCCTTAAAGCCCATCTCGTTCCAACGCCCTGCCACGGGCTGGGACATCTTCCACTAGGCCAGGTTGCTCCAAGCCCCGTCCAGCCTGGCCTTGGACACTTCCAGGGATGTCGGGTTTAACAATGATTGCACCAGGAAACAGGGTTTTGTTTCCTCAGGGTGACACTCAGGGTTTCCTTATTTGACAGGGACGGGCCCCTCGGGAGTCAAAACACAGGGAGCACATCCACAACCTGGCTGGGTAACGTCTCCGCAGAACAGAAACCGCCGCGAATGCTCTCTGGGAAGGAATTTGCCAATCAGAGAAGCACCGTGCTCCCTTCCTATACCCCAGCAAAGCACACTGTCCCTGGCAGAGCCGTTCCTCAGAGCACAGGACCGCTTTTCCGACCGAAGGCCGAGGGGCCTGACCGCCGGGCCGCAACAGGCTCTTACCAAATGGCGGCCCCTCTGTGAGGCGCTTGCGGCCCGCCGCCCGCCCTCCCCCAGGCCCGGCCCCGGCACTCACTCCTCTAAAAAGTCCAGGAACAACTTCTGGCACTTCTCGGCCACCTCATCACGGAGCTGCTGGTGTTGCTGAGCCGCTCCCCCCGCCCCGGCCGCCGCTGCCGCCAGGTCCATCCCGGCCGCTGCCGCTGCCCCGGGCCGCTTCCCGCCACGCCGCGCACCACGTGGGCCGCGCGCCCGCCGCCCCGGCCAATCAGCGGCCGCCGTCCCTCAGAGCTCCGCCCCCCGCGGCCGCTTTCGCGCCAAAGTCTGCGGGCGGGGCGGGCACGGACACAGCAGGGCGGGGTTTGTCAGCGCTGTCCGGGACACAGACACAGACAGAGACAGAGACAGAGACACAGACACACAGACACACACACACACACACACACACACGCACAGACACACACACACAGACACACACACACAGACACACAGACACAGGCTGATACCGGCTGCGGGACACGAACACAGCGGGAAGGGGTTTGTCAGCGGGGCACAGACACAGCACAGGCCGATACAGGCTGCGGAGCAGGCACGGACACAGCGGGGCGGGGTTTGTCTGTGCTGCCCGGGGCACAGACACAGCATAGGCCGGTATGGGGCTGCAACGAACCTTAAAGCTCACCTAGTCCCATTCCTCCCTGCCGTGGGCCGGGACGCCTCACACTAAAACCAGGCTGCTCAAACCATATCCAGCCTGGCTTTGAATACCACCAGGGTTCGATCATCCACAAACTCCCTCAGCAACCTGTGCCAGTGCCTCACCACCCTCCCAGTAAAGACTTTCTAATATCTAACCTAAATGACCCCTCTTTCAGTTCGTACCCATTACTCCTTATCCTCTCACTAGGCACCCTTCAGATACTGGGAGGTGCTTTGAGGTCTCTACATAACCTTCTCTCCTCCAGGCTGATCAGCACCGACTTTCTCTGCCTGTCTCCACAGCGAGGTGCTCCAATCCTCTTACTAACGTCATGGCCCTCCTCTAGACTTGCTCCAGCAGCTCCCTGTCCTTATGCTGGAACACCAGAACCACGGGCATGGAGATGTCAGCTGTGGGCAACTTCAGCAGCTGGAGTTAGCACTCCTCTTGTATCCCAGGGTGCTGCTGAGGAAGCTCAGATCCAGGGAATCCCCACAGGGTGTGCAGGAGGCACTGGGGCAGCTGCTCACTGACAAGACATGCTCTGGCTGCTGAACGACTGGCCCCAGGAGAAAAGGGTGTAAATTAAGCCAGGTGAGGGTCAGGCTGTAGTTTGGACACCTGGCTCCTTGTTGGCACACAGGACAGTCGAAGGTAACATTTGCCAAGTGGTGCCATGGCTGACAGCCATTCCCGAATGGCAGCTGCTGGCACAGGGTGCCTGCCAGCAGGAACAGCTTCAACAGCGATGAAAAATTGCTTAGAACTGCTCTGCCACCTGCAAAGTCATTAATCTCTGCCTAAACTGGGAATTTTGCTGTAATTAAGGCAGCCAAGGGCTCCTTTTCAGTTCTGAAACCCTTTAAGAAGTGCCAGCAGCACCAGCCTCCTTCAACAGTGTTAGTTCATGTGACAGTGCACTTGCCTCAGTGAGCAGAGACTTAACTGCAAAACAGTAAAGAAAACAAGAAACTCATAGAACTAACATAACTTTTAAAACACTTGCAGTGAATAAATTCTGTGTTTTGTGAGACAATACTAGCAAAAATATGCACGAGTTAGTTGCGAGGCTTATTTTAAGAGAATAATTCATCTTAGGTAATTTCTGCTTTTTCATAATTTTTCTCTACCAAAATGATAAAAAACCCCTACAGCCCCACATGCAGATAAATACCCAAAAAAGGAACAGTAAATAATTAAATCTCTTTGGGCAATTTGTGTACTCTAGAGGTGGCTCTCCAGAAAATAGTTTTTCCAGGCTCTTTGGCCAGCATGGACATACTAAAAGGCTGTTTGGTGCATGGGATGGAGGGTAACTATGGACTCCTGTGGCCTGGGTGAAACCATTCCACCATATGGGATATGCTGGAAGCCCAGTATGAACTGGAGTGCAAGGCAGCCATGTGGTGTTCCACAGTGGACACTGTCAATGTGTTCCCCTCCATCCCTTTGGCAGCAGTGCAGGCCACAGTTTGCTTTCACACAGTGGTGTCCAACACTCCTGAACTGACAGGCACAGGGTGGAAGCACAAAGTTTTCCTGCTTTTCCTCTGCTCTTTCCCTGTCCCACTGGGCAAGAGCAGGCAGCTGTGTGGTGCTGAGCTGCCAGCTGGGGTTGTCCCAGCAGGTGTGGGTGGCCATGGGGAGCCCACATTTGGCTGCCCAAAGAACAGCCTGAGCCCCCTTTCTTGCTGGGCACATTCACACAGCTCAGTGCACACAGATGGGTGTTCACAGGAACACGGTCTAGTTAAACTTCTGAGGCAAACTGAAGCTTTGTGTCTGTTTTGAGCAGATGACTCCCTGACTATTCCTTACCAACACTTATAGTTCCTTAGTTTAAAAAACTGCACTATTGCAATTACCATCTGTGTATCATGAAAGGAAAAACAAACAAACCCCATTTTACCTGGTGGACAGACAGCAGCAAAGTAGACTCCATGTAAATTGCTGATTTTCCTACAAGTTACTGGAAATAAAGGACAATACAGGTTTTACTTCTCCAGGATTACTAAACCAGAGTTGCTACCTATGAAAGCAAAAAAAAGTTCTGAAATTACTATTTGCAAGGTTTCAAACTATGCTCTAAGACTGTGCAGCTCCCACTGAGGTATCCTGTTAGCACGACATTCAGGACAAATGCACTTTGATTTATGATCATAATTATTTTCTGTTAGCTAAGAGAAACTCATGAAAGGATCTGCATACAAAGGAGTTGGGGCCTCCATCCAAACTCTTGTTCTTGTGCAGCTACTGTGAATAAATCAAACCTCAGCCTGAGCCTGAATAACTCTTAACAGAATTGGGATGAGCACAGTAGTTACAGCAATGTATGCACAAAACCTGCTGCCAACTCTAGAGCAAGAAACAGTCCTCAGAATACTTTTTTTGTTGGCAGGAAATTTAAGCCAGAAATTTTGCTCCTGATTAGAAGGATGTGCTTCCGAAGTGGAATATATTACCAGTTCCGTATGAACAAAAGTAATTAAATTAAATTCACTCCAGTTGGCTTAGCTGAATAAACAACTGTTTTGAAACTTGGATTCATCAGTATTAAGTCTGTGAGGATATGCTGTTTATAATCCACTTAGCTTTGCAAAGTACAACTGGGTATGCTGCAAGATTTTCAAGTTAATAATTTGGGGAAGATTCCACAATAAATGAATTACAACAGACTCATAAGCAAAGCTGCAAAGTTATTTCTTGAATTGTTTGACTTCTAAATGAAGTTTAACTTCTATACTTCCAGTCCTTTACCTGACTGACCTTTAGTCTGATGGTTTTCTAATGGAGAACTCTTGTCACAAGACATTAAAATTAAGTCTTGTTCAATGGCAGCTGCAAAAGGTGATTTGCCCTTTTGTGAAACTCTACACAATTTATACACAGCCTCACTGACCTTTTGGTAGCACAGCCAATATGTGACTTCTCTGACATTTAAAAATCAAGGTAGCAATAATAACACAGACTGTCTAAGCCATATCTCCTACTGAAAGCTTTATCATGGAAAATGTTAAACAAAAATTAAGTCAGGAACTACAAATATATACGAGTATTAGAGTAACTCTATTGCAGTGTCTCAGTAAGGAATTTAATCCTTTGCTCTTTGGCATCAACACTTACAAAAATGCTTTAAATTTGAAAAACAACTCTCAGCTGCAGCCCACACAAGGAAGTTTCAAGTGCACTGGTTCCTCTCCAAAAACAGGGCACATCCGCTGGGCTGGGAGGAGCAGGACGAGGAGAAGTCGCTTTGAGCATCACTGCAAATTGAGGAGGTTCAAGTGAGTGATTCATTTGAGAAAAAGGATGTCTAGAAAGAATTTCGGAAGTACTCTTAGAGAAACACCCAATTTCTCTAAATGTACAACAGTTGGGCTGTTGACAGCATTTATAAATTTTAAAAAACCCTGAAATAGGCTGGCTTATATAATTCTTTTTTTTTTTTTCCTTGGTAATAAGATGCATGAAGTCCTTGGTGATTTGCTTTGCTTGTTATCCCAGAGGCTGGGGCAGGCAGGAAAACACACGACCTGCTCTCAAACTCGCCGTCCATTTATTTTCTCAGAATATTATGTATCCCTTGTGTATTCCAGGAGCATGTGCAAACTTCTATCCATTCTCAAACAGTAACATAAAATAAAGAACAGGTCTATGGCTTGTATACAACCTTCAAAAAAAGAAGGGGGCGAAGAAGATAGAAAGAAGAAAACAAAATTTAAACTTTAGACAGTTATTGCATCATGAAAAAAACCCCAAACAAACACTATTGATTATTGAGATCATCGATGATCTCGGAGGTCTTTTCCAACCCAATCGATTCTATGATTCTATGATTATTGTCTTGAGAGGATATAAAGAAAAAAATCAGAAAGACAGATTTGTATCTAATTTACTTTGAGAGATTTATTTCAACCTATTTTCACAATTCAAACAAAGACTTCTTGTTAAGAATGTTCTTCTGACCTGCTTCCCTACCTGCCACTTGTGTAAATTAACAACTGGCTGGTCTCCTGATTTTTAAATTGCAAGCATCCAGTCACTTTACCTTTGAGACAATACTTCAGAATATTCATTCTTGCTGACATAAGTTAAAAATGCAAAATGGTTATTGCATAATTTATTAAAATGTTTAGAAAAATGATACAATTTAATGTGACACTAGAATACTAACTCAAAGTGTCACATTCCCCTTAGAAACGTGCACAGTTGCCAATACAAAGAATCCTGATCTGTTAAAATACTTTAAATAAACAACTAAGGATAAAAAAAATGTGGCACTTCAGAAAGGAGAAATTTTTTTAATTGCATATCACAATGCTGAAATCAATACAGGTTCAATGCTTGCAGTGATGTGGTGCTTGCAGGGCCATCTCCAGCTCTGGGCAGCCGTGTGTCAGGGCGTCAGCCGCTTGGGATCCCGCGGGAACATGGATGTCTGGCGGACGTTGTGCAGCCCCAGGAACAGCATGGTCACCCTCTCCAGCCCTGCAACACCACAGCAACCAGCACTGCAGTCAGCCTTCTGTTCCACACTCTCAGGAAGCTACAGGTGCTTCCCAGCCTTGCACACCAGACACTGAGGTGCCTGACTGTGCAAGGAGCTAAACCAAAAATCAGGAGTTTTACATCAGTGTCTTCTGCCAAGAGCATCATTTGGGACATCCACTGACAAGCAGTGGCACTGGAGACTCAACCCTACTCTGAATCACTTCAGGATATCGGAAAGACTAAAGATTTCAGAGCAGAGGTGGGTACTGGGAGAACTGGACCTTGAATACAGGAACACAAGTACAGTCCAAACCAGTCTCAACAGCTGCTCAGTAAGGGATTTGAGTACCATAAGCAACAGCAGTAAAATCCTGCACTTGGGGAAGTTCATCCCAAATCCTCTGCAGTACAAAACTGTACATTCGCAATACACATCCATGTAACTATCTGATGATATCTTTATGGTAGTAAGTGTTTCACTGGTTGTTGTGTTCTTTCTTCCTGAAATCTCAGAGGTTATGAGTGTCCTGAGGAACATGGAGGCACTTCCTAATCCATGGGGCTGTATCAGCCCCCCAGCCATGCTGAGGTGAATCCCAGATGCATCATACTTTTTCCATCACGGCCTTCCTATGTTAAGATTTCCCCCTGGAACAGCTTGAACCCAGCAGTGTTAATTCTCATGGCATCTCCTGTTCGGCTGCTCCTCGGCCTGACCTCTGGGATGTGCCATAAGGAGCATTTACTCTCCAGAAAAGACGCAGCTTCAGCTTCCTTGACGTCAGTTCTGACTGGCCTAAATTATTTTGGATCATCAGCAAATGCTGCATCTCCTCAGCTCACCGGTACTGTGTGACCACCAACACTCACACTTTGCAGATATCTCAGAAGGCAAGTGCAGAAAGATTGAATCAAGGAAATTATGTTTTTTATTGGTCTAGGGACCTACAAAATGTCCTGTTTCCATACACATGAACAGATTTCATCCTGCTAATGAAAGCAATGTGCAAAACTGTCGGCTGGTATCATTAAAATGCCTTAAAACTGTCTTTTTTTTTGGTATGTAAAATACTCACACCCATGACATGAAGCCTATCAATACCTTTGCTGAAACAACCAGCATCCAACTGAGCAGTGACACTCTGTCAAATCCCTGCCAGAGCAGAAGCAACCACTTCCTTCTCCTCACTGCAGAACAGCTTCACCAAAGGCACAGGGACCTGCAGCTGCTGGAATGGTGGTGGTTTTGGTAAATCCATGCATAATACAGTGTGTTCTTGCCTCCCTAAACTTCCCTCATTGGTGGAAAGTGAAAGTGATGTGCCTGCCTAATGAAATGGCACTTTTTCTTGTGATCACCTACTTTTTAATTTCAAGACTTTGCCATTAATATTTTGCCTATTTATTTTATGATGATCCTTATATTTTAGCTTCTCTCTTTGAATTTTCCAGGACAAACAGCTCCACAAACTTACCTAACAAGGCTACTATTATGAATTTTATATTGAACTCTGCTTGAGATTGAAAACAGTGTAAGACCAAAATAAAACACAGACACTCACCTATTCCACCACCTGCGTGTGGGGGTGCTCCAAACCGAAAGGAATCGATATAAGCCTTTATCTTCTCCAAATCTAGAAAGCAAAAATAGCTGTTTCTCACCTGCTTAATGAACCCCAAGCCAAACATATAAGTGACCACAGGACTGCAAACACAACAAAAAAATGACAAACCTGCAGTGATTTGCACGTATCAATTATCCAGGACTATCTAGAAACTATAACTGTGATAGTTTTGTTTTATAATTTTGTTACTAGCTCTTTGTCAAGGAGTTGCTGAGGAATTAGTTTCTTAATACCACCACTCTAGATGGTTAAACAGAATTAGATGGATTAACACTGAGAATGAAACAGTACTGTGAGTTTACCACTACTGAAACAGTACTGTGAGTTTAGCACCACTGCCATGTAAGAAATTCTGCCCCAAGTTCTTCCCCCAAAGGACACAAATCCAACCTGTAATCTGTTAAAGGGACTCATTACCTATGCCGTGGTGTTTGGCTCTCTCTGTCAGCAGCTGAGGGTCGTGAATTCTCTGAGCCCCAGACAGGATCTCCTCCCCCCTCATGAACATATCATAAGAGTTAGAGGTTTTCTGGAAAAACAAAGATGAGTTTATTTCTACCCACACTTACTCCATTTGTGGCAAACATGCACCTCTCAACAGCTTCACTTGTGATATCCAAAGTTGTGCAGTTTATTTGGAGCCTGCCCAGGAATTACAGCACTTTGGCTCCTTCTCAATGGACTGGAGCTGATTTATTAAACTGAAGTTCATCATTTGCCCTTTGACAAATCATTACACCTCCACGTAGTTATGCCAGCAAAGGATGCTCCAAATATATTTACCCTGAATTTAGGAATCAACTGTGGAAATGTAAAAAATTGTATTTTATGGTAAAGCATCTGCTGCCCTGGGAGAATGTTTTTGCCAGTTTTCAGTGATGGCAGCAGGAGATCTCTTCATAAAGCTCTCCCACACGTTCTGGTATGTTTTCACCAGTGAGGAACAACTGAAAACATTTTACAAGTCACGTAACATTGACCAGATCTTGTTACCAGAATTTTAATTCTAACAGCAGATCGTAGGGGGATTGGAATTAGATGATCTTTAAGGTCCCTTCCAACCCAAACCATTCTATGATTCTGTGATCATATAAATGTGCCTTATCTATATTGTCAAGTTATTCTTACACAGCATAATTTGAACTGAAAAATAAAAACACATTGACAGAAAGAAGAAATTTTACTCACGGGGTTGGCTGGATCTGGCATTGTATAAAAAGGCCTCACAGCAAGAGGGTATTTGTCCAGAATATAGAAGTCTGTGTCGTACTGAAAGAAGGTAATTTAAAGCAGTTAGTACAAGAGAAAATTATATAAAGAACAAATTACAAGAGAAAGATGCAACCACTGAATCTTTGAAATAAGATTAAAAACAAATTCCCGGTAACTTCCCACAATATTATCTTAAAAAAATGAGTCATAAATGAAAGTGGTGTATTATTTCTCAATTTTCCAATACTCCTTTTAGTGTAAATTCATAAATGTTTAGCAATAAAATGTGTTGGCAGAAGTAACAGGTACTTTCCCCAACCCCCAAGATCTCATCTTTTCTTATAGATTTAGTTAAAATCTGTGGGGTTTTTGTTTGTTTTATTAATTTTAAGAACAGGTTTTGGAAGATCCTATCCTGCTTGGTGTACTCTGTATAAAATTGTAGAAATAAACATAGAAGATTGAAGATGGTTTGAAATGGTTTAATAAAGACAAAACTGACAGTAGGTGGAATATACAGCACCAAAATGGGGATGCAGTCAGACAATTAAAAAATGCTTATGGTAATCACAAACTCTTCACAACTTCTGCACATTCTGAAATGTTGTATTGTCAATCATTGTATAAAAAGTTTTTCTATGAAGCAGGCATTTATACCAACCCAATGACTCCCCAACACCAGGTCTGAGATTCAACATCAAATTTATTTATTCTAAAATAAGTGTTACCTTTTCCTTTACCAGGCGTCCCAGGAGCTTTTCATTTGGTGTGCTGAAAGAGACAAAAACTGATTTAAACTTGTACTGATTACACACTTCATAAAGCCAAAATGATTTCAAGTTACAGATATGCTGCACCCTGACCCTTAGAAAATCTAGTATTTGTTTCTGAATGTTTTGGGTTCTGTAGGCAGAAATTGCAGCAATAAAGTATATTTATTTGTTTCTAAATATTTTGTACTGGTCCTACATATCCAGTTTAATTAACTGATACCTAAAGATGTTCCTGCTTCTAAAACTACCTGCTAATCACCACACTCTGATTACTGAAGATCTGTGTCTTCTATTTGCTACTTTCACACATCTTGTATATGTGAGAAACACCAAGAACAGCTGCTGAGGAAATTATTTTGCTCTATCAAATCCCTATGATTGGAACTTTATTTGATGCACAGATTTATTTAACTGTAAAACAACACACTATCCTAAGGGTAATGGATGTATCATGAGAAAAAACAGAAATGTTTTTATTCATTAAGTGTCTTTAGAAAAGTTTATACATAACCAGTTAGTTAAACCATCCTCCAGTAAATAAATGGCAATGCACCAAAACTGCTTAATCCTCTTCCTGAGAGGTGGAAGGAAGAACTGCAAAGATGTCACTGAGACCAGAGAATCTTTTTGTCTAATCCTATTCCAAAACATGGACAATTCACATGAAGGGCTGCAACTGACAGAGAAACAAACACTTCTTATCCTTAGAAGGTTCAAGTTGCTCTCACTTCATGTTTTAAGTTATTTTCTTTTGGATTTCAGAATTTGTATCTACAGTCTACATTACAAGAAAGGACTATTTTCATGTCCACTTCTCAAGACACTTGGACATAAGTACTGTTTATTCCTCTAAAAGCTGTGGTTCCTTCTCGAAGGTTGCCAGGTGCTCAGGACAAACTGACTCTGCAGTACCACATTCACATTTATGTGCTGCCAAAGTACCTCAGATCCTCTTCATCCCCCATCTCAACTCCAGCCTCCCTGAGCATGGCCACACCTTCACGGTACTCCAGCCTCAGAGTCGGCTCCAAGAACTTAAAAGGCTCACACGGGAACTGTTTGCCCACGGTCTGAATTTCCGTTTGGAATCTGCATACGAGGAAACCAGAACAGAAGCCAAACACACAACAATCAAGAACTTGTACCTAACAAAGATTTTGCAATGACAATACGTTTGGCCACAAGAGGTCCCTCTTGCAACATAAAAACTGTATAAGCCACTTCTGGAGAAATTCTGAACAGTCCTAATGAAATGTTTCATCAAACTTAGTGCATCTACTTCAATCACAGACATGTTAATATTTTCCTATTACTTCTGTTCAATTCCTTTTGTAAGAAATAATCGACTAGGTCAAAATTCACAGTAACAACATTGAGAAATCATCCCTTTCATTTGTAATATTTACCTGGGTTCTTCTTTGATTTGAGTAATATCCTATTTCAAATATAAACAAGAAATTTCAGACTGCAGAGATGAAAATACTTGCCTGTCTTCTAGCAAGACATTCTGATTTGTAAACAAATGAAAAGCACTTCCTAAACTTTTGGTCTGGTTTTTTAATGAGTCAGACTGTGAATAATGGAGAATGACCTTTGCTGCTATCAGGGAACAGAGGCAAACCGGTATAATAATTTTTAATCAGGAAACCTTTTCTATATAGTAAACATCAGCATGATTTTCAAAACAGAACAATCTACCTGTAGTGGCACAAAAAGGACGTTTTAAATTAATGATGGATCATTTCTGTTAGAAATCCCTTCCAACAGCAAACAGCAAGTCTCTCAGTGCAAGCCAACACACTGCAGGAGCTGCTAAAAGTAGTTTACTGGCCCGTGGCTTGAGTGAACTTTAAAAGTCAGACACGAACAAATAGTAAATAGTGAAGAGCAAAGCAAAAACGTTTGTTTTGAAGTTCTGATGTAGATCAGATTATCAGTGATTATCTGACAAGCTGAGGATAAAATGCTCACCCACTTCACACCCCAGGGCAAGAGATGTCAAACAAAGGAAGTTGCTCATTAAAAGAAGGAAATGCTGTTATTACCTTTCCTGAAGCCCCTTGAATATCTGCACCATGGTATCTGCAATCTCATCTACCACCTCATGGTAGTGATAGTTAAAAGCCATTTCAATATCCAGGCCAACAAACTCAGTCAGGTGTCTGTGCGTGTTGGAGTCCTCAGCTCGAAACACTGGGAAATCAAACAACAGAAATTATAACTGGCCTAAACTTATCATTCCACTTGGAAAAATAGCACTGACAACCACATCAGCACTGGGATCAGATGGACATGTTGTCCTTACACACGAAAATCCCTGCTGAAAAGGAAAGCTGGCAGCCTCAGAGCACATTGGTACAGTGACAGCAGCCCTGCAGCTGCCGCTCCAGGGACACGGGGCAGACACACCCTGGAGGGGCAGGATCTCTGCTCAGACCCACACACAGGAGTTAAAAACAGGCAAACTTTCAGGCAGGCAAGGGCTTTCAGATTTGAAAACTGCTCAGAGGAAGTGGACTTGTACACGTGTGTGTCTTCTGGGATGGGGTTTTTTTCAGCTGTGAGCGACATAAATATGCCTTCCTATAAACCATGACTCATTTGTTAGTAATTAGCAAGAAATTTAAGTTCTTCTGAATTACTTGGAATTTTTTTTTTATTCTATAAGCTGTTACTGACTTGTTTTCCAGCATTTACAGGTTATGTATCTTTAAAGCATTTGAGGTCTTATAAAAAAAATTTGTATTACTTGTTTGAGAAAGAGAGCACAGGACTGGAAATTATTAATTTTTTATTATTCACTAACAGCCCAGTTTAGAAGTAAGCATGCTCTAAATAATGTTGTTTGGGACATGTACAAAAGTAATGGCTACTTATCTGTTAATGTGCCATCTCAAACCTTGGTTGCCTCTTTTAACTGGTTAGTACTGGGCAGGTAAAGGCAGTTACCAGGCCCGTGAACAGGAAGCTGAGGCTGCAGGTACCATGGGGGTGTTCCATGGTTTACCAACTTCATCCCATTACCAATTTCCAATGCAACCCTATTCCTCCTCCCCACAGAACAGCACTGGAGCAGCATTCCACCCTCACTTCAGCATTTTAGTTTTGTTCCAGCAACTTCTCTGTCATCTTTACTCTCATTAGTTGCCTGAACTGCAGTTTGTGTTTAGCAGTGAAACTGCATTAAGTGAAACCACTGCGAGCTCTCAGCGTGCCTGCTGTCTGAGTGCTGCAGCTGCTAAAAGCCATCCAGGCCCACTTCACACAGTGGGAGAGGCAAAGCTTTCCTTACCTGGCCCGACACAAAACACCTTGTCAAAGTCAGCACATATGCACATCTGCTTGTACAGCTGTGGGGACTGAGCCAGGTAGGCACTGGTTTTGAAGTAGGACACAGTAAACACATTGGCTCCTCCTTCACTGGCAGCTGAAAAGTAAATGCTTTTGTAAGTGATCATTAAAATAAAAACATAAAAAATAAATCAGAGGCAGAACAGCAGATCATTGGTCTAACATTTAGAGATCAGATTTTTCTACAGAGCATACTAGAGAAAAAACATGTGTTTGCATCCATTCATGCCAAGGGAAATTCTGCAGCTCAGAACTGTCACACCTTGCCTTGCAAATCTGCAAACTCAGCTGGGGTAGTTTGAAATGTTACTGTTCCTCAGCTGGGAGGTGAGTATGTTTGCACCACCCCCACTCCCTGCAGCCCACACTGCTGTGTCCCCAGTCCCTGAGGGTGACACAGCCTGCAGGGGTGAACGGCAGAGCCTGGCACCAAACTGCACATCCTGCTGTGCCAGGACCATCCTCTCTAACTGAAGGCACAAACAGCTCTCAGCCAAACCCAGATCGACAGGGGACACGTGCCAAAGTGATAGAGCTTGTTCTCAGTTTGAGGCAGGTTTCACAGACAGTCAGTTACCCTGAGGGCACAGAAACCAAGAATACATCATTTGTACCCCTTGCTGCAAACTGCCTCCCAGAACTGCAGCACTTCACCTGCCACTCCCCAGCGCGGGACAGGAGGTGTACAGTGCTTTAACTTGCTAACAAAACATGCCAGCAAAAGATTAGTTAATCATCTTTGAAAGGTCTAAAGTTAATCTGACTCTAGGTACTTACTATTATTACTGACCATTCCGCTGAGATGTTTCTTTTCCTTCATCACAACTACTCGCACTGAAACAGTTTCAGTGGGTATTTACACTTATTTTTCAACACAGGTAACTTTTAAAACCTCAGATCTTAGAACAGCTACATTATTTAAATCTGAAGTTTAGTGAGGATTGGATTGCCTTAACTTGGTTCATTTTACAAAATCTGGTCTCATTCAAACAATAGGATGCTTGCTTGCCTGCTCTCAATGCTACACTGCACAGAAAGAACAGCCCCTTCCTCAAAGGTGCTACATAAATAAACTACTTGGAATTCTTTCAGTATTTCACATTTCTTTAACATTCTGTAGGAAAAAAACTTACCTATTCTCCAACATACTTTCTATGTTGAAAGAATAGTTGCTTACATGTATTTTGTTTAAAAGCCCATTTTTTAAATCTAAATCAAGAGCTGACTTCAAAAATATAAATACAGAAGTCTAAAATTCACTAGGAAAAATGTATCCATTTAATGAATGTACATACAATGAGAATAGCACAAATACTTTGGCCTAATTTTCCATGCCATGTCTTAGTGGCATCAACAAAACCCCAAAGAACACCAACAAGCCAATTTGACTTTTGAAAACAATACAGCAAAGCAACAACAGAACTAGAAGCAAAATACACATTGCCAGATCCAAAGTCAGGCTGAAGCTGTTATGCCACATGTCCAAAGAGAAAAAGGGCTACTACCACTTTCTATTTAGCCATGTGCTCACTGCTGAAGAAGTGACACATTGTATATATCATATTTCACACCATTATATGTTTATAACTTCTTTATGATGGAAGGCACTCAGCAAT
>JAWWEV010000172.1:5846683-5861582 GCA_035583235.1 Hafferia zeledoni | reverse complement strand
GACTGGAGTTGGACCAAGGGTTGGACTTGATGATCTCAGAGGTCTTTTCCAACCCAATTGATTCTGTGATTCTATGAATGTGCTTTTATAAATTAGAGTGGGGGATTTTTTGATACTGAGGATGGAACTGGCAGTGCTCAACACTGAGAACACTGGAAGAACAATGCATATGATCAGACATCTGTATTTAACCAAATTAAAGCCTAATGTGCAGTGTGGAATGCAAAAATGATGTATATGTAATATTTGTGTTGTCATTATTTTAACATCCAAAGTCAGGAGAAAAGTGAAGAACAACTCTGACACCTGTTACAAGCTGCATCTAAACTAGAAACAAAACTTCACGTTTTTAAAATACAAACTTACTCCATTTTTGGCAGACTGAGCAACTGTAAAACAAGCACACCTGTAGCTGCTGGATCACAAATACAATACCTGAAATGATTTTGGGAGTCTGAATTTCCACAAATCCCTTGCGAGTAAGAGTTTCTCGGAAAAGCTGACAAATACCAGACTGAAGGCAGAAGATTGCCTGACTAGTGGAGGTCTATAAGAAGAAGATAAAATAATGAATCCTAAGTTAGTTTTTCCTAACTCTATTACTTTTTTGGGCACCTGGAGGGATGAATCTCTTCCCTTCAGAATATCTTATTACTGTATCTGCCCAAACAGCGAAAAGTGCAAATCAGTAATTGTTTATTACACAAAAAGAAACAGCAAAGGAAACAAGAGATGTTATTCATTTCAATTTATGGCATATTCAGTTATAAAGGAGGCACTATGGTCAATTCTGCATTTTAAAAAATAACTGATTTATGAGATGTGCTTCTGCAAATAAAGGTTGTATCGTGAGAAATTGAATAAAAGCACTAAACCTATTAAAAAGCTTTCAGCACAGCGAACTAGACCAGCTGCAGTAATATACAGTGCACGATAAAAGCAAGGCCATCAGGAACCTACAGAGGGTAGAAACGGTTGTCTGTTAAAGGCGATCAAACACAGCAGGCTACAAAATTCATGTGAAAACACAGGCACGTGTTAACCAGGTACAACCCTGCCACAAAAACATCCAAGGGCTAAACTCCCACCACTCAAACAGTCCACTTAACACCTGCTCACATGAACTCAGTTCTTTTTTCACGCTTTGAAAAGGGCATTTAGCTGAAAGCAGAAGTCGATTAGGCTGAATTGATCATCACCTTTTTGTTTATGTACGTGACACAACGCAGCTGCTTCTCAGGTTAGCACATACCCACACTACGGGTTCCTCTAACACTTTGGCATGACGAAGAACAAAACCACCTCAGTGAGGGCTGCAGACACCAAGAGACGTCAGCACTGAGCCCGTATCTGATTTTGTGCTCGCAGCCTTTGCGAGGTGACACTGAGCAACCTGAAAGGCTATGAGGAGTCAAACGAATTCCTGCAAACGACCCTGAGAACGGCTCTCCACGCCAACCTGCGTCACAGCACTGTTTACTTCTCCTTTCTGAAAGGTACCCAGCTTTTCAGTTAGGGCAACAAAAGCCTTGTGGGCTTCTTCACATGACTCCTACCAAACCACAACACAAAAAAACCCCAACCAAAACAACTTATATAAGCACACGAATTTGGACACTTTGGCGGTAGAAACGCTGAAATAAAGCTCCATCCACCATCTCTTCAGGATAAAAACAGCCCTTCACCACCAAACCCGAAGAGAAAACTGCAGTAATGCTGCAAATCTGCAGCAATTGGGAGCTGTTTGCCATTTTAGCTGACCAACCAAGTATCTCAGGGGCATAAGTGGTTAGACTAGTAAATAATCGCTGGCAGTTCTCACTGTCTGATAGCACAAACCACAGCCGCTACTCCAAGTGTTCAAAATGAAGGAAATGAGGTTTTGAGCAACAGTTACAAAAGTACCCTCAAAGTTTTTCACTTTTTTAACGTGGGTCTCTCAGAATGAGACGACTCTGCCTGAGTTCTGGGCATAACTTGGCAGCGTTACATCAAAGCACCAGGAACATTCAAAGGGATTTTTGTTTTCAGTAACAATCTCCTACTTAAAAGTTGAAAGGCCTTTTCCAACTCGATATTTGGGTTTTTGATGAACTAGACACATTTCCGAAAATGCAGTAAAGAGATAAAATCTGTCAGGTGTATGTAAAGTGGGATAGTTACAACGCCTCCCCCACCCTCCTGATGGACCTACACCAGTTTGATGCCAGAGCAGGTGAAAACGCTGTCCTGAGTCACACACTCGCAGAAAGAAGAATGGTTGCTAAGCCCAGTCTAAAAGCAATTACCTGCTCTGACCTAAAACTGTGCACAGAAACAGCCAGTCAATTCCCACACAGTTCTGCACTAACAATGGCTTGTCAGGCAGTAACTCCTCCTGGCTTTTGTGAGGATGCAGGGCAAAGATTCTGCCTTCCCAAGCCATCTATAATGATAAATTATGCTTAGAAACAGTAATTATGAACGCAGCCAATTTCACAGAACTGGACACTGAAGCTTTTATTTAACTACAGACCAAGAACAAGCAGCAATTCTCTGCACCTCAGATTCGATCTGACAAGACCACTCTTCTTTCACCAAAGGTGGCTGAGTTTCAGTGCCCATTCATTCACAGACTGCCAGCACGGATAACTGCTGGGAATTTGGGATACTGCAGTCTCCTTGTAAGGATTAAACAGACCAACAAGACATCTGAGATAAGCTCCTGAAGAACTGCACCTGCCAATTTGCAGCGTAGTCAAATCAATGACCTCAAAAGTTTCATGTGCCACAACTTCCCAAAGATTTTAAGGATGGAGAAAAACTCCTCAGATTTAATTAAGTTCTTTGCATTGGTATGGTGTTTAGGACAAAGAGAAAATTAATTCATCTGAAGAAAATCATTCAGTAACTGAGATGCTGTGTATATATTACCATGATTGGCACAATGGTAGGTAACAGGGTCACCCACTTGAACTTCCACACTTGGTGCAATACAGCGAACTAAAGACAGAGACAGCTGACAAAATTAAGTGATTTACCAGTGCCTGAAAAAAAGATTTTACCATGGCACTCTTTTCCTGAAGTGTTTACTCCAATATGAACTCTATCCCATACACACTGACAAACTACCTGAGACTACGGCAAAGACAGTAAATACTCCTTCAAGAGTTAAACAGAAAGAGAAGCAAACTTATAAATGTTGCTGCAGTTAAGAGTGTTAATGTTATAACTCAGCCTGCAAAGTTGACTTTACAGGACAACTCATTATTTTCTATCATCAGCTTTGCTACAGAGAGGAGAAAACGTGTTCAGCTAATGATGCTGAAACACAAGTGTCAATCACAACCTGACTCTAATTTCACCTGTTTATTATTCAGATGCCACAAAGGAAGGCATTAATAACAATAGAACCGATCACTATAAGCAAGATTATAAACCCAATTATCACATTTCATTTGGCACAGGCTGCAGTGGCCAGAGGTGTTCCAGCAGACCTGAGGGCAGCTCACACCTCAGGGGATTGGATCTCCCCAGGTGAGGACCAGGCACAGACCTGCGAGTTCTAAACTTTCCACTCTCACCTCAGCTGTAGAATTTGTTTTCCTCTCTGCTGCTTTTTGCTTTTCTGCCTGCCTGCTGTCCTAGCTATCCTCCACCAAGAACAGCCACTAAGTGCACAGCTGGCTAAATAAAACGGGAAAACAATGCAATCTATAGTCTTTTCACTAAGATACATTATTTCAAATTATGGAAATAATTTTGCAATTCCTTTACTACATACAGGGCAAATGAAGGTTTTGCTAGGAAATAGAATTTATATTAAATAACATTTTTTCACCCCAAAGTGACTGAAGTCAACTTTTATTCAAATTTCAGTATTACTTATAGTATGAGAAGAATATATTAAGTTTGTGGTCTAAATGACTGGGACTGTGTGTCTTCAGCACCCACAACAAACTGTACATTTGCCTGTTCATTACAGCTTGAATTTGGTCAGGAAAAGCACAGCTTTTGCAATGAGTAAATTGAATTCAACATGAAATAAAGCTTGAAGTAATCAAGTAGCATCAAAGAGCATTAAGATCAGTGTCCAGCTGGATTATCATATGGCATAGCCTGACATCCACAAAGTGCTAAAGACACAGTTTAATGTCTATGCTCTACCCTGAGCAGCACAAACAGGGTAATACTGACCCTAAAAAGGCTACACTTTGGTCTCAATGAGCTGTGCATCAGCAGACACAGCTACAGCATCAGAACTGCAAACCACATGCAATTCAAGCAAAATTTGGACAGATAAAAGCTCTGCTGAACATCAAAAATAAGCCAGAGCAAAGACATCAGTCAGGCCCGTTGTAAAACTGGATGAACCTGAATCTATTGGAGGACACTAAGAAGCAAACCACAAAAATCAGTGTTTCACTGGTCTTTTCTTCATGGCTTTTCATCTATCACAGAACTTCATGAAACATGGTGTAAGTGGGTGTTTTTAGAGACACGGGAAGTCTACACACCACAGAACACCTCAGTTAAACCCAGGAACAGCAGAAAAGTAACGATGTAAAAACAGTCACTACTCCAATTTGCCTTCTTTAACTGTTTTGGTAAGTGAAGGGCAAATCAAACATCTCTAGAATCAAGTGGTTTGACTTTCATTAAACCACCATGAAAAATCGATACCTGGGTCAACAGTGGTTTCCTCATACTTGTCTGTGGTTGTGTGAAACAAAATCTGGTCTAGGCAAGGACTTTTCTTTCTTCTTACCAGCTCTCCTTTCCTTACAGCCCCAACCTCTCTACTCCAAGCATGTGATCTGTACTTCGTGAGTTAACTCAGCAAGAACAGATTCATTCTTCCTCAGTCATCATTCCTTGGAAATGATTTTTAAAACCCTTCCGCCCTAAATAATCACAATTTTCTCTCCATACATCAGAGTAACAACTCCAGCAATAGCTTGGGATCTTGGGAATCAAATACTTCCCATCTCTAACCTCAAAAAATATAAACCTATCAGACACTTCTGAGAGGTCTTTTGTCAGCAACCAAAATGCAAGACTGTTTATAATTCAGTGCAATACTCAGCCTATTTTCACATGAACACAAGAATGGAATTCTTGCAATCTTTGTAGAAAATTTTGCATATCACATCTCCACTAATGTAATTTCCTTATTATTAATTGCACGCCTTCCATGGCATCATAATCAAACTTCACATACAGCACAGCAGGATGGAGTGGGGCTATTTTTGGAAATCCAGTCTTTTTTATTCACACAATAACTAATTCTCACAGCTCCACTTTATCATGACTTGGTCCTACCCAACAAACTCCCTGGTTAATCATGACTTATAATTAGTCAAACTACTTAATTACTTTAAATACTGAATTTACATGGAGAAAAATAATTTTAGTTTCATACTAAGGACTTTTTTCAGTCTGAGCCCAGCAAAGATCTATGCTTTTTTTTTTCTTAAATCTTCCTCCAAAAAATAGCATCTCTAATTTTTGATGTTCAATGACCTCCTTCTTCCTTAAAAAACTGGGGCACTGAGGAAACCAGAACTACACGATACAAGTACCTGTGGTTGGACTTCCTCCCACACTTGTAGGAACAGATCAGCACAGCATCTTTGCTACATCTATCCTGCTAACACTCTTCCCTGCTGCCCTGACCTGGTTTTCCTGGAAGGAAGAGCTATGGGAGAGCAGTGGCTATCCATGGTTTCAGGTAACACATCACGTTTCCCAATCCTCCTTAGGATATCCCAACTTGTGCAGTGCATTGAAACATCAAGGGCTCTTTGAAGTCCCATTTCTACTCCAGTAACTCCAACCTATGGAACCAAAATCACTGCACATCAGTTACTACTTTTTGGGGGTTTCTTTTTTTTATCCCAGTTATTCTGAAGGACAAACTGCCTTTGCATCCCCACTCTTATGATTCCACTACATACAATCCTTAGGATGTGAACATACACATAGGCACATGTGTCTTCCCTGGGATTTCCCCGTTCTCCATTAAATACCTTTCCTGATTATTCAGCATTCCCTTCAAAAAACACAGATCAAAGTAACACATAATTATTTAGATTCTTCTTTTGCAGAAGCAAAGCTCCTGCAGAACAAACAAGGCAAACTTCTGAGTAGGCAGACACCCTCAGCTTCATTCCAGCCAAGGATTCCTCCATGCCGTTTTTCAACCAGTATTTTTAACCTTTATTTCCCTTTGTATTATTTCTCTGTTCTCTTCGGGGTTCGTGGTTCTTTCCAGTTTATTATTTTTGTTAATTTAATAGATTTTCTTAAGTTCCTCTGGAGTGTTGTTGATTATTTTTATTCACCACTAAGTTCAAGAATCCCAGGACTCTTTTTATTCACCACTAAGTTCAAGAATCCCAGGACTCTCCCTTCAATTTATTTAGTGCACAGCCTTACCAATATTGCAGGCTGATGGTCCTTCAAATAAATGATTTTCACTTTCAATCATTAGTATAGAACTCTGAAGCACTTAAATTTAAGACTGATGAAGACACCAATATGACGAGATACTGAGCAACCTGACAAGTCATGGCAAATTGAAGTTGCTCAGTATTAACAACTTTGGTCCAAGTAAAACAATTTGCACAAGTAAATTTAGTTGCTGAAATAAGATAAGATGTGAAATGCTTTAATTATCTCAGTGCCAGAACTTTTCCAAATCTCCCCATAAATGACTTTTGTGTTTCATTTCCCAGGTCCATAGATTGATTTACTGAGAAACTGTCATTATCAGAACTGCGAAGTCAGTTCTAGATACACAAAAAAAATTAGCTAAGCACAGTCTTCAATGAATGAAAATTGAATTAAAATTTTAATGTGGAGAGCCAAAAGTGGGAAAAGGCCAGGATACCTCCTGTCAATAAGAATGGTTGGTTACTTACATACTTAGTGTTAGCTGCTGCTTCATTAAAAAAGAATCAAAATTCTGTAAGTAATTTAGTAGATGATTTTGCTGCTGATCAGAAAGAGTAAGTACTTGGGAGGTCTGTGAATTCACAGAGGGCTGTGCCTCTGTGACCTGGATCAAGAAAGGTGTGTCAGAAAACCAGGCAAACACATGAATGCTGTGTAAGAAACAAGGAGCATGAGGTTGGGAGAGTGGTCTGGCACAATTTCACTGCAAGGACTGCATTACAGCACCTCAACTGCACGTGACACTTAAACTGCCATCCTGCACTTCCAAACGGGTTTGGGTGTCAAAGACCACATCTGAGAAGTGTTGGCTCCAAACTGTCCCTATTCAGACACCTTTGACTTTTGTAAATAAAAAGCCGAGATGTACATGGCCACATGACTAATCCTAAGTGTTTGCCTTCAAGCTACTAACAGGTATTCTTTAATTAATGTCAATAAAGGTGAACATTTAGGATTCAAACCTTGTGTTTTCACATTACCACTCACAAAGAGAAAAACATGTTTACTTTTCTTCTGGTCAACAAGACACTGCCATCAAATCCATGACTTTTCCTGCTCCCTGGAGGTTTTTCAACTGAGATTGGCCGTGGCACTGAGTGCCATGATCTGGTAAAGGGACTGGAGTTGGACCAAGGGTTGGACTTGATGATCTCTGAGGTCTTTTCCAACCCAATCGATTAGAAATGTGAGGAATAAAGACTTGCAGGCAAGCCAGGCAGCACAGCATGTTCCTTACCCTCAGGTCAATGATTCTGTTGTCCAGTCTGGTATCTTGGTTTACAGTAGCTCTTCCATCCTAAACAGTTGTGCAAAAACACACAGTGAATACACACACCCAAAATATAAACAAAAAACCAAGACCCCAGCACAGATATCCTTTGGCTAAAAGCCAAGGGCTACTTCTAAGTTCAGCAGAATTTCTAGACCATTCTAGAAAGAACATACAGCACTGGCAGCATAGCAAAGCTTAAGCTGTAACTTCTCCCAGAGGTCACAGGCAGAACTCAGACTGAATCACAGACTATTCTGAGTTGGAAGGGACCCACAAGGATCATCGAGTCCAACTCAAGTCATTGGCCCAACAGGGGATTGAACCCATGACCTTGGCATTATTACAACCAAGTTTTAACCAACTGAGCTAAACTCAGCTATGGGGATCCCATCAGAAACACAAGACCGGAAACCCTCTGGTTTTGACCTTCTGCTGCAGTTCAGCAGATATCAGAGCTACAGAGATGTTGAACACAGCTCTGGAGAACACGAAGCAAGTAAAGTGCAATTCCAACAAACTCCCCTATCAAGGAAGCTGCTTTCATGCTTTTGTTCAGCTACAAAGACAATAAGAAGTATTTGAGGATGCAAAGTTTTCACCTCCTCTCCCTCCACTTCTGGTCGAACAGCATCATCCAGCTGGAGGGGCAGGCGGGGCTCAGCCGAGCTGATCACATAGATCTGAAATTGAGAGAGCACAGAAATAGCTGAGGCTCCGCTCCAAGGGAGGTGTGACTTACAAAGGGTATTTCTGGCAGGGACTTGAAACACTGTTTGCACAGGCTGGGAGCTGCAAGGCTGTGATTTTATTCAAGTACTCGAGATACACGGGTGCATTCTCATGACAATACTGGAAGTGCTTAGTTCTTGCTTTCCTTTTGAAAGATTAAAAATATCTTTTTTGCTTCTGAGAAGCACCAACTTGTGCAAGTACATATTGCCTGAAGGATGAGCCTTTTGGCATGAATGCCAGCTCTGAAACTACAAAACTTCACCAAGCTGTAGGTTCTGATTCCAGCAGGAGCATCCTGTTCTTTTCGTTGTTAATGAATTATTTACTTATCATCTGATTGTATCTGAAAGAGCTATTTCAGATTGAAAAATTTATGAGACACCCAAAACACAATCAGAGAATGAAAACCAGCTTGCCCTGCCTTACAGTTTAGTTACAGGAGCAGAATTTGATGTTCCTTCAGAAAAATCAAGCATATGACAATCTGCACATGTATTAAAACATGTTTCTTCAGACTCTGCAGGTTCTCCCCACTGCTCTAAGCTAAAATTTGCCTTACTGCTATAACAGCCATTGTACTGTGCTCCTGAGCAGTCTGTGTTTCAGCTGTATTGCAGGCAGAGTGGGGTTAAGAAACTTTACAAGGAAAGGATATTACATAAAGGTTTAAATATGCTTTCAATTTAAACAAATTATAAAGCTGCACTTCCTCCACCCTTACAGCACAAGCTCCAGGAATTCTGGATTTCAAAAGCTCCCATACTGTTAAGCCAGTGAGAGTTTATTTCTCCCCAGAGTTCTGTATTTCAGCCCATTGTATTGAGGGGAAGATTGTAACTCTGATAAAGAACAGACTTCTGACTTGCACTGAAAAAGCAAACTTTTTATTCCAGTATCTGCTTCAGTTAAGAATCAGACATGAGAATTACAAGCTTTTGCACCCAAATTGTTCTAGGGAGATACTTTATTTTACTTGATACTGTAATTCAAATGGCAGATAAAAATAGGAAAATATAACCCCCAAATATCTTAAACCCAGAAATTCTTAATGTTTACACATGATACACTGAAATTTGTAGTTTAAGGGAGTTTATTTCTCTAGCATGGGATTCCTTACTGAAAAAGTTTATGTGTGTAGATAGCCAGTCTCAACAGATAATCTATCAAACAATGAACCAGTGCTTCATTTGCTCACAAATTACCCTCTGAACGTGAAGCTCCACATCTTGCTGAGTGCAACCTCCAACCTTCTGATAGGCTTTCCTCACAACGCCTTCCACATCCACAATGCTCTCCTTGGTGATGCTGCCAACAGAGAGGGGACAGGACAGGGGGGTCACTGCATTCCACGGCACAGGCAGCAGCCCCAGCACTGAGACCAGGATGTTCCTGCAGCACAGGGACTGCTGAGCAGCAACACAGTTATGGATCCAGGTGAGGTTACCTTTACATTCATAATAATTGGGTAATGAAGGGCTTTGCTGGAATATTCCCAGCCACAGTGAATTCCAACTGGGATGGAAGAGTTGTGAGGGAAATAATGATGATTAAGCTCAGTGCTCTGCTGTTCTTTGTGTGTGAATACACGAACTGACAAGGCACAGGGCTCTCTTTCTAGGCCACAGACACTCTTGCATGTGTCAGCTGATGCAATTATCTGCAAGAAGTGTCTTCACCAGCTGAACAACAAACTGAAGGGAAGGCCTAGAGCTGGAGGGGAAAATCAAAACTGCTTCAGCTTGTTTAAACTACATGACTTGTTACTGAAAGATGCAAGATGCTTCTAAGTCATTTTTCAGCAAGAGGGGGCATCCTAATTGCTCTCCACTAACAGCCACTAATTGTACACTAAAACATCACATACCATCTAGAAAATCTTCCAAAGATATGACATAAAGTAAGTCTGTTATAAACAAACAATAAAAAAAGCCTTAAGAGTGATAGTTGAGAAAAAAATTTGTATGAGGGGTTTTTTTTACATATTTAAGGTACTTATTGGGCTTTAAACCAGTAGTTTTCTACAGATTACCTCACCCTCACTGGAATTATATTTTCACTCTGTCTCTTTGCTAGCTGGCTTACAAAAGGCCAAAATCAGAAAATAATTTTCCTTTTCACAAAAAGTGCTGCAACTCATCTTTCACTTCTCAGGCCTCCCTGAGCAGGCTGAAAAGCACTTTATTATGTACATCTCCTGAGCACCCAGGCCCTCAGACAGCAGGGAAGTGTCTGGCCTACAGTGGAACCGCAAATAGAAAGAGGTGAGCGAGGATGGCACTGGACAAGCTGGTCCCTGCTGTCCCTGGCAAAGCAAAGAGCCTTTAACAACCCTCACCTTTACAAGGCTGGCGCTGCTTCTACTCTGAGTAAAAATGATAAAAGTCTTGAAATATCTGATGACATGGAAGTAACAGTAGAAAATTCAAGCATCAAAAGTCTCAAAACCGAATGGTGGCACCGTAAGTAAACTATGGTTAACTTAAAAAAAAAAAAAAGGCAATATTTGAGTATTTTAGTTGCCTGTGCTATTTCCTTGATGGTAACACTTTCAGGTGATAGAACTTACTGGCAGCTGCTCTAGAAGTTACACAGACCATGGTGATTTCTATGCTTGACTTGCTTAACCATCAGATAATTCTACCTAGTGCATAAAATCCGAATGTTCTTCTGGTACATTTGCACTTTAAAATTAGAGCTGCAGTTGCTCATACCAAGCCTAAATTTGTACAAAGCAGAGGTCGAGAGCTGGCTTCAAACCCACATTCATTTAGTGATGGGTGAGCATCCATTCAGCTCCACTATTTCAGCAGAGGCAACAAATTCAAGAAAGGAATAACTGAAATGACACCAAGTGCTTTGAAATACACCCTCTTTCTGTTTAAAATTCTGTACAAAAAGACTGTGGAACCAATACAGCACTTCAGATGCAACAGCACGTGATGACAAGAAATGCACAGGGAATATCTGGTGCTAAAACTGCATTTAGTGTAACTACAAATCCCCTTTGCTTTTCAAATACATTTAAAAGAATTAGTTTTTACTCTCGTGTGAACTTTTCTCCCCAAACAGTTTCTCCTCTGTCTATTTTTCCCCACTTCGTTTTCCATGTCAACACTCTGGCAAATATCCAGAAAACACCACTAATGACATGAGGAGCAGAGTCTTCACTGAAAATAAAAGCTTCTAATCTGCTGAATGAAAGCCCTCTCAGTAATAAGTGCAAATAATGTTTTAAACTCATTGAAGAAAATTCTTTGTGTTGCGAAAAAGAAAATAATAGTTAAATCAAAACGTGTTGTATGATGGATTCAAAATCAGATTTCTGATCCCATGGTGTTAGTGAAGTCCTGACAGAGCTTTGATCAGAACATGCAAGGAATTCAAGACATGTAAAATGGTATCAGTTTAAAAACACAGGAAGAAACTGACTTTTACATCACTGTAACTGCAACATTGCTTTGCAGACTTGCACAACAGAACTGTAAAACTTTGCACTGTGATAAAATGAGCTCCCTCTCTCTCTTTTAAACTGGAGTTGCAATTAAAACGTGTTTCTTGGTCTGGAACTTTAAAACTGTAACATTCCTTAGTAATTACATTTGCCATAATTTTAATTGCTGAATTAAACTGTGTAGATCTCTGTATCCAAATGTGCAAGTAATTGCCTGGGCACACAAAAGCACCAGGGAGGCTCCTCAGCTGCACATGATCATCTTTGTATTTACAAACATTCAGCACCTCCTGCAACTTCCATCTGATAAATAAAAAATATGCTTTTTCTCATTCAAACTCCACATTTAGTCAGGTATGGAAATAAAAGCTGGTGTTTGGAGTTCTGTTTTAACTGTGCTCAGCAAGATCTGGAAAATCTGACATCCCCAGCACAGGGAGGGCATCAAATGTGAACTACAGAAACCTGGAAGGTGTTTCCTTGATCCCTACAGGTAATTTCAAGGATGTCACTGAAAGGGTAATTTCAGTTCAAGTTACAACAAGAAACAAGAAGTTTTAATGACATGCTGGTAACTCTATTTCTGCAGCAGCAGGACCAACTCATCTGGGTGATTTTTGATAAAATTCCCCTGGGTAACAAAAATACCCAAACACATCACAGGAAGTGAACAAACAGCAGAAAAGCATGGCAAAGTATTCCCAATGAAGACAACAATATTTATACCTGTAATTAATATCACTAAGGACTAGAAACTACATTAGTTGAATAATAAATAAATAAAATAAACTAATGCATGCATCATTAAGGATGATCACATATTTACATTAATATTAAAGAAGCCATTAGAGTAATAGATTCATAAAGTCCAATGCTAAAATATTTCTCTGTACAGCAAACTACTTTATATGTAATAGCCCAAAAGATCAAGACTATAATTACTAAAGTGTCCACTAGATGCCTTATATGTCCCTCTTAATTATGTGCATGTCTGTTAGCCAAGACTTTCTCTTTTAACCACAGGATTGCATCTCACAGGCTGTATGGCAACATCTTTCACCAACAGCTTCGTGTTGCAACCTGAACCCTGTGCTGGCCCCCCCAGGGGGGCACAATCAACATCTTCTTGATCAAAAGTCTGAAGAATAGGAAGAAAGTTGGTTATTTATAGACTTTAAGTAGAAAATATTTCACTTCATCTATAGCATCTATACTTATTCAGGCATTTTCCTGGTTTTTCTTCAACACTGTTCTGTAAGCACTCTGCACTAATTACTGTATTAATACATTATTAAATCTAAAAAATTAAATAATTGTCATAAAATATAATAATCAATGACACTTTATCTGACTGTCAATGAAACTGAAGGCAGTGGGGTTTACTTTCAAAGATTTTGTGCTCAATGAGAGCTGTGATGCTGCTGCACAAACACAGCAAATATACACAGAGCCCCTGAAAGGTGAGTTAACTGACCCTGCACTCCTCAGGGCCAGGTAAACATCTGTTCTTATTCTCTTCATTCCAAAGCCATAATAATCTGTTTCCTAAACCAATATTCTAACACTTGGTTGAACCTGGATGTCTTCTGGGAAAAAAAGAATACCTGCTTTTAAAGAATTTAAGTAATAAAATCCACTATGCATTCTTCATAATTTCCA
Organism: Hafferia zeledoni; assembly: GCA_035583235.1. Taxonomy (NCBI): domain Eukaryota; kingdom Metazoa; phylum Chordata; class Aves; order Passeriformes; family Thamnophilidae; genus Hafferia; species Hafferia zeledoni. The sequence goes on along the minus strand of JAWWEV010000172.1, from coordinate 5,848,032 downwards.
CTGGAAAAACCTCCGCGTTATTCCCCTTCTGAATTTCCCTGCCTTCATCCTCTGCTCACTGCATCCTGTCACACCTTTGTACCTGCAACTGAAGAACCCTCTACTGGCAGAAAACCTTCTTGCACAGGTACCATCAGACTGGGATTTAAATTACTGACTAATTTCCCAAGGATAAAATAGTTTTCCTCAGTCTCACAGGAAGGCAGATTGGCCTGACTGTGTATCATTTTATCTTGCAACTTCACCATCAACCTTTTCCAATCTGACATATATTCAGAGACAAAGACAACAAAAGTGGACTAAATGTTCCAGAAATGGTCTAATGACTGGCATATATTACATTAATGGCATTTTATTCCTCTGTCTCCAAACTCAAGAGATCTCCCAGCACAGCAAGTAAGAACTGCACGGGCTCCTGTCAAGTCAGTCTTCCCTCACCACCTCACATTTCTCTCTGTACTTTGCTACAAATAAATCCTGATGATACACCAAATCTGATAAAAGGTACAAATTCTCACTGAAGAGCATCAAGGTGATTTTTCTCCATGAGCCTTGGTTACCACACACTGCTGAGCATCTACTTTACCAGCCCAATTCCTGTGTCACCAGCAGATTTAACAGCTGCAATTTAACATTGTCTTCCAAACCGCAGATATAAAAATTAAACAGAAATGGATAAAGAAAATACTCTGCAATATCCAGCAATTTTCCTGGTATTACCAATTTACTAGCTGAAGAATTATGTCCATTTTTCTACACTGTGATTTATTTTCATAGAGGTTTACCCTTTTTATTTTTCCCTCCATTTTTAGTCTCTTTCCTGTATTTTATTCTCTGCTACAGAGAGCCACCAAGTTACTTCCTCTGCAAAGGCACATTTGGGCAGCTAAATTAGAATCTGTTAACCACCTCTGCCAACTGCGATCTCATCTCACGTGGCCCTGGCAGTGGGGCGGCAGGAAAGGCTCAATGCTGATAGAAAAAGAGAAAGAAAACCAAAACCAACCACACCCAACACTCGATGGAAAAAGCAGGTTGATAATGACTAATTGCTCCACTTGGCACCTCTGCTGTCTGAGGAGACAATTAACTCTTCCCCTTAAACAGCATCCCGTGCAGGGCCAGGCTGAATTGGTTCTTCCGATGAATGACAGAACAATTCCCAGCTGCCAATCCAGGATCTCCACTGGCTGTTGGCTGGTGAAGGGACTGGAGCACGAGAGCTGTGGGGAGAGGCTGCGGGAGCTGGGGGTGTTTAGCCTGGAGAAGAGAAGGCTCAGAGGTGACCTCAGCACTGTCTGGAACCACCTGAAGGGAAGTTCCAGCCAGGTGGGGGTTGGTCTCTTCTC
>JAWWEV010000172.1:5835265-5846583 GCA_035583235.1 Hafferia zeledoni | reverse complement strand
GGCACTGAGTGCCATGATCTGGTAAAGGGACTGGAGTTGGACCAAGGGTTGGACTTGATGACCTCGGAGGTCTTTTCTAACCCAGTCGATTCTGTGATTCTGTGATTTCCAAAGTTCAGTTCGAAACTTTACATGGTTAAACTCACAGAAACTTCTCTGTAAACCTGAGCCAAACCAGTACTAAGCATCTTTCACTAAAAAGAACTCACATACTTATGATCATGGAGATAATTAGTATATGAATGTTGCTGACCACAAAAGGTTATGAAAGTTCTTGGTTTCCATGTGCCAATATCTAAAAGAGGAACTGGTTTGTTTATCATATAAGAGAATTTGTACAAGAAATGTTCATTATTTAATGAACTCTCATCAAAAACACAAGATCCAGAATTTCACAAAGTTGTGGAAACAGCATGAAAATAAGAGAAAGTAGCACATGAAAAATACAGTTTATGTACTACCAGTGAAAAAGTTATAAAAATTGATATTTAAGGTACTTGAGTTGAATGTTTTCATCAATAAATGTGTATTTGCTCACTGACTGTGTAGGAAATGAGATGATGAAAAAGACACTGAGGAAGGCAGGGAAACAGGAGAGCTATTTTTAGACATCTCAGACATGCCTCATCTGGTAGAAATAATGGCATCATTCCTGAGCAGGTGGAATCTGGCAGGGAAGTGACTGAGGACAGGCACGTCCCGGGCTCTGCCCCAGGTGCTGCTGCCACAGTGACCCCACGTGCACTCAGAGCCAGAACAGCAGAGCCTGGAAGGACAAGAGGCAGTGGCAACGTCTGACAGAACTGTAGGAGATAAAACACTGGAAAAAGTGAGAGCATGGCAGGATGTTGATAAAACAGGTTTGTGGGTGGGAAGGATTCATGAGAAGATGATTGCACTAATGGTGTTAACTAAAGCAAACCCCCAAAAGAACACCCAGAGGGCTGTAACAGAAAATTACACCATTCAAACAAAGTGATGATGAGAATGCAAGCATTTAAGAACCCAAGTTCTGAGTAAAATGTGCTTGCTGTGCATTAATAGAGGCTGAGGTACCAGGATTCAGCAAGCAAATGCTGTCCCAAAAAGGAGCAGCATGAAAAGTCAAAACATGGTACAAACATCAGGGTCTGGCGACTCAGGAATTCACAGACTATCACAGACTATTCTGAGTTGGAAGGGACCCACAAGGGTCACTGAGTCCAACTCTTAAGTCAATGGCCCACACAGGGGATTGAACCCATGACCTTGGCATTATTAAACCAAGTTTTAACCAACTGAGCTATCTCAGGGTTTTTTAATTCAGGTCTGTCCCATCCAGGAAAGTGGTGAGATGACAGGGAGTTGGGAAGAACGTAAAGATGAGCTTCTGTCTGATTCAACAGCTCACTGCTGCCAGAAGAGAAAGCAGCTTTGCCCCCAACTCTTTCCAGATAGCCCATTCCACCATTTACCATTCCCTGCTAGCTCTGAACCTCCATAATCAAGTGTAAATCACTAACCTGTCAGAAAACTAATCAAGTGGAAAAAGATTAGTGAATCACAAAAAAACATCATGGAAGGTTTATAAGTGGCAGTGCAGAAAAGAACAAGGACCAACCTCCCTCTTGTGTGCTCCTAAGCACAAGCTCTGCCACTCATGAAATGTAAGAAATTCAGCTGGGGAACAAAGAACCACAAAGAAAACTGAAAAACAGAGATATCTGAGAGAACTGTAGGATAGGAGAGTGAGATCACAACTAAGAGTTGTTCCACTGTTCTGTGGCACAAGTTCCTCCACAGAGCACAGGGAGACTGTTGGTGGGTTAGAGGGAGATGAATTAGGCAACAAGTACATTATACACTTAATTCTTTTCAAGGATTCCAAGTGCTGGAGCGAACAAACCATTTCAAGAAGAAACAGAACACTTCACTCTGGCTCATAAACACCTGTAAACAGCATGTTTCACACTGGCACTGCCAGCACCAAGCACCGCCAACAGCAAACACTGCTGGTTCTGTTTTCCCGCTGCCTTGAGCCCCATCAGCAGAGCCATTATCCCAACATTGTTAACTTGGCTTCTGGAAGTCTGTACCACAATGAATCCTTCCTCTCCCTGACATATTGAAGGCTGAAGGCTGTAGCACTTTTGCAGTTAATTAGTGGGGGCTCCCTTCTCAGGCATGAGAGTAGTGCCAAGAGCTACAGAAGCAACTCCAGTGCCACAGTTAAACATCACTGCACCCAACTGGTCCACATTTCTATTTCTGAACAAGTAGACATACATGATTAAAAGTTCTGCTATAAAACACATCCATCGTGCAAACATGTTTATTACTGGACAATCTGAAAGCATAGTCTTGAGGCCAAATAGAAGGGAAAGGTAACTTTTTTTATCTTCAGAAACAAAACAAACCAAATAACTGAATTCAAATTCATATTTTTTAAATATTATTTAAATATTTTTTTAAAAAAATTTTTTAAATTAACTTAAAACCTTCATTAAACATTCTAGTGCCAAAAATAAGGTGTAAGTAAGATTAAGTAAGATTAATCCAGTGCAGAGAAGTTACTCTTAATTTCTTCAACTCAGTAAGCTACTTGGAACATGGGACTTTCTCACATCAGTTTTCACTATAAGATTATTACTACACTGCATAATACACAGCATGTCTTGCAGAATAAAACCCCTGACCATGTGCAGACACACCAACACCACACACAGAATGAAGTGTCCCACTAAGCTCAGCTTGCCAGACTTTTTGTTAGCCAGCTTGGAAGCAAATGTAGGTTGTCCATGGCAGAGAATGCTGCTTCAGCAGTTCAGAATGAATTTCAAGCCTGTTCTCTATTTTACCTTTTGTCAGTGTAATGTATTCAAGGCAATAGAGAGCTGACAATTTAAATAACTACATTTTAAAACAAACGAAGCATTGATGTTAATGTGTGAAAATGGTCCCAGCCCCTGGGAGTCCTGGTTCCCACCATTGTTTACTCTGACAACAGGATATAATTGCTTACTTACTTGGCAGCGAACTTTACCATCTGCTTGCTCGCATGCTGTCCCACCGCCACCAGAGCCTGGATGTTGAACTGCTGCTGACGCAGGACTAGGAAGCACTGCTTCCCTGAATACAAAGAGAAACAGCACAGGTGTATTGGGGACAACTTACTCGAGGTCTTTGTGAATGAATGAGAAGAAATGCTTTGCTATGAGAACGTTCAGCTGAGCTTTCCAGTGTGTGTGTGTGTCTGTGTGTCGCTCCTCCACAGACCTGCACCAAACCGGCAGCTCTGCATGAGCACACACCCCCAAACACTGAGGTAAATAATTCTGCATTACATCCACAAACACGGGAAGGCACATTTGCTAAAAATAACAGTACATAATAGTATTCAGACAAAAGAAAACCAACAGTTATAACTTTTAAAGTAACTTTTTCTTCAACTGCAAGAAAGAGATCAAACTTTCCCTTGTTTCTTTGCTCACAACACTTCAAGTCTAAATTATATTCAGAGAAGTTTTTTCTCATCTTCTCAAACCAAAGCTGTACAGTTCACTTTGCAAAGCTGCTCTGAGAGAAACAGGCTTGATTTTGCACTGCAGGGACTAAACCAACAATGTTCTCTAATACACCACACATTGAGAATGAAGGGGTACAAAAGGAGGATTGATTCAAGTGAATGACAAGAACCTAAAAGATCCAATTAAAAATTCCTGGAAGAGCAATTTAATAATGAACAGCTTAGGGAAAAAGAAGTTACTAGGAATTAACAATAATTTACAACGAACATAAAACATTTTAAAATGGGTATTTCCAAGTCAACAAAGCTCTTTCTAATCTGTTTAGGTGGCAGTTACAATCATTTCATGTTTCTTCTCACGTCTCTAATAACCATTTACTCCTCAACTTAGATTTAAGGAAATATGGTGATTTTAAATGCTCTTCCTAGAAAGAGACATTATCAACAAACATTTCATTGTTGCACCAGTATCTGATAAATGCATCAATAGCACTTCAAGTTGACTCAAACATTGTAACCTTTCTACTGAAATGGTGAGAATAGGAAGAAACCAAAAGCTTTGTTACAGCCACTTCCCACTGATTGTTCACTTAGACTATAAAACAATAAATCCACATACACATAACTTGAAAACTGACACTAAAAAGCCAGTTGTAGTTTTCACTTGTAATTATGGAATTACCATTCCTGACACAGCTACAGAGAATTTAAACAGTATCACAAGATAAAGGCAGAACACTCAACACACAATCTCACAGAAAGGAAAGCAAACATAGGAAACTTGTATGAAACATTATTAAATATTAATATCATAATTATCGGAAATAATTAACCTTGTCCTATGACAAACAAAATGCAGCTAAATTAATTACATATTTTCAGAAATCAGAGCAAAACTATTTCTGTACTGCAGAGGTGTTCAAACAAAAATGCACAGGTGAAGACACCTACATGTCACTCAAGCAGTAAATATTTAAGGATAAGACCATGAAATAAAAGGAGGGACCTGCTACCACAGGATCATGGAATAGTTTGGGGTGGAAGAGGCCTGTAAAGGCCATCCAGTCCAACCCCCTGCAATGAGCAGGGACATCTTCAGTGAGACCAGTTTCTTCAGAGCCTCATCCAAAAGCCTGGGGGCTGCACTTAATCCCGAGCCCTGCAAGTCTGATTGATATCATAATGCATCATAAAAGGCCTCAGATCTGTTTGTCATGAGAAACAGTAGCTGTTTCCATGAAGAAAGAGGATGTTGTGCAGGACACAACCATTTCATATCACACAGCAGATAAGTGATCAAACAGACCTCACTGACAGGACCAGTTAAAATATCCCAGTTACAAAGACTGGAGGAGGAAACAGAACTTCTCCCAGGAGAGCCAAAGGCGTTCAAAATAAAGTATAAAAAACCCAAGCCATAATCAAATCCAGCTCATGCTTAGATGCCTTTCCAGATCACAAGATGGGGGAAAAGGAGGCATCCAAGTGAGAAAAAATTGGGATTATGGGATGTATCCCATATGTTTCAAAATACACAGTATTTAAGTGAAAAGCTAAGACCAACATTAGTGACATTCAAGAGGAAAATATCTTAAGTGTCTATAAACCAAACCAATACCATGTCCCACAAGAGTCCCTAAAAAGATGAAAAGTTTCAGAAGAAATTTGGTTAAAAAGGTCTGACACAGGATAATGCAAGGAATGTTTAGTCACTGAACAAATAAGAGAAGACACTACAGGAGAATTCCATCAAAAAACACAAAACCAACCAGAAATCCAGTGTCTTTCTTGGATAAAATCACAAGACCTTATGGAAGAAAAGGATGTAAGAAAGGAATGTGTATGACAAGTAAAAATGTTTGGTGGCCATATAAATTAATATATTGTGGGTTTCAGACATTGGCCAGCAAAGAGAAAACTTTATACAGTTTATGATAAAATTTGGTCCAGTATTTAAATTTCTCTTGTTGTGATTCTTATTTCCAGATGTTTAATAAACCTTTGCATTCATAAAACAAAACCAAGTTCAGGTCTAACACACTGCACAAGTTTCAGCTGCCTGGCCAAGCCCAGACCAGTTTCCCAAAGGCTTTTCCACGATAAATGTGATCAGTAGCTTGGGCTGGCTTTAAAAGAGGGCCAGAAATAACATTTATTTAATCTACAATAAAAACCACAGGCCCCCAAGCATTTTAATTTCAGTACAACCCATAGAAATTCCCAACACCCCATTCTTTACACATCCTTCAGTTAATTCCATGAGACTTCATGAGTGACTTGCTATATGAGACAGCTGGAATCTGCAGTTGTTCCCATTCATTTTTTTTGGTTTATTGGTCAGAATCACACAGGGTTAAATAAAGGGTATGTTGGTTGTTTAGGAGTCAAATTTAAGTTTCTCAGAAAAACTAAAGCTATTTTTGTGTAACATTTTCCTGTTTCCTGCAAGGCTTTCCTTTCCATAATGGTAGGAATAGTGCCATGATGTGTGTGGGAAAGGCTAACATTACTTTTTACCCTTAAACATTTGCTTTTCTTGTAAGATTCTTTCCCCCAAAGCATAAGTAAACAAGCATATGGCATTCCCAAGCAGCAGTCCCTGAATGTCAGGATTGTTCTGTGCTGTCAGACTGAGAGGGACAAGAAGCACAACCAATAAATTCAGAACACTCATGGCCATGACCAGCAACTTTTGCTTTCATTCCTCAGGCTGTGTTTAAGTGTGTTGAAAAAAGCTGTGCTACTTCACCAAACCCAGTAGCCTTTCCTGAGGCCAAAGGTGAAGGATGACAACCAGCTGCAGTGAGTGAGATGCTGCTGTGAGTGCCTAAATGCATCAGTCACACAAGATGCCACAGATCAGTGCAATTCAGAGGCAAGAACCACAGCCCTTGAACCTCACGCTGCCTTCAGGGTCTGCAGAGACACCTGCCCTGAATACCCCACGTGCTGTTAATGGTCTGAACTCTTTCTGTAATTGCAAAAGAAATCCATAAGGATGCTCTTGTTTGTGTACTGACAGTAGCATTTAAATCAGATGGAGTGTCTCCTGTCTGGACAACTTGGCATTGCAATGTCCAAGGGTTTTGCAGCTTTTGGGGCTGACAATTCTTTAAATAATAAAGACAGACTTCTACATAAGACCACACTGGGAAAATTGCAGGGGACTCCCTAAATTTAAAGATTCTAATACTACTTAAAACATGCATCACATGTATATATTTACATGCAGCTCCTTATTTTAACTGGCTGCAGTACAGACACTCATTAATAGGGACATTTTTTAAGAAAATGACTCAAAAAGAGAAATGAATCTGTGACAATATTGTGTACTGGATTCCTGCTCCTAATTTGCATCATTCCCAATTTTAAACACTACTGTTAAGTTTTGCTCAGGAAGATGATTTCTTCAAACTCTTTTCTTTCAATTCTTGGAAAGACAAGGTATTTATATCTCACTACAGAGCTGCCAAACACAACTGAAACCAGTCAACAGTTGTCAGTCAGCATCTGATGTCAACTGAAAGGCCAAAGCCTGTTAAAGTTTGGTTATGGCAACCTGGTCTCCAGAGAGAAGTTCTGATTCCAGGGAAGAAATATGGCTGTCAGACAGCCAAGTATGGCAGCCCACACTGCAGAGAGCCCAGAGAAGGATTCTCACTTTGCCTTGTTGAAGAAAGATGATGCTTCTTATCTGAAGCTCTAATTGATATAATCAGATACTGGTAATCAAAAGTAAAACTGAAATTTTAACACGGATTTTTGTTTCAAAGAAAAGGTATGGTGGAAATATTCATAGGCAGCAGAATAAATATGACCTGTCTGATAACTGATACATTTATAATAAAAGTATATTTTACTGTAGAAGCTTAGAAATGGTTTACCTCACAACTCTTAACATCCAAATTATGACTATAATATTTTTGAACTCCTATTATTTACAATTGTCCACATTATTTAGCAATTTGATAAACCCAAAGTTCACATTTACTACAATATAATAGTAATACCTGATTTCCACACTGCTGGAAACTAAATTTCCTTTTACCTCTTGGGAAAAGAGAAGTGGAAAAGGAGAAAATACCCAGTCAATGTGAATACTGAGGGAACACTGAGCAAAATTTTCGTGTATGCAAGACTTAAAGAATGGGCCAGGAAACCAAAATAAACATTCAGGTTATACCAAACAACATGAGGAAATAAAACTAAAATCCTGGAGGCATCTCACCTTTAGCTCTGCTTGTGTGAATCCTGCCACGAACCCAAACCTCTTGGTCAGCCTTCTCCTCTGTCAGGTCTTTTATGCGAACCAAAACTCTGTCTGAATCACAGAAAAAAAACCAGAGATTAAAAGTTTTGGGGGTTTTTCAAGAAAAACATTTTTCACCTCAAACTTCAAATACACTATGATTGCCAAATTTGTATTTTACTGTGTAAAATAGTTAAAATTTATTTTAAGAGGGAACCTGTTTGACAAGCTCATCAAGCACTGCTATCACTGCCACTCTCAGAGGAGGGTTGATCAGAAACAACCCTTCAAATTCAATGTACCTGTGAAAGTGAAATAATAGGAATGCACAGTTTGGAAAGGTCAGGCTTTGGATAGCAAAGGAAAAAATAAAAAATATCAAGGAAAATACTTCTAAATAAATCAGGACTTTAAAAACTGTATACAACAATTTGCAGGCTGCATGCCCACTGTTCCTTGAAATGTACTTGTCTAATTGTATTTTTCTGTCCAAATGCATATTTGCATGGTCTCAAAACACTTTTTATATCTACAAATCAAACAGAGGATATAGATAGCACTGCACAGAACCTCAGTAATTGTAACAGCTACACTTGCTCACTTACAGTTTGTATGCAGTTAAAAACACTGCTTATTAGGCAAAAAAAATCTTCAATACTGAATATAAATATCATATGAATATGAGATACTGATCCTTACAGGTCTCCTCCAACTTGGGATATTCTCTGATTCTGACATGCCTTTCCTGACAGACCTCTCCTAGTTCCAAAATAACACTAAATTTACTGAGACACTTCCACTGTAGATCTTTCCTGCCAGAACTTTTCCAAAGTGTGCCCACCCCAGGTCACCACCTGCTGTTCTGGACTCCTTCCTTCTGTTTCTGAGTGCCACTCACAGCCTGTGCTGCAAGCCTATTGTTGTAGGGATTTTAGGGGTTGAAAATGTTGAGTAGCTCATGCTCAGGACAATGCAGTTCTTTCCTCACAGATACACATTAAAACCAGGACAGAACGGAAGTGCAGAGAAATGTGATGGACAATTGACTCAAATATATGAATAAAATGTGTGTCTGTATCTGTGTGTGCACTGGGGAAAGGAGAAAGGGAAATACAGGTGTTATCACTTGCCAGTAACTTGTGATGTTCAAACTTTAACAGTTGAACTTTAACAGTTCAAACCACAGGAACATGCAACCATCACAACCTTTAGTATTCCTAAGAGTCTGATGTTCAAACAGTTAAAACTACCTGAGCCAACTTAAAACTGTATTGTTACAAACTTAAAATATTTTCTAGGCATAAGCATAAAGACACTTTTTATGGATCCTTAGTGTTTCAAGAACCACATGCATTAGACAAATATATTTAAAAGTCATTTGGATGTATAATGGTTCATGTTTCACCAAGAGTAAACAAGACACAGATAAGACAAACTGTTACATGGTATGAATTATTTAAAACTATTTCACCTTTCATATAAGGAGTAGTATAACAATATTCAAAAAGACATCATAAAGTCACTTTCTCCACCAGCAGACGCAGAATCAGCGTGGCTGAGGGAAGGGACTCCTGGAGGTCACCCCACCCCATCCCAGGCACCAGCAGGGTGACACAGAGCCAGCTGTCCAAGACCATTTCTGAAGGGTTTGCATGTTCTGATGGGAATTTCCAAGGAGGGAGCCTCTTCCAGGGCAATTTGTGCCAATCCTTGGTCACCCTCACAAACTGTTTCCTGATGTTCAGAGGGAGCCTCCTGTGCTCCTGTTTGTGCCTCCATTCCTATTAATGTGGTCCCTGCAAAGATCCATATGCAGCAGTTATGCTGCTTTGCTTCCCTCCTCCAACACTTCCCAAATTTTGTCTTTTCCTCTCGTTTCTAGAACACCAACAGCCCATAATGATGCCCACATCTGTCAGTGTAAGCAATCATTCATCTTGGTCACTCGTTTTCTCTTGTCCACCCCACATACTGGACGTTCCCTCCGTACTCTCACCTATCACTGACCTCAAATTCCTTCTAGTTCATTTTCATCTCTTCCAGGATAAAAATGCAGCTTCTTGTGAGCTCCTCCCCACCTTATTCTTCAGACTATCACCTACTTGTTCTTTCACAAATGCAAGCTATGCTTGTATTTTCTGTCTTCTTGCCACATAAACACTTCTGAACAATTAAATGCAAAAATAAAAGGTGTTTTAAACAGTGCTACAGTTACATGAAGACAAGGCAACAAAGATTTTAAACAAAATTCAAACACAACTAAGTCTGAAATTATACTTCCAGTCCCAGTTCAGTATTCAGATTATCTCACCCTCATTGCCATTGAGTCATTCTTATGGGGAAGCTGTATTTTTTTTGTTTCCTTAACTTACACCATAATCTCTGCTTTTTAACATACAAATATCCTTATCTTTCTCTCAGAACTCCAACCTCTTCTAAACATGCAAGGAGATAAAAGCCCAAAAAGCTGTGTGGGATATCCAAGACAAAATCGCTTTTCCACCTCCAGACCCCATTTCCTGCCTGTCACAGCCTGATCAGTAAGTCAGTTTCTTGCATCATGGAATTTTGAACGGATTGATCAGTATTTCTGCTGCCCCTGTGAAGTGGCAGCATCTTTGCAATACTGGATAAACTTGAAAAAGAGAAGGTAAGTTTGATAAAAACACCCTGGAAGTCAAAAGCAGTGCAAGATGAAAGCAGCTTCCAGTGAAGGGACATGACACGATGGAGCTGAAGGGAGGAAAAAGGAAAGGCAAGTATGGTTTTACTAGAAATCATGTCCTCAGGCTGGCAGGAAGGACTTAAAGACCTGCCATGACAGGAACAGAGAACACAACTACTGGATTTGTAAATAAGAGTGCAATAGTCTCAAGGAAAGGACTAAGATGACCTTCAACTTTTTCATTACAGGCATTTTGTTCCTTATTGTTACCTAATTTTGGTGTTCTGGATAACCACCTCCTAAATAACAGAACAGCAGGAGTGCTGTAGGTTGTATTTTAAGCCCAGTGGAAAACCCACTAATGTTGTCTGTACAATGACATTTTTTTAAAAGAGGATCAAAATTCAAAAGGACAACATAACTAAATACAGCACTCAGCCTTTCCCATATAATTTACTGTAGCTTTCACCATCTTCTTTCTCAAAGTATCTTTTCTTTACAGTATTTCTGAGTGTTTCCCTTCCACATGAGACAGTTGGCAAGGCAGACTCTCTCCAGGAGCAGGATTTGATCCACCATCTCAATCTGCCAGCTCGGGCCCACCACAGAGTTGTTTGCTGTGGGGAGAGGAACCACAGCAGCTGGGCTGGCTTACAGTGTGATCTCAACTCCAGTGCCCTTTCTTTGGCAGGCAGGATGTATTTTATTCCACACTGACTGTTAATACACTCTCTACTGATTTTCTTGTCCCATTATATACTGACATAATGTTCCCCTTCAGCTGGTTTCAACCTGTGATGGCTCCTCAGTTCAGGAAAGAGATTGAGGGGCTGGAGCGGGGCCAGAGAAGAGCAACGAGGCTGGAGAAGGGACTGGAGCCCAAGTGCTGTGGGGAGAGG
>JAWWEV010000172.1:5797712-5830686 GCA_035583235.1 Hafferia zeledoni | reverse complement strand
CTGGAGTTGGACCAAGGGTTGGACTTGATGATCTTGGAGGTCTTTTCCAACCCAATCCATTCTATGATTCTATGAAATAAACCCCTCAAAATTCTCCATTTGATGTGGGTCTGCAGCAAAAATGTGTTTTCCATGCCCACCTCAGTAAATCAATAACCAATCAGTTAAGGACCCAAACGCTGCGTGCAGGGGTCGCAGCTCATCTGCCGCACCTTCTGTCCCACTGCAGCGACGGGGCAGCACCTGCAGGGAACCTGGAGCGGTGAGAGGGAGCAGAGCCAGGGCCGGCGGGTCGGGGGAGCGGCCAGCGCTGTCCCCAGAGCCCCGGCCCGGGATTGCCACATGGAATGACATCACCCGCAGCCAATGGCGGGGCCCGCGGGGGCAGCGGGAGGGGGGCTGTACTGCACTTAAGTAACGAGACATGACATACCATGTGCTAATGCTAAATAATTTATCCCTCAGGCACATTGTGAATTGCAAAGCCAAGCTGAGGCCTGGTCAACAGTTTGTAGTTTAAATTAAAATTGGCTTTTCTGTCTTTGAGGGAGGGAGGGGGTTGTCAACTGCTGTGATCGAGTGGAATGCAGAAATTTTTTCCCTTCACGTCTTTTTCCTCTTACAATTTGATCTATCAAAACACTTTTTGGTGAATTGGGTGGTGTCCTTCTCTATTATGAAAGGAATCTATGAAGGAACGTCTTAGAGTAAGTTTTAAGTCACTGTAAATAATGATATCCAATATATCCTTGAAACTTGGGCGTTAGCACTTGTTCTAAACCAAAGCTATTCCAAAATTTGGTGTTTCGTGTTGCAAATGTTATGTGGGTGTTTCCATGGCAGAGTCATAAATTCATCTTGTTAGGAATCCAGAGGCATCAGTTGCTGCTCAGGCCCAGGCCCAGGCTCTCTGAGGATGCTCTGAGCCAGCAGCACACACATTTTGGGTGTGATGTGGCCACAGCACTTGCTGTGGCTCCTGAGCTCTCCCTGCAGCCTTCCCAGCTCTGCAGCCCAGCTAAGCCTGGCCACACTTTGGCATTTGTTGTTATCCTGAGCTGATTTCACTTCAATAAGCTGAAACCACGAGAAGGTGAAAGCATTCAGCAGCTTCCATAACCTGTCCTGATGCAGCATCTTACAAAAATAGTGGCTCAAATATTCTTTAATCTTCCAGTGTACTGTTGGTCAAGAAATGAACAGTTGAAATATACACTATGCTACACAATATACTCACTGTTGGTGGGAAGGAGATAGGAATTGCCTTTAAGTTATATTAGGAGAAGAAATTAAAAGGACCTCTGGGCCATGGAATAAATCAGAATATATTTACCTAGTCTCTACATGTTTGGCAAGTTAAAACCTGGAGAGCATGAAGTGGTACTGAATTAAAAAGAGCATGTGAAAAAAAATACAAAACAAATTGGTAGTGTCTCTGAGGAGTCTTCAGGGAATTCAGCTTTATTGCCACAATAGCACACTTTTCCATGTGCAATTACTGGTTGTCATGGAAATGGATTTTGAAGATTTCTCTTATTTTGGATGCTGCAAAGCATGCTTAATTTAATTAAGAGGTTGCCTTTGATTTTTCCCTTTCCAATTTGTTTACTTATCCAGGTTCTTGTACGATTGTCAGGCCAGTGTCCAAGTTCCTCTTAGATAACAAAAAGGAAAAAAAACACCACTGAAAAAAATGCTGCAGCAGCTAAAATATCAATATATTATTTATTTTTTAAGTTATGTACATTCATAATGTGCATTCTGTGATAGAGACAGCTCTTCTATTAATAATGACAACCTTGGCAAAAATACATTTTTATAATTGATCATTCTTTTTCTGCTCCAGCATTTGTACAATGTGTAACAAAGCCTTTGCATCTAAATCCAAGTAGGAACAGAATTTGGCAAATCTAATTCCTTCCTGGATTTTCGCAGCTCTACTTCCTTTAGGAAGTTTTTAGTCAATGGGAAACAAAGGCTTATTGAAAGGATTAAAGTTGCAACTATTCTCTTTGTTTTAGAGCTTCAGTCACGGTTTTCCTCTAGTAAACAACATTTGCAATTAATAAACCTTCTAAAAAAACAGGAACCTTGGGGAAGTACGTGCTTATGATAAGCAGCGGATTTCTTTTGACAGAACTCTATACAAAGGTGTAGTCTTTTCAAGTTAAGACAATGACAACAATTGAGTTTCTCAAAGCCTTTGGAAAGTGTCCCTCCTGATAAACACAAGACAACATGCTCTGCAGTCAGGGATGGGCAATACATTTAAATGGGATGTATCTTGTCAACAGTTTTTGTATCCCAAAATTATTTTAAATAGTTGCATACAGCTCACATTTCATATCATGCCTAAACCCAGTAATCATGTCTTACATGGTGAAATATCTATGCACATTGGACATGCAGTGCTGCATATATTTATGAACTATTACCCATAAATTGTTTATTGGTTCCTTCATATGATGCTTGTAAAAGGCATTTGGACAGCAGTTATCTGTGCATGAATAAGAACACATGGAATATTTAATCTTTATAATTTACTTTTTACTGTTTTTTACGTCATGAAATATGCATATTTCCATGTTTATGTCAGCTATATTTCTCTTACTGGCTTCATGGGTTTCCTCCCAAGGAATTATCTCCTGCCAGAGGGAAACTGAGGGAAACATGGCAGCTCTGTTGGCGGCACTCCCTGGAGGGCAGTGTGGAGCTGCCGGATGATTGGGATGGTTCGGACTGGCTGGCGCAGGAGACTTCGGGAACAGCTCCGCGATTGTTCTCGCCCAAGTGCCCAATTCTTTTCCTGGAGTGACTGATGTCCAAAGGGTGCTGGAAATGGCAAACTGGAGAATAAAGGGACTGCGGTGCTGACTGGGCCCTTAAGTGCCAGCACATTGTTCTTTCTTACGTGCCCCTTCTCATTTACAAAAACCATCTAAGCCGTTGTCCTTCTGGTGATAATCTTTACACTTCTATCTCACAGGTAGGCAGACTTTTCTCTTTCAGATTTTGTCGAGTAAATGTTCCTGTGAGCACCTTTGCTAACCTCTAACTCAGAGTCAACTTCTGGTGAAGTTACAAGCCTTTAGAAACAGAAGGGTTCAGTGGGAATCCTGACTCAGACTTTGTTTCAGGGGCAGGAACAGTGCTCTGTTTTCAGCAGAATGTGAGTCAGGCACCAACAGTAAATCTGATCTTTGAGATCATCCATTAAGAGTAAATGTTCTTTGTTGCCGTCTGAAACAAGCAAAAAGCAGAGGCGAGTCATGTAAGTGATCAAATGTGTCACAGAGGATGTTAAATACTATTTTTGAGACATTTTCCTTCAGCATTCGTGAGCTGTTTTGTAAACAAAGTGTGTTGTTGGTCAGGGGTGCTCTGTCAGACACTGTGGGTGTGTACCTTGGATCAGACTGGGAAGACAGTCCTGGAGAAGTTTGTAGGTCAGTGTAAGTGGACAGTGATTCCTAGAGGAAATAAGCGTTAGCATGAGAACAACAGCTGAACTGAAATCCCATAAGCCAGGAAAAACAGCTACACAATTACACTAACAGGTGGTTGGTTTCAAAACAAATTTCAAGGTCTGACAGCTCAGTGCACCTGCTTTGGGCTGATTTCTTTTAAGGACTTGGATTTGGCATGAACCAGTGATAAAAACCATAATTCTCTGTGTCTGAGAAAAGTCATCATTACCATATGATGATAAACTGCTAAAGCTTTCTAAAAGTTGCACTTGGCCAGAAGGTGATGTGGGCCACTCTGCACGCTCTGTCATTAGAGCTCAGGCTCTTCTCTATCAGTCCCACCAGACAAACAGCATTAGGCTAAAACAGCTCCTTCTGTAAGCTAATTCCATTCACTAGAGGGCTCTGACTTGAATTAGGTATGACTTCAGCCTTTGCATTCACCACAAGAAAAATCAAATTTTATTTGATAGGTGATTTTGACAAAGATATTCAGAAAATCCTGTTACAAAAGTTGTTCTCTTTCTTCTAAATTTCCTTTATTTGCTAACATTTTATTTGGGGAAATTCTTTTCTTTACTAGTATTTATTCTCAGTTTGTAGACATTTTTCATGACTTTTGCACAAAGGAAGGATGGTAATTTTCATTTTTGGGAAAAAAATCAATGCAAGCTTTTTTCATGCAAATCTCTGTGCTGGTGGTTCTTCATGGATGGCTCCCACATGTCAGTAAGAGATAGGATAAAACTAAAATTTTGTCTGAACAGACTGATAAATGTAGCAGCCTGTATTGAAGTTACTTAAGTTTCTACACAATTGAAATGAGATTTTCAGAGTAGTCTAAATTCCTAGCAATCCAAGTTCCTCTAATTCTTAGGGAATGGAATTATATAGAGTGCCAAGTTCAACACACCCCTGTAAGATCTGGGCCTTCATTCTGAACACCTCCCTTTGCAAACCTAACGTGTCAGGGCTTATGTGATACAGTCCTGAGTTCTGGAAGTGTGGGGGGTTTAATTTCTTGTAGAGAGAGGAAGAAGAATATGATTCCAATTTTCAATGCTGAGCAACTATTGTGATTAAATGATAAGCCCACTCATATCCAGGGGCTGTTCTGGGGACACCAGTATGACCTGCACACTACACTGCAGCAGCTTTTCACTGCTGTACTTCCTCCCTCTTACCTGTTGAGAAGAACTTGTAGATATTTATAAATTTATGGTGTTCAGGATTGTGGGGAGTGCATGTGGAACTATGAGTGTAGTTCTGTAGTGCTGCTGTGGGGGTTCCCCTCTCCATTTTTCTGGGTTTTTTAAGACCTAAAATGATGAGAGTGTCATTCACAGCTGGTACCAGAGAAACAGAAGTGCAGGGTGATTAACCTGGCACATCCCATCTCTTTTTAATGAATGAAAATCTACATGAGAACAGATTTTTGTTTTAATTGTCCTTCAGAATGACCAAGTACACTACCTGACAGCAGGGTTGGTTGGTTTTTTCTGAAGATTCTGTTCCTCAGACCTTGATAGATTACTCTTTTTATTGGATTATTGAGGATATTCCTGTTCATTTTGCTTGGCTGCTTTATATGATTTGCCTACGTGCCTGTCAAGGTCGTCTGTTAGTTTTTCATATTTTTGTGGTTACATTCCAGATTTCATGATCTGTAGACTTGAACTTGTCTAACTGGAAAATGAGACATGAAAAGTACTAAGTAACACCTTGTGAAATACACTTAAAATATCCACCTTTCAATTTGCTGTATCACTTTCCCGAGTTTGCAGTGTTTTGCCTTTGTTGTAGTTATTCAGTTTGCAAATATTGGCGTGCCTTTTTTTTGTTGTTGTTGTTGACAGACACCAGCACAAAGCCAAAACCTCAACTGCCTTCCTAGAGGTGGAAGAGTTAGCAAAACTGAGCCTTAGGGTCAAGAACTGGGAGCAAGGTTTTATCACTTGCAGGATCAAGATGCAGACACAAAAATAGAAGACCACGTGGATCTGAGGATCTGTGAATTTCCCCTCATGAACACCTGACAGCAAGGCAGGGACAACAGTCTTTTCTACCAGTGAGCTGGTATGGGCTGGCTGTCCCCAGTGCTGTCCTACAGGTCAGCTGCTGTGTGACCTGCAGCTGCACCAAAATCAGTGTGGAGCCACACTCTCAGACTGAACTACTCCCACAAATGCCCCCTGTCCATTTCAGACAAAGCCATCCAGGTCACCGGGCGCTGGTGTTTGTTTACCTGGTGACCTTACTGGAAGCACAGTGGGAAATGCTCAGGTGAACACACAGCAGAGGTCGGGGTTGGTGATTTCCTCTGGTAAGGGTTTGCTTCCTCTGAAGTGAGCACGATGAACCCTGAGGAAGAGCCAGTGGGCAGCAGCGTGCAGGGTACAGCTGTTTGCAAAGGCAAGTTTGTCTGAGGTGTGAATCACTCTGAGATGTGCACCTTGGGTGTGCTGCGCTGGGAGCTCGGCACTGCTCCCCACACCGCTGTCATTAGCCCTGCTCAGGGCTGTCGTGTACTCTGATACGCCCGAGGATTTCAACCTGCTGTGCAGTGACCCTTTGTTGCTCTCTGAGAATGCAGCTCTAAGCGTTTCGGAAGGTCAGGGCATCTCAGGACGTAGGTTTGAATGCTTTTCTCAGAAACCTGACTGCTGAAGAGTGCTCAGGTTTTAAACTGAAAGACTTGACCCACTTTGGGGAGGAAGAACAACAAATAGAACTGGAAGTGGGAAGGTCACCGTTAATAGCGCATGAACTACTTCTTAACACGCTTTACAATTGCTTTGTTTCTTCCTCTCCTAGTGCTGTAAACATGACCAGCCAAAGGAAGACCTTAGGAAACAACTCAAGGAAGCCACGAAGGCTGTTGAGAAAGCAGAGAAACCAGCTGCACTCTGGTTAGTGTCAAACACAACATTTTCTAACAGTTGTGGGGGATTGATTTCTCCACATTTCTCAGTAGCTGCACACGTATTTTGAACGGGCACAGTGAAGCACGTGAGGACATTCTCATATAAAAACCTCACTTTTTTAATACATAATAATAGGCTGGGTTCTATTGGGTGTTTTCCTAAATCCCTGGCAAATAGACAGCTGCTTAATCCAAGGCTGAGCAGAAGAGGAAAATTTTAATACATCTTTTTTCACTTAAAAGTTTAAATACTGGATTTTCTGCCAAAAGAGACTAATTTTTCTTGGTTTAGCCACAATTATTAGAGCATGCACATTTGGCAATTAATTGAGAAATGTGTGGGTTTGTCTAGCAATGTCAAAATTCTGAACCTCATGCTCAGGAGGCTGTATTGTTTAGGGGGAAAGCTGGATTGCTCGGGTCTATGATATTTCATATTTGAAGAATCAAAGGGATAGGATAATATTGACAAGTCATAGGTTAAGCCTCTTAGTAAGAATAAGTTTGTAGATATCACATCTAACCCTTATCATAGAATCATGTAACTCTTCTTAGTTTAGGATGTCTAAAAAACGGTGCTGGGAGTGGGGTGTATGGCTGATGAATGCAGGTGATATATCTATGTCTGCAGCTTGAAGGAGCCACCCTGTATTTTCAGAGTAGCTGTTACCAAGGTCACCGTAAGGCTGTGTGGCATCCCCAGTCTCTGTTCCTCCTTCCCCAAACAACCTGCATTGCCTGCATTGCCCAGGTGCTCTGTACAAGCGTGTGCACCATGGGCAGTGCACAGTGGGAGGACTTGATGTTTCCTGCCTCCCTGGCTGCTTTCCTTTCCCTTTTGTTCCACCACCGGGCAGCCTGTGTTGCCCTCCATAGTGTATTAAACACATGATCATTTGGTACCTGTCAAAGAATGGCAGCAGGGGCAGGTGTTCCTCTGTCAGTATGTTCTTCTTGCCACAGCATTTATCTCTCCCTCAGTGTTTCACTGCCTCCCAAATGAAGCCAAGGAGACATCACTGATGTAAACCAAAGGATGTTTTCTTTTCCTGTTATGTCTTCAAGAGCCCAATTCTCCTTGCATACACTAACTCCAATTTGTAAATAGTAACTCTGCCTCTGTGGTTGGGTAAGTTATTGAACTACATTTCTCACTGCATACTCCATTTTTTATTTTCATGGAAGGAACCTGTGGCTCTTTACATTAGGAATCAAGGCCAGGTTTTGCTGAAATGTTTTTCCAGATGAAATATTTCAGGCATTAAAATCAAAATTCTCATCTCTGTTAAGGGCTTGGTTACATTTAGAATATAATTTTATGCAGGATAATTTACCTCAAATTGGAGGGAAATTTGAATTCTAAGGTGACACCAAGTGAATTTTAACACATGTGTATGCACAGCATGCACAAAATGAAATGGTTCTTTGTGAGAGAGCAAAACAGCAGGTAGGAAGAAGGAGAAATCAGATTTTGTAAAGGCAATGCAAAAGAAAACCTTGAATGTAATCAGAGTAGCAAACGAATAATAATAACAGGGACAAATGTGGTTATAAAGAAAGGATTACATAAATGTAGTTAGTTACTGGCTGAACTGATTGAGCTAGAATTGCCTTTGCATGATCTACTGTCTTGTACTTTGAAAGTGCATTGAGCAACAAAATGAGGAAAGTGTCTAATAAACTGGTTTTGACTTTGAATGTTTGAGCTGTGGTATGTCTTTGTTTTGTGTACTTATTTGTTTGTTATCTTATCTACAAGTGGTGATTGGTTTCTTCCTGTGCAATATTCCTTCAGTACAACCAAAGAGGGGTGGGACATTAAACCTTTGTCTTTGGAGTGGGAAGGTAAGTTGTACATGCAAAGAGGACA
This sequence comes from Hafferia zeledoni, assembly GCA_035583235.1. Classification (NCBI taxonomy): domain Eukaryota; kingdom Metazoa; phylum Chordata; class Aves; order Passeriformes; family Thamnophilidae; genus Hafferia; species Hafferia zeledoni. Next base: position 5,822,426 of record JAWWEV010000172.1, on the reverse strand, counting down.
GATTATCTGTTATTGCTGTGTCTGTCCCAGCACTTCCATATGAAGCTCTCAGCCTGTGTGTGTTACAAATGTCATATGACTTTTTCTAGAGCAGGTTGAATAACATCATAAATTGTGGTCTAGTAGTAGAAGTTAAAGCTGTAAGCTGAGGGTGGCAGAGAGCAGCAAAGGAAAATAATCTCATTTCAACTCACTCTGTAGGTGGTACAGTGCTCTACAGAACCACTGAGCCATTACTTGCTCTCTAATTGTCCTTCATTTTCCTGTGCTGAGGAGCTATTAGTGCAGGATATAAATTGTGTCTGTTCTGAATTTCTGCAGCTCACTGGTAAGGAATCAGATTTTTAAATTGCTGCATAGAGCTCCTCAAACACCCCTTGAACTTCACACAATAAAACCTTCTAAAACTTATGGGGTTTGGAGTTGCTCATCTCAGGGACAGTGTTGATATTTTAATGGCTTTTGGGCTGATTTCAACCAGGACCCATTTTCTCTGCAGTGCACTGCTTCAAGCTAATGGATTTGTAATTAGTGGGGAAGCCAAATTCATAAGGCTCTTCACCACTTAAAGTACCACAGTTCAAGCTTAAGAGACAGTTCATTACAGCAGTAATACTGCTTTGTCTTCACTGCAGTTACAGAAAGGGATTTTTACATGTTGTGCTTGTTTGATTCCAGTGAAGCCACGATCCCATCATGAGCCCTGTGGCTTTCCTCTGTTCTGGGCTGTTTGTCACAAGCCACTTTCTGCTTAGGTGGTTAATTGTAGGTTTGCTTTGGAACAATGTTGATTTCTGGCTTGCTGTCTCAAAAGCAGTGGCCTTAAACTGAACAGGATATAGCCTGGAATAATTTGAAAGTCTATTGCTTCCCATAACCTTATGAAAGCTCATAAAAATATGACATGAGCTCTGAAGAGATAAACATAGAGATCTGATTATGAATAGGAAGATCTTTCTGTTCAGAGCAGGTGATTTATCTTCATGTCTCTGTTTCCAAAACCACCTCCAAACAAAATCAAAATGATCCCTACAATTTGCTTCAGCTATTTCAGCCAGTGTTTTAATTTGCTGTAATTTTTCATTGAATAGCAGAAAATGTATATGATGTATTTAAAGAATTATTATTCTTTTTTCCTTCATTGTGATTGTTTCCTAGTCTCAGTCGGGTTTTTCTATCTCTCCTTTCTCCTGTCTATTTCTAGAAGTTCTCTCAGTTTTCTGAGTTTGTTTCTCAGGAATGTTCTGAGGCAAAAGTTCTCAATGATACAAAATCAAATAGATTATTGAATTTTTCTTGTTCCATACATAGTCTTGATATGTTTTAGGCAGCTTGGAGAGGTATCACATACAAATATATGCATCATTAGTGAGATCTGTGTGTCTACAACTGCGAGCAGAATTGGCTTACAGTCTGCTTCAAAAGGAAATTGAGCAGAATCCTGCAATCCCGACCTGCTTCCCTTTCCAGCAGCAATGAGCTGAATCATGAGGGAACTAATGAATTCTGGTGGATTTCCTTCAGCGCACCAAAGCTCTTTAAACACACACTGACGAAGGGAAATGAAGTAGGATTAGTCCATTTCCCTTTGAAGCCAGCTGTGTGTTCACAGTGCAAGTACTGGAACATTATTTCACTTGCCACTTTCTGGCTGTGGGCCAAACTGTGGAATCATCTTGAATTGATGCAGGATCCAAACATACATAGAAAAACACATGGACTGACCCTGGACAATAAGTAAGAAGTTGATGTCTGCATGGCCAGTGGACTTGTGTTTTTATTCTTCAGTTCTTTACCTGTTTGGCAAGGGATCCCCTAGTTTTCTTTCCTCATTAGTTTTGCTGTGGCCATAAGCAGTTCTGAGGCCATATTTTCACTTTCAGATTATCTTCAAATGGGAGTGTGAATTTCTAGTGTAATGTTAAGACATTTTGTTGTTTCTTTAGTGCTATTAAATTGTGTTTTTGAGGGAGAGAAGTCCCAAGTTTCATCTTATACGGAGTGTTTGGGAAAGAGGGATGTTTAAGGAGTTGTGTGATACTGAAAGTTGTGTATGTGTGACTCATGCAAGCACTAACTATTGTTCTGCCTGTATATAGCACCTTTCTTTCCAGAAGGTCTTAAAGCATTTTGTAAATAATGTGGTGACTTCCTAGCTTGTGAAACTCCCAGGGACGGAAATATCCTTCTGCTCCAGAAGGATGAGACTTTGGCAGTGCATTTGAGTTTGGTGTTGCAGAACTGTGGCTGCCACCCAGTTGAACAGTTCTGATCCTTTGTGTTGGAGGTAAGCAAAAGACAAGAAACAGAGAGGCAGAATCTTATCCCTGGCAAAGTACACAGGAATGAGAGGTGGCTGCAATCACACAGTACTGTGCCATGGGCAAGAATTGGAACATTTGGGCTGGGACCTTTCTTCTACAGAGCCATTGGATCTCTGTGTCTTTCGTATAATGTGTCCAGTGACACTGGACCTGGTCTTACCTGTTACAGGGCATCTGATATTTCCATATCTGGGTTTACCAGTTTAATTGCAGGACATTTCTGAAGGCAAAACTAAGCTGACAGATATGCTGCCCTGGTGGCACAAATGAGGTTGAACTGGGCATTTGCTGGTGCAGCAGTCAGCTGGAGGTTCTGTGCTTTTCACACTCCATGTTGATTTAGTGGTGCTGGCAGGAATCTGCAGGATAATGCTGCCTCCAGGGGATCAGAGCATGAGGGTTCTTGGCTGCCCTTAAAGTAGATGTGCACTAACCAAATTAGGGATTTGTAGATTAGGACTGGGAATTCAGACTTGCTCCAGAAGTGAGGGGAGGATTGGTGGAATACCCAGAGCACCAGAGCAATATTAGGCTCTGTCAAGCTGAATGCAGTGCAGCTTCTCTCTGAGGTTCAGGTTTCTTGCAGGTTGAGTGAGCTGCTGAGTGGGTGCCACACCTGACAAAAGGCAACTGGAATAAGCAAACTCTTATTAAAACATCCTAACAATACATTTTAAGGAAGCTATCAATAGATGTAAGGACACTTGCCTCTTATCTGCCTGCTGGTTCTTACCTAATGATAATACTGTCTGTAACAGACAGTGGAGGATTGTGATTGCAGAGCTGAGTTCAAACTACAGAATCTGAATGTGTATGGGCCTGCCTTTTGAGAAGATTAGGCAGCCCAAAACTAAATCCATGGATAAAGCGGTGATCTTTCTTCAGGCCATGGAAAAACCAAAGGAATTTCTTAGTTTGTTGTTCTTTGTTCTCAGGAAAGCACAGTGAAAGGAGGGAAAATAAGAAAAGCTATGCTTGCATTCCTAAAGAGACCTTTTAAAAAACCCCAAACACCCAGGCAATGGAGAGTCAGGTAGGAAAAGATGAATGGCCTTGAGAATTTACATGCAAAACTGGCCTTATGGGAGAGCTACAGGGAAGCTTAGCAGATCCTATAAGTACTATTAACTCAGCCAAAAGCTAACAGAAAGTTGTCAGCGTCCCGCAAAGCCCAGGGAGCAGTCCCAAACGCCTGCATGCAGATTAGACATGCATGACTTCTGGGGGCCCTGGGCTGGGAGGGGATGCACCGATCAGGAGAGAGGCAAAAACAAACAACCAAAAAGTGCATATAATTCCGTACTCCCTAACCCACTACTCCGGAGATGTTCCCTTTTGTATCCAACACAACAGAGGCAGAAATTAGGCCATAGCATCACTGGAGCAGACGGGCACGCTCTGTCTGTGCCGCAGCTCCATGTGCTTCTTTTCAGGGAGTCGCCTGGCAACGGAATGCTGTCCGCCCGAGTGGCTGCGGGAGCCCATTGAGAGCTCCGACGGGCAGGGCGAGGAGAAAGGGGAGAGGAAGGAGGAGGGGAGAGTGAGCTCACCAGTTTAGAAACCTCTGGCAGCAAAGCCAGGACACCAAGAATGAAAGAGGGAAAACAAACCAAGGGGAAAAAGACTCTTGCTATTCAAGAGTAAATCTTTCCGTACATGTCTAATTTTATTTTGTACAAGTCAGAGAGGGATCTTACTTCGTCAGTTTTATAGAGCATGTGAGATGGTCCCACCCAAAGAACACATCACTTGCAGTGTGTAGAATATCCATGTTTGAAGTGCTCGTGGAGGGCTGAATGCGCGTTCATAACCTCACTGCAGGTACAGAGAGACCCCTCCAGCTCCAGCACTTCACTTGTACCTGCCCCAGTGAGTGGGATCTCAGCTGCTGGAGCCCGGGGCAGGACGTGAGCTCCTCTGTCGGCGTCATTAAATGCTGTGCTGGACACTGAACCTGTTCTAGTGACCAACAATTAGATTGCATCGTTCTGCCAAATGACTAATTTCTGTTAGTGTGGGAATGAGTTAAATATCACTTCATCTGGGATTCTAAAGAACCTGAGGGAGTCAAGTATTTCACTCTCACCGAATTTCAATTGCATATCTCCACGGGAAAATTAATGAGCTGAGTCCTAAGGAGCCTTGCTGTTTTCAAAGGAGCTTCGACTTACTGTTTGTTGTCCAAGTGTCTTTTTCCTTCCATATATAAATACAGGGTATTCATTTTTACATGCAGAAACATTTGTCAGAAATTTCAGTTGTCAACAGTTTGGAAATGTGGAGTCCTTGCCCTTGTGGAAGAAGCTTTCAAATGATTCCAGCTGAATTCTGTGAGGGCTGTGAAACAGATAGATGTGAAGATGGACATCTTGGCCACTTTAGGAGTTAGCAGCTCACTGAACTAAAGGGTTAATTCTCTCAAGAAGTCAAGGTCAGATTCAGGAAACAAGCACTGAAAGAGCCTTCACTGGAGGCTCCTGCAGTCTGCTTTCTCAGTGAAAACTCCAGCCCTGGAGAAAATAATGGAATTAGTTAAATATCCAAACAGGAAATGCTGCATTAAATCAGACCACTATTCCATCTGATATGAAGCCAATTTTTGACAGTTACCAGAAGCACAGGAAAGTATATTAGGAATAATTTTGAAATGTATTGCCTGTAAAGGGTGTCTCTTTCAAACTGTAATCTACAGTGGTAGGATTATTTTTTAAATGTACAGATTAAAGAAATTGTATGTCAATATGATTGGTCATTGTAACAACTCTAAAGGAACTGTAAATCCTTACAGGCAACTGTCTCTGTTGTAAGTTTGAATTATTTATTTAGAGGTAACAATTGCTGTGGTGCCAGGAGCTCTGCTCACACTCAGTTGTTCAGTCTTCTTTGCTTTTCCTCTAGGTGTGCATGGGAATCCAGCTGTAACATGAATGTGTTCCAAGTTATTGGCAGGTGTTATTGTACAGGAGACTGGTGAGGTGTCAGGGATTGGAAATATCCACTAAGAATATGGATATTCTGCTATAGGGTCCTGTTGTGAAGGGCACCATTCTGAAGCAGCCAAACACGTTTGAATTTCAGGAGTGATGTAACAGGCTCAGGTAGAATCAGCAGGGATCATTTCTCAGTTCAATAATTAGTTGATGTTTTATGGTGAGAGAAGAAGAAACTCTCTTTGCAAAAAAACACACAAAGAACAGGGAATAATATTTATGTTATATCTAAAAAATTATGTCCTATGAGGTACCAAACCCAGGCAATTACACTTTTTATTGCAAGGCAGGAAAAGAAGTTAAAATAAAATAAAATGGAGATAAAGGAAATAATTTTTTTTCATTTGGAAGCCAAGCTGGAAGTTAGTGGGTTTTGTTGTCTTTTAATAACTGTTGTGGTCTTTTGAGAAACAAGTTAGAATGTCTGGGAAGAATTAACTCTCCAGGTCATGGGTGGTGGTAACAGCTCCAGCTGTAGCTTACAGGGCACTGAAAGAAAGAAATCTTTTGGGATCAAACATCCTGTGTGCTCTCCCTACGACATTCATACTTTAATTCACAAGTGCAGTCTTCTGAGATATTTTTTAGATACTATGTTGCTGCTGTCATCAAGCATATCATTCCTATTATCCTCAGTTCAGTGGGTTGTGCAAGAAACAGTTTTTCTCCCAAAGCCCAGGAAATGAGCCATGTTGATTGTTCATCACAGAATACAACTCAAGTTTAGCTTTGTGTGTGACTGCAGGAATATTTTCTGTAATCAAAAACTGTGTATCCATTCTATGTCTGAGAGTAGGATCAGAAGTTCCCAGGTTTTCCAGGATATGGAATTATTTCAGCCATTCTGATACAATAAGACTGGGCTCAGTCTTTGCTTTGCCCTTATCAGATTTGCCATACTCTGCAATACAATAAACGCCCACACAAAAAACAATGTTAAAATAAGGTTAAGGTGAGGACATATAATCACAAAGGAAGGAAGTTCTGAAATACTGTTTTCATTAAAATCTTCACTCAACAAGCAGAATGTTATCAAAAGATGAAGGGTCTGTGGCTGAGGACTGAAAGTATCCTAAATTTTTTTCCACTGTGGGATGATCTTTCTTGTGCAAAATGATTCTTCAGTGATCTCACCCAGCTTGACAATCCCATCCAGTACCAAAATGCATGACAAGTTGTCTCAGTAGATTAGTTGCAATCCTTACTGCTGAATGTTTTTATGCAGTAGTTTTTCTCTTTGATACCAAGAGGCAGCTTTCAACACTGAGAGCCTGTGTTCAGTTCTCAATTTCTCTGCCTTTTACAAACCTCCTCTGATCATCCTGTTATGTATCTTTAGCTCAGAAATGCCAGCTGCAGGATCCCAGTTGAAGGCTGTGCTGTCGGTTGTTAATCTGACTTTTACAGCCCCACATTGAGCTATTTAGTTTCGTTGAGACATAAATTTCCAAGCACATTTACTCGATTTCACTCAGACATCACAAAAATTGCCTTTGATACAAATCTCGTTCACTTTGATGAGGTTTCCATAGATTCCACAAATATGATTTGACACTAGATTTTTTTCTTTATTGACTTCCTCTTGTGCTTGCCTTCATTTTGCCATGATATGATTCCCACATATCTTTTGAAATTCACCTGGTTTACTTTGAAGAATTTTATGCTGTTTTGTCTGAGTTTACTTTCCTGGAAAGTCACACCATATTTAAACTGCTATACCATATTCCAGTGGAAAAATGTTATTAAAAATATAAATAATAATTTTCTGTGTATTTTTTCCTATGATATTGGCTATCAGGAAACAGAATTTTTCAATTGATTTTATATGATCATTCAGTAAGTGTATTGTGATGATTAATAGAGTACTGTAGCAAAAGCTTCAGTTTGGTAATCCCAACAAAGGGGTTGTATGGAAGTACCACAAGGAAGCTCTAATGACCAGCATCAAAAAGTCACACCTTTGGCCAATGTTTTGTGCCTTCAAATGAACAATGAACAAAAATATTTGGTGTCCACTGATCTCTGAACAGTGCAGGAGGAGCTGTGATCTTTTTTCACTGAAGGTGAATCCTGCCTCACATTTGCTGGCCCTCTGGAGGGGTCACAGCCTGGGGGTTGAGGCAGAGCTGCTGCTGTCACCCACCTGGACTCGTGCAGAGCTGCCCTGGGCACTGCCCTGACAACATCCTGGTCTCAGCTTGCAGAGAGGTGGATTTGGTGGGTGGATCATTGGTGGATGAGGAACTGCCTGGATGGTCACACTCCAAGAGCTGCAGCCCATGGCTCAGTGTCCAAGTGGAGCCCAGTGCCAAGCTGTTCCTCAGGGCTGGCATCAGGACTGTGCTCTTTAACATCTTTGCAGGCAACAGGCACAGAGGGATTGATGCACCCCCAGGAATTTTGTTGGTGACACCACCCTGGCTGGCACGGTGGACTGGAGGGGAGTAGAATTTTAGATTAGATGTGCAGAAGAAATTCCTCCCTGTGAGGATGGTTGGCCCTGGCACAGGTTGCCCAGAGAAGCTGTGGCTGCCCCATCCCTGGGAGTGTCCAAGGCCAGTCTGGACAGGACTCTGAGCAGCCTGTGAGAGTGGAAGGTGTCCCTGCCATGGTGGATGAGATGGACTTTAAGGTCCCTTCTAACCCAAACCATTCTGTGATTCCATAATTGTGTACAGGAGACAAGTTATGAACTGCATTAAAACACTTTCTGAGGTTTTTCTTGTTGCTGACACTCATGGATGTTTTTATTCTGCAATAAAAATGTCCCTGTGGAGAGAGTTTGGATCTCTGGAATTTTTTAAAGGAAATGTTCTGATTTGAATATGTATTTGATCTTATTTGTATGAGCAAGTTTAGGCAAGGCCTGATCTGTTATCAATGTACCATTCCAGTATATATGAGTTTTTATTGCAAGTTGCCATGGAAAGCTGTGGTACAAGGTAGACCATATTCAGTGTAAAAGTTCTGTAGGAAAGTCTGAACTGGTTTGTATGTTTGTAATCCTGTGCTCAAGATACTGCTGCTGTGAGGAGACCTGTAGTTTTTCTCATCTTACCATTGACCTTTTTCATGTCTTTTTTTCCCCCCCTTTCTTTCTCTTTCCTTCTTTATTTTTAATTTTTCTTCCTTCTGTTAGACAATAAAAACAGTGAATTACCAGAAAACACATAAGAGGGAAACGATGAACAGATTTTCAGTTATAGTGGGCATTTTAGTTACCATGAATTGGGATGTGCTTCTCTGAATGAACATAATTAACTGTCAAAATATGATGGTTATCAGATTGACAACAAATCTGATTTCATTTATTCTGTGTATAGACACAGATCCTTTGTTGTTTAAGTTGTCAGAGCTGATATCTTGGTGAACTGTGATATGCCACTCCAGCTGGGGAGTGGCCAGTGTAAGAATATTGGTAGATCAGTAGTTCAGTTTTTCTTTCATTTTGTGTTTCTTCTTGTATTTCTTCCCGTAAATTTTCCTTGATTTTTCTCTCCTGTGTGTTCCTCTGTCTTTTTCTCAGCTATGTGGTTATTTGAGGAACAATCATACTGTTCATAGTGTTGTTTAGTATAATGCATGTTTTCACATTGGTTTGGTATAAAATTTACATATGTTTGGCAGTGCAGTGTCAAATGGAAATAAATCCCAAGGAGGTGCCCCTTACTTAACCCAGTGTCTTGTGTTATCCAAAGAATAACTTCAAAGCTGATTATTTTACCAAGAGGAACCACACAGGGCAACCCTTTGATTTTCCTTTTTATTGCTCACAAGCTCTGATAAAACAAATTAAAATAAAATTTCTCAAAGACCACTCCTTTATATTTTTAGTTGCCCTAATAAAAGAGATCACCTCTATGTTTTGGGGTGTGCTGTAAATGCTTTTCTGTTGAGCCAGTGTGATTACCATTTGCACATTCCTTAGTTTAAAGGAAAAAAGAGAGCTTTATAACAGGGAGCCTCTATCACACAGCCCTGGCATTGTGTTTAACATGATTCAGGACTGCAGCTGTTTATTTCCTTTTTTCTTTTCTGTGACAACAATTTAAGATGATTTTGTTTAAAGTGAAATCCTGTTCCTCTTATTCACCTACACTATAAAAATCCTGCCATATTTGAAAGTGTCATCAGTTCAGCAAATGTTTGAAATTGTATTGAGAGTTTAATAGATCTGAGCAGATGGGTCCCCAGTTCAATCCCTGTGGTGAGAGATGTGACTGCTGAGAACCTGCCTTTAAACAATGACTATACCATATGTTGTTGTAAAGGAACACATTCAGGTTTGGCAAACTGTTTAAAAAAATACTTTGCATCGTTCAACCTCTTACCAGAGTTATCTCAAGACATGGAACAAGTCCTTTCAGTCAGACAGTTCAGCAGTGCTGGTGAGCATTTCCCGTGGTGTGTCCTGAACAACCATGTGCATAATGAGAAGGGCTTGCAAAAGTGCTGGGGCTCTATCAAATAGTATGTTGGCAAATCATTTAACTGGGCTGTCCTGGGGCTTTGTTTGATGTGTGAGAACATGGCCATCTCACACTGTTTTTATTATGAATGCAGGAAGTGATGGTTATTAGGGCCTGGGAATCCTGTTAAAACATATACTGGAATTAACATGTTACCACTGACAGTGGACTTTGTTAGTGAAGGGAAGAGCTCGAAGTATTCAAGTAAAAAAAAATGTATTCAAAAGTGAAATAAAAGATGAAGCCAACAGCTTATCCTTTAGTGCATAAAAAGTAACCACACACTTACATGTGATCTCTGTTAATTTACAACACTTGGCCCAGCAAAGAGCACAACATAAAGCAAGTCAAGGCTCGTATGAAGAAGTAATATCTTTTACTAGACAAATGACTTAAGTGAAATAACAGCTGGACTTTCTGCAGTATAAGATCTTTTTGAGACCTGAACCAAAGAAACTACTGCACACATTGGTTTGTGTAGTAAAAACATGAGCTACCCCTAGACAGCTTAAATCATTTATATGCACAGACTGTCATAGTTGCAGCATCATTGCCACTAGAAATGTAATATATTTGTGAAAAGAACTTTCCACCCCCAGTTAGCCTCATTCTGCTTCACAAACTGATTCCTCTGCTTTCTGGGAAGAAACCTGGATACACAAAAAGTGCAGAGTCAAGAGCAGCGCCACATACCATGCAATCCCAGTGGGAAGTGGGGTGCTTTGAGGCTGAGATCCTGGGATGCAGCTTCCATGGAATTGCCACCAGATTCCATTAGCTGAGCATTTATCCTCCAAGGCTGAACCCTTGATAACTTGATGCAGTTTTGAGTCACAGTTTGTAATCTTCACACAGGGCAAACCCCAGTTGTAATTAATACTTGTTAATATTCTGGCTCACTCTCTAGGTGTGCTTTGGACTGTGTCGTTGGTTACCGAAATATTTAAAGCAAAATAACTCTGTAGCATAAATACAGTTATTCTTTTATAATGCACAACCTCTGTGACTTTTGAATTGGAGGTGAAGGTTTTTCTAAGGCACAGGTAGTGAGCAGGTGGTGAAGGAATGCACATTGAAGGCTGTAACCACATGGTCCAACACAGGGGGGTACAAGCACACCGACAGCTGTGGAGACCTGGGAACACAGAACCATGAGCAAGGCAAGGCTTCTGGGAAGAGGCAAAATCTTATTGTTTAAGTTTTCAGCTGGAGAAATCAATAAGCTTTTGAGAGTGCAAGACAGAAGGAGACTCAGAGTAGAAGCAGCAAATGTCAACCTGTATTCCATTTTGGGAATAATTGCTTTGATAATTTAAATTACCTAATTACATTAAGCAGCTTGAAGGAAAAAAGGTGGCAAGGACTGCTGAGGCACAGGGAGAGAAGGAAAGTCGTCAGTCACTGGGAGACTGAAGGATGATGGAAACAACAATAAAGGAAAAGTTTAGAAGCAACTACTAGAAAGAAAATAAATTTATTGAGATAGTTTATTATAAAAACTCACACAACTATGCCCTTCCAAAAGTAATCCTGTGACTTTCAGTAACTCCTTCTGTGTTGTGACAGAACTTCTCCACCAGCATCCTTGCCAGACTGTGATTTACTATCTGTGATGTAATTGTCTTCATGTTTGTATTTAAAGTAACTGGGTTCTTTCTTTGTTGTTTCATTTCCTTAAATTGAATGTTTTCTCTCTTTAAGCGTGAAGGCACTTGCTCTTTTATTTGGTGAGAGAATCAAAGCAGCTCAGACAGATTGCATAGCATTGTTTCTAATCAAATGAAAGGAGATAACTCTGTAGTTTGAAGGTGAAACCCAGCAGCAGTTCCAATGAAAACAAATCTCATTAAGTGTAACTATTTTTTTCTATTTATATTGCCTTGTTTTCCATCTCCCTGCAAATTGCTGTTTCTTCCTTCTTCTTTTGTAGTTCTAACAAACCAAAGTGAAACTAAACATGCTTTGATTGCACTTACAACATCATCCCAAAATTCAGTGACTCATATCGTAAGGGAGGTACCTGATCTGAGCACTCAGTTCTGTGAACTTTGTAGGAAGTTTGTTGTTTGGTATTATCAGTACTCCTTCTTCCATAACCAATGTGTCTGAAATGCTTTCAAAGGAAGATGTCTTATAAAATTTCAAAATAAGAGATGGTTGGAGTCCTTCTGAAATGCTTTCTGTAACAATATGATTCCTAGCAAGTGCTGATTAATAGATGCCTTTGTTAGTGTTTATATTTTATTTTTAGTAATGATAAATGTAGATGTTTGCAATGTTTCTTTTGCCTGTGAAGTGTCCTACCAAACTGGAATGCAGTTCCACTGCGAAGCAGAGATGAGAGTTGTGATTAGCACTGGGCACTTGTTGCTGCAAAAATCCCACCAAAATTCTAAGAAATTCTACTCACATAACTAATACTGCTCATTTCTGTTATGCAGCTGATAGAATGACAAATGTTGGTCTGGTTTGCCTACCTGTGCCATAGCAAAGAACCAAATACCTGAGCTGGTTTTCAGAGGGACACTTGTAATCCTGTGGGAATGGCAATGTTTGCACACACCAAACCTGCACATGGAAACCCAGAAATTCCTGTGTTGTGATCGTACCTGCAAAAGAGGTTTAATGTGTAAGTATTATATTTGTAAATGTGAAAGTAGATAATTTGACAGCACTTCTAATATCAGCAGGTGAGGACAGTAAGAATTGTGTGGTCTTAGTTGATTAAGTATTGCTGGGACAAGGTTCCTGTGAAAACAAAAGGATTGCATATTTAATTGACTCATTGAAGACAGAGTGCACTTAGTTTACAGTAGATATTCACCCATGGAAAGTGAAGATTTTTATGTGAATGTTTCAAAAATAATCTCCTCTCAGCCAACTGGATTCTTCTGGATCAGGTGGGGCATGAAATACCAGTTCCTTAACAACTGCAGTTTTATAAAACTGTAAGATATTCCTAAGTGATTGTGAGTCCAAACAGTGAAACACACACTTCTGGTACTACTGCATTTTTTAAAGGAGAACATATGGAAGTGCACAAAAGATTGGTGAAAAAACCTATGTCTTAGCAATTTGGAAGGGAGGGGATCATTCCAGATTAAAAATTATAAAGAATACGTCTGTTCTCTGGAAAGTGAAGGAGGAAAAGGAAGGAAGAAGGTGGGATAGTGAGAGTATCAGTAAATCAGATGCAAGGACAGTAAGATCCAAATGACAGCATGGCTTTATAGGTAGTGAACAGAAAACTTTGGAAATCAAAACTACCATAATTTCAAGCAAGACATGGAGATGACAGACATTTGGTGGTGCTGTTGAAAAAGAACGGAGAGGAAATGGCAATTAAAGAAAATTCCTGAACACTGGTGTTTTCCACATTCACAGAATCAAAGAATGGATGAGCCTGGAAGGGTCCTCTGGAGGTTGTCTAGTCCAAAGTCAAAACAGGCTCATCCATAGCACATTTCCCAAGGTGTGTCCAGTTGGGGGTTAAATACCTCCAAGGATGGAGCCTCTACAACTTCCCTGATCAGCCTCTTCCATTTTTTTACCCCCTGCACAACGGGAAAGGTTTTTTTCTTATCTTTAAATAGAATTTCTTGTATTTCTACTTGTTCTCATCAAAGAACTCCACAAAACACTAACCCAACTGTCAGTCCTACTCACTGCACTTTCAGTAAGGACTGATTCTATGATTCTTTTCCTACACTGTCTTATATAATATTGGGTTCCGAGCAGAAAATTACTTCTTACTTAGGTAGGAGAGTTTGACCTTTGCAGGAAAAATCTGAAAATTTCTGTGCAGAACTGTTTTTTGGTCAACTGCCACTGAATAATAGCGACCTTTCAGTTGAGTGCTGTGAGAGACTTTTATGAGAGGGAGCTACTGACCTACATCGTAGGGTTTACTTTTAAAATTCATACTTGTCTCCCCTCTGTCAGCTGCTAGAGCGTAAGTGGTTAAAGGTAACCAGTGCCTTCAGATTTGGATCTCCTGTCAATGCATTTTATTTTGGATAATTGCTTGCTCTCGACATCTGGTGTGATTGCTTCTATCACATTGCTTTTGTCTCTATTTTCACCAGACATCTGCCCTGCAGACGCTGCTTTCAGTGCCAGAAAAGTCTAGAAAACCCAAGTTTGTCTCAGCCACAGAGCAGACTACAGACAGAATCTTAGCATAAATCAGTTTGTGGTTTCCATAATGTTTTTAGCTTGTTGCATGTGAACAGTTAATTTAGCTAAAACTATAAATTGTGTCATGTTCACTGAGATTTCTCTAATTTTTCTTAATTCTCTGTCAGTTGCATATTCCGCCACGTGCAACTCTTTACCAGGTCATTGCATCCTGAAGATGCTGTGAAACAGCAAGAACTGGCAAAAGGTCATTGTCACAAAGATGTGCTGAGCAGACTTCAATTCTGAATAATTATAATAAAGAATATTCCTTCATTTGCTGGATACTGAACAGCTGGTGATTACTTACACAGTAACTTTGTGTTTCTATTCTGTAGAATTTACTATACTGGTGAATTTGAACTGTGTAAAACAGGTTATCAGTTTTGTTTTTGTTTTTATTTAAAATCATTGCTTTTACTGTCTACTACCAGGAAAAAAAAATAAAATATCATGCTGTGAATTATGTGACAGTTCAGTTTTGGAGTTAGAGAAATGTAAATCTCTTCAGAGTTGTAAATGAGCGACTGACTGAGACTCTCAGAGCTGAAATCTGTGCATATGAGCAATCTCAGTATTCCTTCCCCAGTGTGGGCATTCAATTGGCTGCGAGAAGTAGCCGAAAGAGGAAGAAAATCTCATTGTATTTTCACATATCAAATTTACTTGACTATGTCTAATTATATCGTGCTTGACAGTCAGCAGAAAAAGTGCTTGGGTAATCTCTTCAGGAACATAATAAAAAGCAAAGGAAAAAACTGCAATACTGGATTTTTTTGGTCTCTGTTCTGTCTGCAGGACAGTGATGTTTCCCTTTTAGGCACTTCTGGTGATTTCCATTTTTTTAAGCTTTGTGCTAAAATACTCCATTTTCTGCCTTCTCCATTTTGCTGAGCCCTCTCAGAGGTTCCCATGCCAAACTACTCTTACTGGGACAGTCACGTGACAGTTCCAGTTCTGAAAAATACCTTTATGGAATTTTGAAAGGTTACATTTATAGTCTGATCCTGAAATGTTGTGGCTTCTTCTGTCTCGGGTAAGATTGTTGTAATACAGCCCACTTTTGCCTCTGTATTTACTTGAATCTCCACAGCTGTTGCCTTCACAGTAGACCTTCCAAATACAATATCTGTTGTTATAATCTAGGAGCCACAGATTGTCTTCTCTCATATATGAGACAAAAGGTGTTTCACAGTATTTATTTGCCAGTATCTAAAGAAGAAAGGAGGCTGGGGAGCCATCACAGACTTTCATTTTGTTTAATTTTTATTGTCAAATTCAAGCTCAAGACAATTATGATGGTAATAATGCCATAATTTCAAAGGGTTACCTCACTTTTCTCTCTTAATCTGAGTTTATTTGAACATTATAATCCATTTCATAGGAAATTGCATCACTTTGTAACAGCCCAGGATAACTGTTTGTACAGGATTGTGCAGTTCAATCTTTCTTTTACCTTGAGGGTCAATAGCAAAGGTTCCTGCAGTGGCCATTGCTCATATAACTTACTTTCTATCCTTCTCTTGGTAGCAGGCAGGTGAAGTGTTTTGCAAACTCCACAGTCTGTGTTGCACTTCTTAACTCCTCCAGACTCACAGCCAATATGTCACAGTCTCCTCTGAAGTGCAGACCATGATGTGCATGTAACAACCCATCTTGATTTTATTTCTAACAGATCTTATGTGCCTGAAATCAATTCCAAATGTAGGATCTATCCTTCAAAAGGTGGAGGCTTGTTCTTTCATGTCACAGAAGACCTACTTAGCCTGGGGAGTAATTTCTTTCCCTTTAGAGTTTTAATTCCAAGGATATAAATATGACTTTGTACTGTGCTCCTCCAGTGAACATGGGGAACACAAAGTCTCCCGGAGTCCAACTTTTCCTTAGGTAGTGCTAAAACCCACTCAGTGTTAGGAGGGGCATGTTGTGTTGTCTCCAGTCGCTGCCCAGGCCCTCAGGTGTGGCTCCTCTCCTGGCCCTGGCACTTGGACAGGCTGTGGCACGAGGTCTCTCCCCACCATGGGGGCTCCCTGCAGGCTGGGGAAATTCATGATGCATTCCTCCTTTTTACCAGGGGTTATAATAGTCACAGACAGTGCCACTGATGCGTTTTGCATGAACATACAAACCAAACCAGCATGGGATTCCCTCCCCTGTGCCCGTAAATGTTCTGACACGGAGACTGACTTGTTCAGTATCAGATTGCCCTGACTCTCCAAAATCCCAGACACAAATGTACAACCTGTGCTGCTCAAGTCTGATGAATTACAAATGAGAACTGTGGAGCAATTCTCAGTTCCTTCTTCCAGGATTTTTGAGTCCCTTGAAAGTGATCTCCTTCCCTTCAGGACCTAAAAGAAAAGCCAGTCTTTCTCTGGCAGTCTCTTTTCTGGTTGCTTGTTGTGTGTATTCCAGCTGCTGCAGGGAAAGTTTCTCATCTCTTCAGCTCTGCCTGATGGACATCTGGAAGATAAAGCACAACACAAGCGAGGTAATTACAATAAGCTTGGGTTGGCCAAAGCTGTTCTCTCCCTGAATTTGTTCCAGCTCTCAGAAGAAGCATGTGAAAGCTTGGTTTAGTTTCCAGGCTTGCTTTCACGTCATCTCCACCTGCACTGGGAGGTTGTTTGCCAGTTATTCTCAGGTTTAGTGCATGCTGGTTCTTCCTTGGTAGGATCTGGATTCCTTCCAGCTGCTACAAGGGACATCTGATGGACACATATATTCCCAGAGTGTCCCAATATGAAAATAAGATTGATTTACATCCTTCATTGGGTTTGAAGAAGTAGTTGAGCAGCAGATGTAGCAGGAAACTGGTTCCACTTACTGGAGCAGAAATGCTGGGGCCAACCAAGCTCATCCACAAGTTGGCTTCCTTACTCACATACAGGAAAGTTTGTTTCTCTTTAACTTTTCCCCTCTTGTATAAGATCTTGCTGTAGTGAAAAACTATAGTAAAAAGAAGACTGTGACAATGTCCTTAGAACTTCTACATGCATTGTTTTGTATGCAGTCTCTAATCTTATGATTAAGTGTCACAGTTTTGTCTCTTATATGGAAAATAGATACTACAATACATGCTTTCCTTTTTCCATCTGTGTGCTGACATCTTCAGTTTTCACACTTACAAGTGTAAGTGGCTGTTTCTGACACTTTGATTACAAACTCCAAGGAGCACCTCATCTCCATGAGTTTGTTTGTAGGAAGAACTGTAAGAATAATTAGGAATTTTCACACTGCTATAATAGTTCTGAAGTATAATGTGCTTGTTGTGACTGAAGTCTGCAGCCTGTTTTCTCTTGGGGTAAAATGTCTGCTGACTGTGTATTCTGTCCTTGACAATACTCTGAATTTTGTTCTTTGTTTTCACCTTCAGGACAAAAATATTGGAATTTACCTCCTTACCCTGGTTTTTCCATACTGGTTTCCCCCTGTTGAGTAGCCTGCCTGTCACCACCCCTGTGCTGAGCTGTGGGCACTGTGTGCTCCCACTGTCTGCAGCTCTTTTACTCTAGCTGGGATAACTACTGAGTTACTCCACTGTAACTGGGGCTTCTGCACGTTCCTAAATCACTGAGAATACATTTCTAGAAAAGGCTGCTGGTTGAAGGTGCATATGTGGGCATTTCTTTAAGAGGTGCTGAAATCATTGGTGCTGAAAGTGGGACATGGTTACTGAATGTGGCCAGTCCAAATGAGTCCAACGAAAAGCCCTGACTCCTATTATCCAGTGTAGCAGGGCAACAATCATGGCACAGTCTCATCCCAGGAATGCAGTTCTGCCATCAGCCTCAGCCTCATTAGCTTCCCATCCAGTGCCAAATGTAGCAGAATTGTCTTCCTGCTTTCTGTGCTTTCTCATGAAACTGCTTCATCCTCTCTCACACAATTCACAAGCCCAGCCCCTACACTGCTAACTTTTCTAAACTGTTAAAAAAAAAGAAAAGTAAGTTTTTCTCTTGTTTATTCCTATGCACAAATCTGGGTGTTCAGACTTGCAGTGTATCGGAATTTAGACATCCAGCTGGTTTCAGTAGGACTTTCAAATTCCAAAAACTGAACATACGAACAATTTCTCTTGGTCAGACCAAAGGTGTGTCTGAATCAGTGTCTTGTCTTGGCACTGACCAGCATCAGAGTACAGGAAAGCAGATAAGAAAACAGAAGGATATAGTGCTATTTTCCTAAAATGCTCTCCAGCCTCCAGTGATTTTCAGAGCAGGAACTTCTTAAGCCAAATGCAACCTCATTGCATTTAATTGTCCATGCTGGACTTTCTTCCACTAATTTTATGATACCACTGTTTGTATCCCTATGAACTTTTATCATCTTTTATTTCTATAGCTGTTTATTATGAAGCAATACCTGCTTGTGTTGGTTTTGACCCTGCTGCCCCCTGTTTTTTCTGTCAGCCTGATTGAACACTCTCTTATCTATTTATCTTCCTTATACCACAATAACTGATTGTTCTGTCTGTCTATCCAGACACTGTAGACTCCTCTGTGTGTTGTTGTTCCTGATACAGAATCCATTCCATACCTGTGGTGCACATAAACATCTGTGATGAACAGGAGTCGTGGTGTTGGCATCTTGCCAGGCTGAACGGCAAAATAAATGTAATTTGTTCATTGATTAAATGGATGAATCCCAGTAAACATTTACATTCCTGGATTTCAAGCTAATTCTCTCTTTGCATTTGAATCCTTAAACTTCTGGTCATATTTCTTTAATTTCTGCAACATGAACCACATGCAGTGTTCAACATCCAACAGGTATTTTGATATGGGGATCAGATGGGCTGTCAAGATTATACAAATTGGCATTAATATTTATATATTTCTATATATTTATAAAAATATATTAATATTTTCTTTTATCAGAACTTTTCAGCCAGTCTGTCTACCTGACTGGCGTTACTCACCAATTACCACTCATTACTCCTTCAGCTCATTAATGGGTTCAGCTCTCACCATCCTTTCTCTTTTCCTGAAAGTTGGCTCTTTTAGCTTAACACACTCAGTTTGTTAATATGCCACTCTTTTGTCTTCATAAACTTGCTGTGACTGCTGTGCACCAAGGTGAAGGCATCATTAATAGTTATTTGTGTGAGGTGGCAGCTGTCTCACACTTCTGTTTATCAGGGAGGAGAATCAATGCAGGAGAAGAGGAATGTGCTTCCTTAGGGGATCTGGGGACAGGCAGATCCTTTGGCCCCCGGGCTGCAGGAGGGTGGGCACACAGGGGGTTTGGGGGGTGCAGGGGATGGAGCTGCCCAACATTCAGCACTCCAGCCCAGGCACTGGATGTGAGTGAGGAGACAGGCACCTTGTCCTGGTGATGGAGAATCAAACACTGCAGCTAAAAGTCCCCAGGAGGAAAACATGAAGCCAGGAGAAATAAAATAGATAATTGCAGGAAGGTGTTAATTGGAAGAAGCTTTCCCCTTGGTTCTTTTCTGAAGAACTTCACTTTTTAGAGACATGTGACAAAATGTTTTTAGACAGTTCTAACATATTTTATTCTCCCCTCATCTCTTTGCTGTTCATTCCTTTTTAATGCATTTCTTTTTTCACATTTTCCTTTCTACCTTACTCTTTATTCTCATCAATCACCCTTTGATGGCTTTATATTTACCTTTTTAGTGTTTGGATCAGTTATTGAAAGTAAGCAACTACTTTTGATGTCTCATTAGCACTTTGGGAAGCTGACTTTTGCCTCCCAGGTTCTGGTTACAGGAGTATAACAGTTGTCATGAAACCAATTTGTAAATAATGGAATCTGTATGTTTGTGTATCTGATGAATATATAATATCCAGCTCCCATAATTAAGGTAACTGAAAAGGTTTTAGCATATAAATAAAAAACACTGCCTGCATTTTAAACTTAGGAAGCTGCACACAAGCAGCTTCAGAGCAGCCACCAGCAGAGGTGCCAACAACAGAATCAGATATCACTGCTGGGAAAAAATTACATTCCTGAGTTTGACATCTGGGTCCTGCAGCTGGAGTGACTGGAAGAAGAAAGGGAAACAGTACAGACTGTCATCAAAAGGAGATAGTGGTGCCAAGTGGAAATTACATACAGATGCCACTTTTTCACTTAAGACAAATAGCTCAACTATATAAAAAGACAGCAGCAACAACATCCAAAGATGTGCTTAGAAGTGCCTGATGGGTAAAGGAGCATTGCTTTTTTGTAAATAGAACTGCCTTATAACTAGAGATGTGAGATTTGGAGTTTAGAGTTGGATACATTTTAATGCTTGAACAAATAAGCTCCAAAGGATTTTTATCTATTAAAAGGCAAAGAACAAACGTGGTGTGTTCCAGCTACTTTGTGAGTAACTCATTGTTTCAGCTTTCCCGCCCGAGACTTCGCTTTCCTGTGAATATATATCACCCTTGCTCAGCACATCAGGGTCCCACACAGGGCCCACTGTGGCCACTCTGCTGAAAAGCCCCAGCTCTCTGCAGAAAAACTGGTCAGAATTCCTAAGGTGGCTGTGAGGGCGGTCAAAAGGAATGACCAAAGTCAGGGTGCAAGAGACCCTGCACTGGTGTCCTAATGCAAAGCTTATCAATCCAGTGAGAGTCTCCACTGATCTTAGTAAGTGTTGGAATCAAGTTGTCATCTAATGTCCTTAGTTACTGTTTAAGAGGAGGAGTGAGGGTGTGGTAACTGGGGCAGGTAGGAATTTTGAGGCTTGCTAGAATGAAACTTACCTTCATTCTGCTTTTCTTTTTTAAGACTGCAGGAAAGCAGCACTTTAATTGGACCACTCTGTTCTGTCTGCAAAGCTTGATTATTGATAATTATAGTGGAAGAAGTGGTAATAGGATTCATTTTTGTTTATAATCCTGACTATACCTTGCTTTTACTTCTAAAGGATTTATTGTATCTGAATTCAAAGTTGTATTTGCCTGTACATAAACCCCCTGAAATCACTTATTGGATGGACTATTATGTTTAATTTCTTTGTGTCTAGTTAGTGTCATAAATCCTTTCATTCAAAAAAAAAAAAAAAAGTTGAAAATTTATTTTATTTGATTTGACTGTGTGTCTTTCATGTGCATATTAGACATGCTCTGCTTCCAGTCTTTCCTGCAGTCAAAAGACAGCTTTCCCAGAACCACGTGACTCAGGCATCTCAACAGAGAAATAGTGTGTTTTCACAAATAAAATTGAAAGAGTAATCTAGACTTTAAGGTATTTCAGGAGTTGCCTGGCTGATCAGCATGATCTTCTGGGGAAGACAGATAATCAGGTATCTGCACTAACACAAATGTAGTGCAGTGTGATGTGTAAGACCTGCTGTGAATGCAAAAATGGTGTGTGCCCTCTTTGGTGAGGAACCATTAAAATACCAGTAGGGATGTTCTGACTGGAAAAGGTACCAGCAACAGCTTGAACTAGACCGTGACTGGAGATGAAACTGGATAGAAATAAAGAAGAAAGAGGAGGATTTGGATAGTGGATTTATTTAGACTATAAATTAGTGATCTAAATCTGTTGTACAACAGAAGGATGTCCATCTATTGGAATCAGTTATACCCTGTTAATGACTTCAGAAAGAAAGGTGAATAATCCAGGGGTCCTAAGGATTTCCCCTTGTTTACAAAGGTTGTCCCAGGAAACCTGTAGCATCTTCAGTGATACAGGGCTTTTTCTGTAAATGTTTACAGGTTGTACAAATTCCAGGATTATCAAACTAGGCATCTTCTACAACATAAATCAACCTTCATTAATATAACTATGTCATTGGCATGGTATCTGATTTTAGAGACAGAGTAAGGCTCCTCCTTCTATTACCAGACCTTCAGTATCTGTGAGTTGATTCCAGGTTACTTAGAATAGGAATTGGGAATGCTCATCTGGGGAGGGAGCAATTGGTGGCTGTGAAATTCTGTCTACTGAAGTCCTTGAGGAAAGGTAAGGCAGTTTGGCAGCTAAATAACTTCTTCACTGGAGGACACTACTTTATATACTGCAAAGTGAAAGGAAAAAAGCTTGAACCCAAATCAACTCTATACAACAAGCCCCTTTCTCATTCAGTGTGTATTATAACTTGCTGTCTTGGTGCATCTGAAGCAGCATCAACGGGTCTTGCTACCATTTGGGAAACCTGTGTGTGTTTGAGTCACACATTGTTCTTGCAGGATTTCCTTAGGCTAAACCACAGAAGTGAAAGAGCTCCATTTAAGAGAGCCTGTGAATAAGTAGGAAATGAGCATCAGACTCGGCATTATCTGAAGATGTTTGTTAACATGCAGGATGTTCCTTAAGGCCTCTATCTTGAATGAGAAGAGTTGTTATTCAGGACTGTTTTTTGAAAAAGCAAGAGTTCTTTTGCATGCATGTCACTGTGGGCAAAGAGCTGTTTGATGCTCTTGGCTCGTGTCTGCTGCTCTGGTTTCCTTGGATATACTGCTGTAGGCAGCCTTATCGGGAAGAAGATTATAACTGTTTGGTAGTGAGAATGGGCACAACTTGCAACCTTCCCTCCTATCAACCACTCCTGTCCTATTGCAAAGCTGTAACAAAAATAATAAAAAGTGGTTCTCTACTGAGGGATCTCTAAAGAAAAAATGGAGTGAAAGCTCTGCACTTTCACTAGATCAAATGTGACCCTTCCCTTCTCTTGATAGAAATACTACATTTTGTATCTAGCTGAGAAAAAGGAAATAACACTGTACAGGCAGTAGGCTCTGCTTGCTGGAGAAGTTCAGCAAAATGATTTGTTATTGTGTAGCAGAATAACGAGTTGGAGAAGCAAGTTTTAAAGATGCTGACTGTAAAGTACAGCCATGGAGATAAATGAAATTGAAGTTTTCCTATCAAATTAAGACCCCAAGTATAATCAGTTGGGTTTGTGTGTGGATGCCTGTGTGCTTGCATGTATGAATGAGGGAGACAAACAGGTCTTTCCAGAAGTAAGTTCTTACCTGAGGCCTTGCCTGCAAAATTTAAACCAATGAAAAAAAAAATCTAGGTGGTTATACTGGTGTAGTTTTCTCTAATATTGGCAAAATCTCATAAACAGCTTAAGAGAAGAGAGAAGAATTAACCTTTAGACTGAAATCCCTAAACTGTGAAAGCCATCCGCTAAAAAGTTAAGGAAGCATAAAGTGTAACCTTGTGAATTCAGACTAAAGGGATCCATTCATACATTCACTCCTGTGTTCTTTGTATAAGCATCATCCTCATCTCTAGGGAAGCAAAGACTTAGAAGAATACAAATGCTATATTCATGCTTATCTAATTAATTTATAGAGAGATTCCTAACTCAGCAGACAGTTTTTGTATATCAAAGTCAAAGGTCCTAACATATGTCAGCCTTCTTACACAGATGTTATACATTTGATATCTAATAAATAATTAAACATTGGGTTCAGCAAAGCTACGCAGAATATAGATTTGGCCTATTTAATGTTTGGAAAGCTACTTATTTTTTGACAAACAAAAATGATTTAGAGACCACAACAATTTTAATATAACAAAGTGAGGTTGTTCACAAGATTTGATTTGGAGGACATGTCAACTTATGTTAATTCAGTGCAAAATCAGGCTGGGATATTGAATACATTACCATTTTCCACTTCATGTCCACTGACTTGTAAGTCTTGAATTATGAACATTTTACTTGTGGCAGTTTTATCAATTGGCTATTTTAGATGGAAGAAGATCTTAAAAAAAATATTAGAATAGCATAACCTTTCCAGTTACACCACCTTCTCAGCTGTGTTACATTAGAAGTGAAGCCAACCTGTACTATATATGGAGGTACCTGCACTTCAGAAACAACAGGAGTGTGGCTACACCAACATATCTGAACTCATTTCTCATCCTTTCCAAGTCATAAACAATGTACTGTTTCTTTTCCATAAAACCTGACTATCTATTGTAATGTAATGGGACAAATACAAAGCATCTGGAAAGAAAATAATTGTAATCAAATTACTCTTTCCAATTAGAGAAAATGGTGAACCTTTCCCTTGATTTAGAGTTATAATAATCATTTGTAATCTGATTTAAAAGGGGCTTATGGTTGCATTCATAAAACTGACAGACATCAGGACTGACATGACCTCTTAGGTATCTAGAGAAATTATAGGTCTGCAGAGGTAAGAATATATCATTAACTCCTGAGCTGACAGCATTTTTTTATTGGTACTGACCTTTGGTTGGATTAAGTCCAGTCATCAGAAAATAATTCCATTTCAAGCAGCTGAGAGTTATTATGAGGTTTGTTCTGATTCAGGATTAAGTGTAGCCCTGCCCCAGGAGCTCGGCGGGATCAGCTGCGCGCTCGCTCATGGACTTTGTGAACAGACCGAGAGATGCTGCGGCTGTTCCCGTTGGGGCAGAGCGTCAGTGCCGAGGGTACCGGGATCGGCTGCAGCTCTGCTTTGGGTGATAGTTCTGTGCTGGTCTCGCTGACAGCCGGGTGTACAAGACATTTGTGTTTCTACGAATGAGACAGATGCTTTAATCCAAACAAAAACCTTAGAAAGCTTCTGTCGGTTCGTAGCAGATCTGATGCCCAGATCTGTTGCTGCCTTTGCACAGAACCCTTTCAGACATGATGGTGCCAATTGACAGAGTGGATCTGCCCGACCTCCAGCAGAAGCCACAGAATCACATAATCACAGAATTGATTGGGTTGGAAAAGACCTCTGAGATCAAGTCCAACCCTTGGTCCAACTCCAGGCCCTTTACCAGATCATGGCACTCAGTGCCACGGCCAAGCTCAGTTGA
>JAWWEV010000172.1:5776193-5797612 GCA_035583235.1 Hafferia zeledoni | reverse complement strand
GCTCTCCAACTTCAATTTCCCCTGGCAGAGCTTGAGCCCATCGTGCCCCCTTGTCCTATTGCTGAGTGCCTGGGAGTGCCAAGACAAGGCACTTCACAGCTTTTTCTCAGGGCAGTGCTCACTCCTGTAGGTGCGTTTCTAAGCGCACACTTAATCATACACGAAACATTGACGAGCAGGAGGAGGAGCCCTCTCGCAAAAACAATGTCCCTTGTCAGGGGACATCGGCGCCTAAGCTCGGGTTTCTCGCAGTCTGAGAGCTCGCTCTCTCTTGGGAGGCGTTTAATCGCCATGATGTTGTATTTGATGGGGTGCTTTTGTCCTGGGAGCCCTTTTGAAAATGTATAACTTTGCATAAATAAATATTCACCGAGTCGGAGAGAGACTAATTGTATAGCCCAGTGGTCAGGCAGTCGGGATGGATGGATAAAAGGACAGGTAATCACAGCTGCTTCTCCGGCCGCACTGCTGTTACCTCGGTTCGTATCGCCCAAGAGCACCGCTGTGGGCTCAGGCAGAGTCCCCTCAGCAGTTCAACACCCTGTTCCGGTTCAGGTTCATTTTCCTCGCAGGACACAGCTTGGAGAGGGCCCCAGGGGCCCCAGTGTGGCTGGCACCGAAAGAGTACATGTCAAGTGTGTGGTTTTAAGAACAGGGGATTGTAAACTGGATTGCTTTTAGTATTCTAACAAGATACAGAAATCTTTGTTCTAATTTTTAATTGTTACTGGAAGTGGTGAATGAATGGGCGGGATCTCTTTCAAACACCTGGGCAGCAGAGTGGTTCTAAAATATCACGGACAAAGGATCTTGTATCCTTCATCTGTCACAGTTTTTATTACAGAGTCCCCACAAAGTGCTTGATGAGGGGGTGAAATTTTTTATACTCCTTCCATATTAGCGCATAGGAAGAGGCAAGAGTGAGTAGATTCAAGGATTTGTGGCTGTGTTGTGCTTGTTCTCTGGGCTGAACTATGGTTAGGCTGGTGGGCTGGTGAATACACTACACTGAATATTCATGCAGTTGCCAGGCTCTCCCCTTCCTCGAGAGTATTAGGAGAGCCATATAGCTCCATACATTCAGACTGTGCAGTCAGAGCATATTTAGTTTGGCTTCAACATGACTGGACTGACCACATTTCTTCAGTGAAACTAATGTGTATGTGAGGAAGGGATCTAATGTTTTATTCTGAGCAGGTTTCTTCTTTCCTTAGTTGATAGGTTGACTATATGGAGAGAATCACAGCATAATACTTCTACTAAATGCTTTCCTTTTTTTTTTTTTTTTTTTTTTTTTTTTTTTTTTTTTTTTTTTTTTTAGTGATTGTTAAATAGGATGGGACCGTCTCTGTCCTGTTCAAGTATCCAGCTTTTAAAAATCGCACAAACATCCACCACGTCCCAAAAGTCCTGTGGACTCGATATATAAGTGTAGAATTGCAGTGTGTCTTAACCAATAGCTACATTAAATCTGATGATTAATCACACGATTACAGATCTCTTTAGTTTAAACCACTGTTACTCAAGACCTCTTTCCGGAGCTTTGTTTCAGGGAAATGTCCTCTGCAGGACCATGATCGCAGAGTTAACAGATAATGATATTTTACCTAAGGACCAATCAGGGCTCACCTCCCTTAACGAGGGGCATCTGTTCTCTCCATTTTCTCACCTTTTCAACCTGAGAACTCGTTTGTTTGTTGAACAGTTTGCCTGTTTACTTAGGGAACTTTAGACAAGATAGCTGAGCCGGTCTGACAAATCGCTGCTCCCAAGAGCCGGGGTCCCACTTCTTTGCTCCCCACGCAGCTCCCAGGTGGTGAATCGACCCCCGCCCTTGCAGTTGCTCTGATTTGCGACTTCTTAGTCGAAATTCTGAGCCAGTTCAGTTCACTGTGCTGGCTGAGATCCATTCTCGTCTTTTTGTTGGTTCATTTTCTGTGGGCTTCACAAATAGATGAGTCAAAGTAAGAGCTCATTGCTGCTGAAAGAAACAGTGAAAAAAACCCCGATTTTTCTTTCTTTATTTTGTCATGTGTCTGACTGCTTTTAGTTTATCTGGGATGTAGTCAGCCCTTTTTCTGAGCTAACCGCATTGAAATGGTATAAAATACATGAAAATAGATAGGGTCTATCTATTTAGTTAATTAAGTCTGTTCGAAAGAAAGTGTGACTGATTCAAAAGATAATGCACAGCAGACAGGAGGTCCAGAAGGACTTGGGATCAGAGTACTGAAGATACCAAATGAAAGGATTAGAACAGGGAGGGAGGGAAGGAAGTAGGGAGACTGAAGGTGTTCCCGACAGAAGAAGTTAAATTGCTTCAAATTCCTGTGAAACTCCAGTCTCCAGGAGCTGGACGGGTTTGCCAAGGAATCACCTGAGCAGCAGAGGCTGAGGGGGTGCATAGGTAAGAAAAGGAGAGAAGGAGGGGACTGTGAGGTGTGAGGCTGCTCGGTTTTGTCCTGTTGATGGGTGGATCAGCTCAGGGGCCTTGTGTCAGGGTATTGTTGGTGCCCAGTTCCCCGCAGGATCGAGCTGTTCAGGGATCACCACAATGGGGAGAAGAGAGCACACAGAGGGGTGGGGGCACGACCTGAAGGGCCATGGAAAGGAAGGTGGTACATAGTGAGGGGTAAGGGAGGACAGGAACTCATTAAATCTACTTTGCTGTTGAATTAACTCTAATGTGAGCCATGCCCTCGTGCAATAATCCCTTCTTCCCTTTTATTCTTGTTAGATTCTTGTTTCTCTTATCGGTGCATTCCTGTACTGAGTTCCAACAATGAACTTAACACTTGTGTGAGACGTAATTCCTCCCCCAAAGAGCAGCAATAACAGCTCTCTGGCTTGCAATCAACCTAGTATGGACAAGACACATCCATTGCTGGCACATTAAAACATCTTTATAAAAACACCAGAATTATTCTCAGGCTTCCAACAGATTTTAGAGATGGAGTTGGTCTGTGGAAACTGAGCTCCTAGTTTCATCTTCTAGTGTCAAGCACACCAGCATTTCTCTCTTTGGTGAACTCATGTAGACAAGCTTGGCAGAATCATTGTTTTTAAAGGTATTTTAAATATTATGTGTTTTCCCCAAGGAAAAACCAATGAAAATAGTAGCCTAAGTGGGGACAGTATTGAAAAGGAATAACTGTAAGCAGAGTGACAAGTTAAGGAAAGATGTTCTACTTACACTTTTTGGGTTAATTTTGTACTATGTTGAGGAGTGTCCTGCTCGCCTTTGGCAAGGTACAGTGGTAATTATTGGTGTCTGGCCTTGCAAAGTGCCCCAGTACTGAGGGCAGCTCATGTCCCTGGAGCTGTGTTGGCATCAGTGGGGACAGACAAGCAGGGAAGGGGCCCCCTCGGCCTTTTCTTATCCAGACCCTCTCTGGGAGATCTGCCCCATTACCCAGGGCTGAGTGGGAACCAACCAAGACAGCAAACAAATGAGTGCTGTGATTGCACTTCAAGAAACTTGAGAGTAAACCCAACCTTTGAGTTTAAACTTTTCATACAATATAGAAGTAATTTATCTTCTGGCTAAAGAAAAGCAGATGTTGGAAGGGAAATGCACTTGAGAAGACGTAGAAACAGTTGTGAAGACTCTATTTTTGCTTTGAAGAGTTTCCCTTTGCTTTTTCTTACTTGTCCAGGATATTGTGTGTAGTCAGAACAGAGCCAATAAATATTCTATAATATATTTTTAAAGGAAAAACCAAGTAGAATAGAAACTGTGAGGAGAGAGTATTAGGAACAAAAGGCAGCATCAACAGCAAAAAAATCCAAGTCAAAACCAAACAAACCAGAAGCAAAAGAACTCTTTACAGTGTAAGCCTTCAAATAGCCCTCATAACTTCTACTTACTCTGACATGTTTGTGTGGTGAGAATGTATTCCTGGTGTGAATTCCAGAAGACAAGGGTTTTTTAAATGTTGAGCTAGTTCTTTCAAGCACTGTGCCACTGAAGACGAATTACTGCAAGGCAGTTGAGAGCTGGGTATGCAAAGCTTGCAAGCCTTCAGTAAGAGAAAACCATTTTGCTGAAAATTTATTTCTCTTGTGTTCAGCAGAACAATTCCACCTGTTCCATACTGAAAGATTTAGATTTGGACATCTCTGACTGCAATTGAAATCAGAGCAACTCATAATCTTCATTTGTAATTGATTAGAGTTATAAGGCTGCACACTTTAGGAAGCATAATTCTTTGGGTACCCTGCTGTCTCTGGCCTCAGTGGGAGTTTGTCACTGAAGCCATCTGTCCTTTCAAGAAAATAGTCATTTTAATCAATACCTGCTATAATGAATCCTGACTCTTCTGAAGTCAGTAGTTGTGCTGGAGCCTGGATCACTTGTATCAACAACTAAAAATGATGCTTGTAATCCACATAATTGTATATGTATAGATGTATTTATGTTAAAAATATATATAAATAAGCAAACACAAAGTATGGTTATAATGAACTTCTATTAAAATGTGTTTCCAAAACCAATGAACATCACCTTGTTTAATTGTACGTCCTGTTAGAACTGGAATGGTGGGAAGATAGTAACAGAATTGATGTGAAAGCAAATTCTCTTCAAACTCCATCCTGTTAAACATTAAATATTTTCAGAGAAAATTAAAAAGGTAACACAAAAAATGTTGCCTAAAGTGAAAGGATTTTAAGAAATCTGTGCCTTCTTTATAAGCAATAATCCCGGTGCTCATGTAATTTCAATTGACATGTGATTTATGGCTGTGAAAAAGAGTCTGTATAGCTCTTTCAAAACATAAAGTGAGGGAGTGGCATCCTTTGAGCAAAAACCTCTGGGGCTCTATCTGCTTAAGTGTTTCCTAAGTTTCAGCACTATGAGAATATGAGAATACTCCATTGTTAGGGAGTTTTGGAGGCATGCCTGGATCAAGGAAGTACTTCCTCGTCATGCTGTTTCCTTTCCCAAACAATGTAAAAAATGGCCTTTTCAACCAAACATCTCGAGGTGGTCACTTTGTACATTGTCCAACTGGAGCACAACCATGGTAAGATAAACCATTCACTGGTATGAATGGCTCCATGTTATTGCTGCCACTTCCTTTTTATTTTCCTGGTGATTTTGTTTTGATTTATGTATATGTATAGAAGTTCAAGCCCCTGTGTAATGATTGTGTCATTAAATGAGGTGGCAAAAAAACCCAAGTGACCCCCCTTGCTCCCTGCCCTCAGCACACCCCAGCTCTGACACCCTCTCTGCCCCCTCAGCCTCCACGTGCTCCTCGGGGTGGGAATATACAGTGAGAATACAGCAAACTGTGCTTTATGGGCTGATTTTACCCCACTGCTCTAAGAGTTCCAACTCAGTCCCCAAACAGCATTTCAGAGGAAGCAAAAGCAACTTCACATCCATGTTCTGTTCCTGGTTTAGCTTTGCATGATCCAAAGGATTTCTCACTAATCTTAGGCACTCAAAATGTGTGCATTAGTCTTGGGAGAATATCCACATCTTAGTCCAGCATTGCTTTGGCACACTGCAAAATACTCAGTGCCTGAATTCCGTGGAAAGAGTCTTTGTAAATCCATTATAAATCTTTGATATTACTACGTAATATTTTAAATGGGTTTGTAACCAATTCTCAGGGTTCTGATCTGTAAGTTGCATATTTAAAATTACTTGGACACAGCTATTGTTTTATGACCTCAAGAGAATGCTGAGACTGTGCATTCTGTATATCTTGAAGAGTGTCATGATTTTTCTGTATACTTGAGAGGAATAATTTGGAGAAAAACTTGGAAAGTCCCTTTGAAAACTTTGGCAAGTTCTTGGTGTGTGGGGACTCATCTGATGTATAAATTACAAAATTAGGACCATACACCTTTGTCTCTGAATTTACATTTTGAGAAATGCTCTTCCTGGGGTCACTTTTGCTTCATAAAGATGTAAAAAAGTCACAGCCTCAACAAAAATCAGCTTAATGGTGATTTTGTTTTGAAAGGGAGAAAATTCATGTTTTTTACCAACATGGTGTATTTGGAATAGCTCAGTGGCTTTGAGAGAAATTTGTCTGATTTTCTCTGACTTACTCTGAGGTAAAAGTACAGAACTGGATTAATGATTTCTTACATAAAGTTGTGAGAAATTCATTCAATTTGAAAATATTTGCTCTGCAAACAGTACAAATCTATGTTACAGTCATATTTATGAAGTTATTTAGTGATAAACACATGTAGCTTTTGACTCATTTTTCTCACTGTAGCAAAACCCCAAAGAACTTACAACTCTTTTTCAAGACAGGCTTCTGTCCACAGTTTCACTAATTCTCCTGAGAACAATGGCAGTTTTATAAAAATCATCCCTCTGGGGCATGGGTTAAGTTTTTTTAATTTCAATAATATATTTTCTACACAAATTCTGTCTGTTGTTTGCTTTGTGTCCTCTCGGTGGTGTTTGGCAGTAAATGACTGCTGAGTTTATTCTGTCCTGTTAACTCTGCTTGAGGGAACAGTTGGCTGACTGAGGCATAATGAAATAATCGGAGTTAATGCTGGGGGCTCTAAACGTTTCCTCAACAAATAAGCAGCAATGTGTTGGTAGCCTGTAAGTATTTTATAAGTGCAATTAAACCACAGTGATTGATTGGGCAGGGGTGAAAATCAGAATAATTTAGAACAACGAATTCTTCACGGGGGAAACCCTCACTAAATTAAGAAAACACACAAATGAGCAACAAAAATAAACAGTTTAAGGAGTTCTGCTCTTATACCATGTTTTCCTCATTTCTCAACTCTGTTCAGGAGGAACAACTTGATCAGTGAGACATTTTGTTTCTTGAAAATGCATCTTTTCTGTTGTTACTTTATGTTGAGTGAAAATACACATTAGTTAACTGATCTAAAAGTTTAATTACTAAAAGGGGGAGGAAATCTGCTTCCTTTTCATTTTATCTCATTAATTTCTTTCCCTGTGCCTGGCTTCGGGTTACGAGATCTCGCACTTTTGTAGTGCTTTTTGGACTCCTCATTGAGCTCATTCAATTCTCTAACTTGCTGAAAAATTATTTATTTTTCTGCCAGGTTATCTTTGTGCTGGCTCAGCAAACTGAGTCAGCTCAGCATGGAGTCAGATGACCATTACTGTCACTGCAAGGGAAAGAGCGCAGGATGCAGCCAAGGCTGCAGCCTCCTGACTGCAGAGAGGGGAAGTTGAAAACAGAAAGGTCTTGTATTTATGAAAATATCTCGAACAAAGTGTGGGATTTAATGTATAGTTTTGCACAGCGCTACCTGCTCCATGAAATCACCAGGGTGCTGTGCCTGTCAAAAGTTTGGATAATACCACTGCAATAACCACATTACACATTGCAGTTCTGTGTGAATCATACTGGGGTTTTGCCTTTTTTGACTTCAAAACTGTTTTGTATATATATAAGAAACAGTTGTGTTTACTCTTTTAGTGTAGGAACATTCAAATACTCTCAGTGGCTGTTCTACAAACATGAAGATGTGAGTAACCAGACAATTAAGATTTCAACACTAATTATTGGGAAATTATAGTCTGGCTGATTCCTACTGAAAAATATTTTAAAGAACTGATACACATTCTGTATTTTTAAAAAGAATGTTAAGATTAGAATATTACCTTAAGTAAATCTGGATGTACCCAGGATAGGGAAAGACCCAAAGAGGAAAACCACTTACCTTCCACAGAGCAGATACACCAATAACTTTGTTTCTAGCCCAAATGACAAAATGGCTTTGATTCAACCACTTTTGATTACTCTTAACATGTGAAACTAAATTTAGAAGCACAGCAAAAGGCAGAAGAAATGTAGGACTGGCTTTATATGCAGGGCATACAGGTGAGGCACTTGCAGGAATCATTTTGACTCCTGAGGCTGTAAACTTTGGCAGTTGCTTAAACAGATTGTGTTTCCTCTGTAGATATTTTGCCCTCAAAAAGTTCAAGTGATAGTTTAAGTGATTCTAAACATGATCCTAACTGGAGCAAATGTATTCTGGTGGAAAAAAACATGACTTAGAACTCACAGGTGTCAACTGTATAATCAGGATGTGCTGAAACTCATTTTCCTGCTTTTCATAAGACATGCAATTTTCAAAGAAATTATTGGGTATTGAGAATTGCAAATGAAAGCATTGAGAAAAACATTTACCCAGAAATGAAAATACCACTCAAGATAAGTTTTTTTTATATACTTTTATTTTACCTTGAACAGAAAATTTTGCAAACCATCAATTACTGAGGACGGGGGGCAAACCTTAGCATGTAACAGAGGAGGCTTTGGTTATAAGTGCCATTTCTACAGCAGAGTTAAGCTATTGTAAACCAAACACCTTGTAGTAAAAATATCCAGCCAAATATTTAACAGCAACACTGAAAACATTTACATATAAACAACAGAGAAATATTTTCTAAACTTTTAACAGTCACTTTGCTACAATCCAGAGGGTTTAGTTCACATATCTATACATACAGACAGTCACTGAAACTCTTGTGAACCAACCACTTGTCCACAGGACCTGCCTAGACAGTTTGTCATCAATACGAAAGTTTTTATATAAATAAGTCAATTAAACTTCACAGAGACTAAAAGAAACATTATAAAATCCCAACTGTAAATAAATCTGTACATTATGGTCAGTCTTATTTTTCTGAAATCTTGCGCAACTTTAAAGTGTCTGTGTATAAAATGCTGGTGAGGAGCAGCGTTAGCTGGAATGGAAACTCGAAGACTCAGACTCTGTAGAAACAGAAGAATGTCCCCCACGTTTGCTTTTTGAGAGGATCTTGAGGCTTGACCCTCTGCTGACTGATGTCAAGGCATTCTGAGCCGAAGTTTTGAACTTGGCCCCCAAGAAGGCGTACAGAATGGGGTTCAGGCAGCAGTGGAAGAATGCCAGCGCTTCCGTGATGGAGATCCATTTGTGCACGATGGTCTCCAAGCTGCACCGGGGTCGGATGACTCTCAGCATGATGAACGTGTCGATGCTGATGCCAATGTAATACGGCAGCCAGCAGGCAAAGAAGGCCAGGATGAGGATGACTGTGGTCTTCAAGGCTTTGCGTTTCTGGTGGCCCTTGGAGTGTGACAGCTTGGATATGATGATACAGTAGCAAGTCAGAATGATGAGACCAGGCAAGACAAGTCCTACCAGGATATGCTGAAACCTGAAGGAGATCTGCCAGTTTTCATGAGGGTATATGCGGTCACAGAGATACCTCCCCTCTACCTCGCTGGTGCTGGCAAAGATGATGTCAGGCACTGTGAGGAGCACAGCCGGCAGCCACACGCCCACATACACCACCTTCTCGGCCAGCAGCTTCCGTGGGCGCTGGCTGTTGGTGGCGTGCACTATGGCCAGGTAGCGATCCAGGCTGATAAAGGCCAAGATCAAGACGCTGCTGTAGAGGTTGACTGTGTAAATGACATGAACTGCCTTGCACAGGACATTCCCAAAGTACCAGCTTATGGCTGCATCCACAGACCAGAAGGGCAAGGTGATGACGAAAAGAAGGTCAGCCACTGAGAGGTGCAGCCTGTATTTATCAGTCATGCTTCTTTGTTTCTTCTGGTAGCCCATAACAAGAATAACCAATCCATTGCCAATTATTCCCGTCAGGAAGATGATTGAGTAGATTATTGGCAAGAAGATCCTGTTGAAATCAGCATTCTCCTCGTGGAAGCATGGCTCTCCATAGTCTCCATAGTCACCCGAACCAATCTCCTCCGTGCCATTATCAGAAAATTCAATGAATAACCCAGACGACAGCTAAAAAAGAAAAAAAATAGATGTTAGCTCCTCTGCAAAAACTTACTCTATGTGGCAGTGTGTGTGGAGAAGTCTCCATCATCACAAATGGGCAAACTTTTGAAAGAGCAGATGGGAAAATACAGCGTTCAAATATATACATATGAAATACACAGCAAGTAAGAACAAGTTGAAAAACTTCCTTTGTCTTTCTCTGAGGAGTAAGGTCGTGCTAAGGGCAGGACATGGAGAGAAGAAAGAGAACGGCTACTCCTGGAAATGTCGGTTCGGGACACCTCAGGGCTCCGATCAGATGCTCACTACAAATGGGAGAACCCAGAAGTGCCCGGTGCAAGAGGTCTGTCCACACAGAACGTGACCCATCAAATTTAACTCTTACAACAAAGAGCTATAAAAAACCCCAAACAAACAAACTTGGAAATGCTGCTGCTCCACGGTGCCTTCTCATTAAGGGGATGGGGTCAAGGAGAGATAGAAAAGGTACCCTCGGCTGGTGTAATAAAGGATAAATAATAGCAAGAATTCCCTGCTGAGAAGCAATGTGACACATACACAGACAGGAAAAAAAATCAAAGTCCTTAGAGAAAAGAAAGAGCGAGGTGACCTTAATCAGGGGAACTCAAAGCCCACGGAGGGTCACCGCGTTCCCTCCCTTTGTTCCCCACCCTCTGCGGTTGCGGGGCAGGCGGTGAGCGCGGCGGGCGCGGGGCCGCAGCCAGACGGATCCCCTGAGCACAGCGGTGGAAAAAGGAAGCGAAATTTTGGGGAGGGCATGAAAGCGCGTCAGGAAACCACCAACGGTTTTGGCCACCGCGCCGAAAAGCAGTGGTGGCGGGCGAGTGCCATCTGGCCATGTGCAATAACTCCTCAACTGCTCAGATTTTCCTGGTCATGCCCAGTGTCCCACGGGCCCCGAACTCCGCGCAGGGTGCGGGTCCCGCAGCGCATCACACGCAGATGCACCGGCTCCACGCGAGCATTAACTGAGGACCTAAAGTTGGAACTTGCCGGGGATCTCCGTTTCGGTCCTAACTACTCTCAAACCACCGCGGCAGCGGAGCAGCCTCCAGAAGGTGCGGACTCTGCCGCGCTCCCCATCCCGCCGCAGCCCGGGCTCGGGACGCGCACCGGGACGCCCTTCCCTGGAGTCAGTTAGCTCCAAACTTCCTCGCCTGTTCGCGCCCTCATCATTCCCGTGGCTGATTGCTCTGCCGGCGTGTTCCAGCCCACAACAGCGCCACATGTCACTTGAGCTGACGGCCGGGCAGCAGAGCCCGAGCGCAGGAGCGGGGGCCGGCAGTGGCCGCAGCGGTGCCAAGGTCCGAAGCGCTGCGGGCAGCGGCAGCAGCGGCCGGGGCTCGGGACCGAGCCCTGCACGTCCGAGCCCCGCAGCCCACCGCGTTTGTCCCGTCCCCCGCCACCCGCAGCCTCCGCAGAGGGCACCTTTGTTTGCAAACAGCGCGCACATGGGCAGCGGCCGCGCCGCCCGCACTTACATCCAGGCTGTCGAGGCTGCTGTCCATGCTCTGAGCCATCGGGCGGCTCCGGGCTCTCGGGCTGCTGCGGCCGCGCCTCTCGCACTGACAGCAATCGCCGCTGCTCCAAACACGCCCCGGCTCTGGTGGCGGCAAGCGGCTCTTATAAGTTGCCGGGCTGCCCGCCCGCCCCCGGGGCAGCCGCGCTGGCTCCTCCCCGGCGGGTGTCGCCGGGCCCCGGGCGGGCGCCTCGGGCCGCTCTTTGTCTGCGCCCCGGGCATGGGAACTGCGCTCGCCCGGCGCGCCCGCGGGGGCCACGCTCCTCCCGGGGGCATTTGCCGCCCTCTGATTGATGTGTCCATACAAGCGGGCTTTTGAATCTCCCCTCAAGAGCATTCTTTGAAGTGTGTTGTCGGGCCCCGTGTTGCCATGGGTACTCCGGGCGGGCTCCGGGTGGAGTCAGTGGTCCAGGAATCGTGGCGGAGGAGGAAGAGGACAGGGCTTGTATACACTTGAAAATACAGGCAACTCTGTCCTCAAGAGTTGTCGATCCCCGCTGCTGAGGAGAAAGTGTACTGGGAGAGGAAGCAAGGGATGGTCCCCACTGAGGTATCAGAGGTTCTACAAATCTTTCAGGGGCTGCGAGTCGAGTGGGCTGCAGGTTGCCCACTGAACTCCTTTGGCATCTGTGGTTTTGGGTGCGAAGTCTGATGATGATCTGTTTCTAGTAGGAGGATAATGTAAACAAAAACAAAAACAAAAACAAAACAAAACAAAAAACCCCAAACCCTGAAATTGTATATGTAGAATAAAACCAGCAGTTATATAACATGCGTTTGCAAGTGGAAAGTAACCCAAATATACAGAAAAATAAACCAGAATAATTGCTTTCCTTTACTGTTGTCTCTGGATTCTCAGTGCTGCAGATATTCATGCAGATAAATTAATTTGCAGAAAAGATTTTGTTTACAGTCATAGAATCATTCAATCCATTAGGCTGGAAAAGACCTCTGAGATCATCGAATCTGACCTCTAACCAATCACCACCATGTCAAACACACCACGGCACCGAGTGCCACTTCCAGGGACGGTGACTCCACCACCTCTGTGGGCAGCCCATTCCAATGTCTAATCAGCCTTTCTGTGAAGAGAGTCTTCCTAAATCCAACTTAAACCACCCCTAGTGCAGCCTAACACTTTGCCCTCTTGTCCTGTCACTGGTTACCCGGGAGCACAGCCCGACCCCTTCCTGGCTACACCCTCCAGGGAGTTGTAGAGAGTGATAAAGTCTGTTCTGAGCCTCCATTTAGCCAGGCCAAACACCCTCAGCTCCCTCAGCTGCTCCTCACAGGAGCAGATCACTAACAATGAATTTAATACAATGGTGTATCCTGCATGTGTGTCCCCTCAATTCCACAACTCACTCCATAGTGAGTAACTCTGTTGGGAATTATTAATTCAGTTATATTGATTTACCCTTTACAGCTAAAATTCAGAAAGGAAAGAAGGATATGGTAGAGAGCATTCTTTATGTAATAAAAATGGCTCAAATTACCCCTGTAGCCTCAAGGGATGAAAAAAGTGGAAGTCTGACAAAAGTTTCATTCTTAAAAATGCCCCTATTGCCAGTTTACATGCTCCCAGTTAGTTAAAACATCAGTTTTAGATGCAAATATTGTTTCCAGGTATTTGACAAGAGTTACTGTCTTACTCTTCCCCTAAAAGCTCTAGAACTCTTTCTCACACACTACAGTGAGTATGAGTTTGATTTATAGCCAAATAATGGTTATCTTACATGGCATGTAAGGTATGACCTAGGATGTGATTGTGTACTGTAACTGCATTGTGATTTCATAGGATTCCAAACTCTCTTGGTAGGTCTGAAGAATCATATACAAGTTGTATTAAAAGCAAACTGTAATTGATTATAACCAGGGAAATACCAGCCTTCAGAAAATTCAGTATCTACTTTGAGTTTATGTCTTGAAAAATTTCAAAGGAATACCATGCTAGAATTCTACAGAAGTAAAACATTTTGTCCTGAATCCCCCTTTTAAGATACTAACCATAGCCTTATGATACCATAGATCTACTCTGCCAAACTTCTTTAAAAACAAGTGTGATAAAAGTATAATCATTGCTATTTGTTCCTTGTTTTCCACAGAATCTGTGATACACTCACTACTTTTTAGGCACAAAAATAGGAAAATACATGCTCCAAGTAATCAAAGAATGTGCAGCACAACATTAGATGACCAGGCAGATAAATGAGCCAATTATTGACTTTTATATGTGAACGAGTAGGATCATGTCTAAATAATTCCCTCTCGCTCTTTCACCTGTTGAGGATGTGCTGCTGCAAAAGCTCTCCAGCCCACTGGGTCTGCAAACCCGTGAGCTAGATTTTCAGAAATGTGTTCATTGAACAGGTGTTAAAACACTGATCAGGACATGGGGATGCATATAGGGGAGGTAAACATTTAGGAAAGATTAATTTCTACCTTGGCAGAAATTCACAGGTGTGACAGATGAATTTTTATGGAGGAGTGTTGATAAAACTTTGCTCCTTCTCTACGTGTGCAGTGCAGGACATTAAAACATGCACAGTGCAGGGGGCTGGTGGCAAGGGCTGCAGATGAGCCAATGATACCTCTGTGCATGAACTCTGGAGCTGCTGGACCAGTCTGAGAGTTGACTGTTCGCTGGGCGGGCAGCAGGGAGTGCATGGACACGTGGGACGGGGACGCACAGAACTGTGAGTCAGCTCTGCCCAGGCGGACAAGTGTTCTCACAGCTCCGCTGTGCTGTGCAGATGGGACCTGAAACAGCAGACATTATCATGTAGAAATTGATTACGTTAATTAGTGATATGGAACAGTCGCTCAGTTATTTGTGTTCATAGATAACGTAAGAAATTCGGAACTGGGGAATGATTTGGTTCCCCGGATTCACCCTGGAGCGCAGTAGTGCTGAGTGCTGGGAAATCTGCGGACACCCTGTCTGATGAGATGTCACTCGAACGAGTTTGGATGACGATCCTCTAAAACGGTCATTCACGCTGCTGCCTTGTTATCTGGGATCTCTTTTGTTTCCCCTATCAGAAAATCCACGTGAAAACTTCCTGTGTTGCACAGGGGACCATCCAGGGCAAGTTAATGATTTCCAAAGTGATAAAAGAAGGGAGCTGTCTCTGCAGAGCATGTAATTCAGAGTCAGCTACAAATCTTCCTAAGACAGAGCTAGCAAATAGCAATTTCCAAGCTTATGTTTTGCATTACGTGTTTTTATGGTCAAAGAATTACTGTGAAAATCAGACCTTTCCTAACCCATGTAAAACATATTTTTGTTACTGAAAACATGCCCTCCGAGAGTCAAAATCCTACGTGTTCTCACACCGTTATGCTGACAGTATAATTCCTCAGGTTGTGAATTATTAACTTACTTTTTTTTGTCTTCTAAAAAGAGACATAAGTGCTTGTCATGCAAGAGCAAAGTAGTTTCTAACAAACCTTTCTAATGGGAAAAATTACCCTTTTGATTCAGCAACCACAGAAGCAGGAAAAACAAATCGCATTTTCTTTAACTGTGTTAAATGATTTACTTCATCTGAAGGCTTCCCAAGT
This sequence comes from Hafferia zeledoni, assembly GCA_035583235.1. Lineage (NCBI taxonomy): Eukaryota > Metazoa > Chordata > Aves > Passeriformes > Thamnophilidae > Hafferia > Hafferia zeledoni. The sequence continues at coordinate 5,782,746 of JAWWEV010000172.1, read as the reverse complement.
GCCTTTAATGAAGTAAACTTCTGGCTAATAAAAGTTTGATGAGATCATTATCAATGGGCAACACAAAGGGGGGTATGATCCCTGGTCCATGTAATAGATGAGCACCACCATTACAGTGGTGTATTAATAAATTGTTCTTGATTTTTTAGCATTAATGGAGCTGTACTTTCAGGATGCAGAGATGACTGCATCACAAAATACAGCAGTATGGCTGAAATCGCTGTGCTATATAGCAGGGAGTGAATAATTTTCAAATATTCACTGATTTTCTCTGTGCATGTTAATTCCTGTGCTGAAAGGCTTCTGAAAGGTGGGAGAGCATCTTCTGAAAAAGATAACAGAGAATGTGCCCAGGGGTTGCAAGATATCAGCTTTGAGTAGTGGATTTTTCTGTCCCAAGGAGTATTCCAGGAGCTGATGCTGTGGACTTGCTGCTAAATGAAAAGTGGTTTCCTGATAAAACTCAAACGTTTATTACAATACACTGGATTGACTTAATGACAAATGGGTCTTCCAGTGGCCTGAAGTTGTATACACAGAGAGGAAAAGGATATACTCTCCCTTTCGCAACTGATCTTTCTGTTGAAGTGGGAAAGGTATCAATCTTACGCCTGTTCGAATGGTTACAAGCCGTTTGCTGGGGTTGGGTTTCACTTAATGGGTTTCTTTGCTCTTGGCTCTCAAAGCTCCTTTCTCCATTTCTCTCTGCCTGCGCTGCAGTGGGACAGGCCAGCCAACTGTTACCCTGGTCCTGGAAGGGAAGTGTCTGCCCAATTTATGGGCAGGGAGCCACCTACACTTACTGATTTGAAAGCAGAAGGACAAAATAAAACCTGCAAAGGAATCTTTCGATTGGTAACATGTTACATCACCACAGGAATAAGTCTCCTTATGAAAAGAATGATACTGGAATAGTAGAACAAAATCAAAGGAAAAACCTTACATCAGTATGAGGCTACAAAGGTGTTATCAACACTGGCATAAACCCCCCCAGATTTCTTTATGGTTCCTTTCTTTTAACAAGGAGACTTCATTTTGTTTCCTCTAAGTATTGCCACGAGGCCAATATGTCTAAAGTCAGAACAGAAAAGTCAGCACAGAAAGGAAGAGCTGTCCTCCAAAAAGAATCCCAGTGACTCTTGTGCTTTAATCCCACCTCCATCTGTGGCCTGCAGCAAATCACTTAACCCTCTGACTGTGTGCACCCAACTGTAAAATGGGGATAACAATACCTACTTACCTACCTCAGAGGAGACTTGTAGGGATTAATTGGTTGATGTTTGCAAGGCACTTTGAAGACAGAAAGTGCTTATTTTAGAGCCTGTCGAAATTATTGGTGACACTGATCAGCTAAAATTCAAAGGGGACCAAACTCATCAAGGTTCTGATCTTCTTCCTCCATTTGGCTGTTTATGGGTTAGCAAAGCTCACTGCATGCGGACAGTTTATTGTTTGTTTGGAAGCAGAGTAGACTGAAAAGATGCTTTGAACAGCTTGGTTAATCCTTTTAACAAACAAGTCTTCATTTGCATATCACTGGAGCTGAAGGTTTTACCTTTGATGATTCTGTAGCAGAACAGTTCTGGACATGTGCTGAAGTGCTTTTTGTCCAAAATTCCAGTCAGATCACAATTATGAAGACAAAGTAAAACCTACCGAATTATATCACAAGTAGTTTCTTCCCCATAACCAGGGAGGATTTTGGCTTTCTCAGCATTCATACAGATTTCTGTTTATCTATATGTTTCTTATTATGTTCTTTTATGCTGTAAAATTCCATTGGTAACTTGCTCTAGTTCAGTTTGGATGCCTCAGGATGGGAACAGCCTGCTAACAGCATTCTACACCCCTGTCTGAGGAGCACATGGATCATGAGAAAAGCTACTTCAGACATTCAGGAATACATGAATAATTGCACTGATTGGAGGGACTTATCCTTATTGATTGATAATGTTATTAATCGATACATCTATCATATTGAATTTGCTTAATAGTTATTATAAAAATCATGTTATTTAAAGAAGCTTAGCATAGGGCAGAAATCATAAGGTACAGATGTGTAGGACCTGTCCTTGAAGCTTCTATACTAAGGGGCCTTAGGGATTTCTTATGCTAACTAAAATAGGCTGGACACCATATGAAACAAACATAAATCAGAAGCAATGTCAAAAGAACAAGATAATTAGAGAAATTTGCCAATTAGACCAGTTATAGTTGCCAGCAGATCTGGTTTGGAGCAGTTTTGAGCCAAAGGTAGGAAGTTCACATGAGGAAGACTCCAAACTTCATCCCCAAGGACCACCAGAGCCCCTTGCCCCGAATTCCCAGGAGGAAAGGTGCAGGAACAAGAAGGACGTGCATGGGGGTGGAGAAGATGGAATTCAGTTCTTAGAACTCATTATAATAACCCTGCCTTTTCCAAGAAAATAATGTTTATGCATGAAGAAATAATGAATATGTATAACTCACTTGCATATAAACAAGCTGTTAACTCGACCAGGGCTGCATGTTTTTGGAGGAGCCATCCCCCCTGCACCCAGGCCTTGAATAAACATACCCCTCTATAACCTTATCGGATAGAGTCTTTTCTCTGCAAATCAGCACAGTCTCATGATTTCTTAGTTGGTATCTTCAGAAATACAATTACATTTGGGATTGCACGTTGCTGTTCCTACCAGTGTAAACAGGACACAGGCACCTGGAGACTGAGAGGGCCTGAGTGACCTGGTCTGGCTTTGACTCCAAAGGTTCCTTCCAGCCTGAGCTATTCTGTGACTCCAGAGGGGTCCATCATTCCTTGTCCTCCCACCACTGCTACCAGCGGTGCCCAGGGCTGTCTGCATCACAACACATGCCCATACATTTGTGTACATTAAGCCCATTTGCTCTACACAATGGAAATAGCATTTTGATGTTGTGTTTCCGCCCTGACAGTTTTTGATCAATCTCGTGTTGAAATGGTGTCTATGGAACTGTGTGCTTGGGATGTAGCAAATTATTCTAGCACATGCCATGTTTTCTTTTTCATTTTCACACATTTCTTCTACTTCCTTTCTCTGGAAGCCATAGTGGGTATTGATTTTTCACACATTGTGAGCTTCTGAGCTTGTTGAAATAAGTCACTTACCTCATTTGCCCACTTGTCTAAAATGTGGCACTGAGAGCAGAGTGGGAGCACCCACTCTTCCTGTTTAGTTCAGTTTAGCAGTCTGGAGCTCAAATGTTTGAGTTTTATTGCTTGGGCTTTGAAGTGAAGTCTGTGCTTGTGGGTGCTGAATGTCAGCTCAGAGACTGGTTTTAAGACCTGCATGCCAGGGATTGCTCCTGTCTCTGCTTCCTCTCAAAGCTGGTGCCTGGGACTGCAGTTCAGCAGTAGGGAGGTCACCCAAACTCACTCATGAGCATTCCCAGTGTCCCTTTCATTTGGATTTCTCCTCCAACTATTTCCCTGAAAATTCACTTCAGAATTCCAAACATTTTTTTTACTGCTGGAAACCCAGTTTGCTGTATCCCAATGAGATGTACAGGGATAAGACTGGGATTGCTTTTTCCAGGCAGTGCTTCCTACTTAGGTAATATATTCTATAGCATTTACTCAGTAACTCTCCATCCCTTTCTTGTCTGTTGAAAACATGACCAAACATTTCTAAAACAACCAAAAAAATGTACATTAGATGTTGCCAAACTTTTGCTCCCACTGTCAAACCCTCTATTTACAGTACTTGCCGAAATACCCTGAGTAATGACACATACCCAGCCTTCTATTCCATTTATTTATAGCCAAATACAAGGGAGTAGATGGAGAGCTGGAGGAATGTTTATGACAGGTACATTCCTTTCTCTGTTCATTAATTGCCAGTGAAATGAGCATGATATCACACACTTATTATTTTGAGCTGACTTGTTATGAACAGTGATAGTTGCTCTTGCTGTTTTGAAAACTTGGTAGGCAGGATTTGGGGCCTGATCTTTGCAAGTATCACTGAGGCCACACGGTAAGATTTCTTCACAGTCATTAGGTAACCAACCTCTATGAAAGCAAGATAAATGCTTGAAGAAATTATTGGGGTGTTGAACCCCTTTTTCTGGTTCAATGGAAAGGTAAATCCGATTTTCAGGGTATCTCTTACCTACTGCATAAAAGATGCAAAGAGCTGATCTCTTACAGCTGAACTTGCTAAACTGACATCTTGCTGGTTCAACTTAATTCTTTGGAAGTTGAACAGGCAACTTTGGGCAAACTTTCTGCTGAACCAGGCATCATCCACATGATTTTCATAATGGCTGGATCAAAGTCTTCCCAGACAGCATGCCATGTGCTCTGGCTGGTGTGACAGGAAAGTGGCAGCACGTTGGGGCCTGATCCAGGTCAGATCCATGCAACAGTCTGAGAGGAGGAACTTGTGAAGCCCTCACTTCTGCAAGAGAAGGTGAGGCAGAATCCTGAAGGACCATAAATAAGAGAGGATGAGCATCCTGGAAAATAAAGGGCATTACAAATTTCTTCCTGCCTTTTCCTCTTGCACAAGCAGGAGAGCTTGCATTTGGCTTGTTAGTGGCCCTGAAGGTGAAATAGCTCAGTTCCTCCCCACCAGGGAGAGCAGAACTTACCATCTGACCTCAGTTCAGCTCTGTTTTTTCACTCTCTCTCCAGATTAGTGCACACAGCAGAGAAGCATCTAGAAAATGAGCTGTCATGAATACACTTGGTCACATGTGCAGGGCTGTTCACGCTTCGCTGTACCGGGTTGTGCCCCAGCATGAGTTTAACAAACCCTTCCCCAAACACACAAACAGAGAACAGGTGAGTGTCAATGCAGAAGGGAGAAACAGCACCAACCAAGCAAGGTGTGTTCAGGTGTGACATCCCCCCAGGGCCCACCTGGCCACGGTGCAGGCAGTGGAGGAGCTCCAACACTGAGCCATGATGGTTCCAGTGCTGCTTAATTTACACTTCCAACTTTTTCCATTTAAAACTGGAGTTCTATAGTCCTGTTCCTTCATTGGTAAGTCCAGTGCAGCTGAACATGGGAAGGAAGATTTTAGCCCTTAAATATTCACTTTATAAATTAGTTTTCTATTCTAGAAATTTTCCATTATTTTAAGTAGACGGTTCAATAATTTTGAGGTTATTTTTCAGTAGGGAGTGAATACTGTGAAAAACAGACAAGAGGGGAATTCTAAAAATACTCCTAGGTTACAGTCTGTGTTCAGGACAGTCTGTACCACATTATATTCTATCTTTTTTTTTTTTTTCTTTAACATATAAAAACAGGAAGAAGCCTTGCTGCTTCTGAGGACCCTGATAAATGTTTCTACCTGGTTTTTTCTAGAAAGATCTCTCCGTGTGCCAAGCGGGGGTCACTGTAACCATGGATACTTACACTCCATTTTCCCCGTAGGTTTCTGTGAAGAACTTGGTATGATGCCCAGTTTAAACCACACTTTGTGTTAGGTAATCATAGGCTCAATCTTCTCTTGGGTACTGTGGTTTCAAGTTTTCAACGGTTGCTCTGTGGTTTGAAAGCTGTGTTTTTTTATTCCCTCTTCTCTTCTAAGCAAAGAAGATGTTAAAGCAAAGCTGCTTGATAACATTTAATTCCACCAAAATAAAGTCTTTTGGGAAGGATTGATTGTTGTGTGGTTTAAAACTGAAACCAAACGAAGAAACCACTTCAGTCTGGCATCACATTCAATGCCAAATATCTGACATTTCACTGCATTTGGAAAGAGGTTGTTCCATTTCTGGAATCTGTCAAAATGCACTTAGGAATTAAGAAAGACTTGGTCTGTTTCCAACACGTATCAACAAGTCATAGTTTAGTGAAAAGTGGAATATTTATTTTCCATGAAGTTGCCTGTGAACCCTCTTCTGCTGCTTTGATACAGACCTGCAAAGGATCTAAGCCCAGCTGAAGGAGTGGTGTAGCTCATCTGGGGGGAGGAACCAGTTATAGATTGTTCTCACCTTTCAAAAACATTGGAGGTGTTGAATAAAGCGGACCAAGAGGAAGGAAGGTACCCCACATGAATGAGTATGAATGAGAATATAGAAATGGAAACCGCCCAGCTGGATGTGGAGGCAAAGCTCAAGAAGATCAGAGGAACCATATCAGCCCCATCAAATACTGAAAGGACTGTGTTAAGCCTCAAAACACTTAGTTTTTAAAAAGTCTGTCAAAACCAGGACAAAGTCATGTGATTGTTGAATGGCAAATGCAGGGCCTACATCTGAGAAGAGTAACACGGGTTGCTGTTTTGGTTGTCTCATTAGCATGCCAAGCTTTAGAACAACCTCTGGGGGCAAGAATATTTGAAATAAATGGAAAATAGAGCAAAAAGTTGAATTTATGAAGGTGTATGTTGTCGGAGGACTACATATTAGCTTTCATTGATAATTGATTTTCTAGGCAAATGAAATACAGTAGGTTCCACTTGTCTGGACTTTAGTAGAACATTTCATATAGAATCATAGAATTGATTGGGTTGGAAAAGACCTCAGAGATCATCAAGTCCAACCCTTGGGCCAACTCCAGTCCCTTTACCAGATCAT
>JAWWEV010000172.1:5740947-5775881 GCA_035583235.1 Hafferia zeledoni | reverse complement strand
CCATGATCTGGTAAAGGGACTGGAGTTGGACCAAGGGTTGGACTTGATGATCTCGGAGGTCTTTTCCAATCCAATCAATTCTATGATTCTATGAATCTATTATTCTAAATGGCAGAGGTGCACAGAAGGATGATTGGGGTGAAGTGTAGAACAGAGAGCTGCTCTTGGGTGAAGACATTGAAGAGCCTCTTTCCCTGGTTAACAAAAGCAATGTGGAAAGGCACAAAGAAGCAGGACAGCAGACACCTGGAAAAGAAAGAAATGCTGAGACCAGTATTGGCAAGCAAATGACTGGATGTAATATCAGGGTGAATACACACTGTAAAAGTATGAAAAGGCTGTTAACTGTCAGAGGAACAAGTTTTAGGAAGTCTCCCAATAAAAGAGGATTTTAACCATTTGTCTGCTTTGACAGATTTGTGTGATCGTTGACCCTGGTTCAGTGCCATTATCTCAGGTTCTGATCTGAAATTCTGTTCCTTTGAGAGCTGCAATGTCTGTGGAAGTTAAAATATCACATATCTGATGATCACAGAATCTAAGCATTTGTGTAACTTCTATACTATGTATTTTTGTTACGTTCAAAAGAGTTTATGTCTCTTCCTTTAGGGTTTCAGGAACAATTCAGGTAACAAGATCAGCTTTATGTGAGATGGAAATAACTGCTGAGAAATTACCCTTCTGGTGCCTAAAGATGAAGTAGTATTGAATAGTTCATAAAATCCCGATCTTGTTCTAAGAGAAAAGAAATTTTCAGCCACAAATGTCAGATTTTATTGTCCAACCTATGCCAGAGCTGGTGAGCAAATCTCTGTTCACCAATACAGTAACTGTACTGCTCATGTCAAGGGTAAGTATTTCCACCTTGAAAATATGGATCTTAGAGTAGCATATAAAATCAGCCATGCTCTGTACTGCTGCTTATCTCAAAAACTCAATCAAAATCATTAATTCAGTGATTTCTGACTGATTGTGTAGGAACCACTGTTGTAGAGAAGATCCAAGGATGGCCAGTCATAACCAGTGTTAGTCTTGGAATAGAAGCCAAACTCAAACAATTCAAATCTTATGAACAAAAGACAGAGGAGCCTTTTCATCATCTGCCTTATTGCCAGTGGAAGGTGATTTCCTCTAGGAAAGGAGCAATCAAAGGCAAGAAGGGGCAAGTAAAAGCAAAATGTAAACACATAGAGCCAGAATCTGGGGGTCAGGAGGAGGTCAGTGCCTGGCATGGTAAAAACAAATCTAATCGTGTTCTTAGGCTTTTAAATTAGTGTCCCCTTTGAGGGAAAGGCTGCACTTCAGACAGCAAATACTTTGGGTGCATTGTGTTAGATATTGGGGAATACACCCAAAATCACAAGAAAGCTGGGTTTGTTAATTTGGATGTTACCAGAATATGTCTTTTCATATTAAATGCTCAGTGGAATTTGAATGTGTTTATATTTGTTCTTATAAATTGGATGGACACAATGAAATAGAAGTAATGTAATAAAACCCACACGTTGTCTCTCCCTCTGCATAATGCCTGGTTGATGGCAGAGCAAAACTTGTGCAGTTTCTTACCCCCCAGTCAGGCAGAGCAGGACAAGAAATGTCAGTGAGTGTTTAACTGGCCTCATGCCCTGTGTTTGTTGTGAAGTCCCTGGAAAGGCTCTCAGTTCTGGGTAACAAACCACTGGCAAAGCTGCCTGTGATTCTTTGTAATATTCATGACACAGAAACCACTTCCCATGAAGGTAAATTCCATCTCAGAGAGATAACTTGTGACCACAGAATAGAACTCAAAAGGCAGTAAACTTCATGGTAAGGGACAAAAGGGAAACATGCAAAAATAAGACTGTATATACAATGCTTGTACATGTACAATCATCCCAGAACAGCTTGTCCAACAGACAATATCACACATTAAATAACAGGAGGAGGGATATCAGGTCAGTTATTTACTTGCAAGTGCTGGAAACAGAGATGTAACCTCCCTAGGAGCCAGACTAGCTTATACATCTGGCTTTTTGGAAGAGTAATGTGGTCAATTATGAAAGGAGTATGGAGCCAAGCACAACCTGGATCCTGCTGTTCCCAAGGAGGAGAAATCACCTTCAAGGTCACAGCTCTTCATTGTGGAATGAGGGCTGCCTTGGGAAGAGGGAGGTTAAACAGTGAGGAGAGTGAGGAGCAGCACAGAGGGAAAGATGAACAATAAGTTCAGAAGAAGCAAATAAATAGGAACAGAGACAGTGGGGTCATTGAGGGACAAGAACATGAAAAGGTGGTGACAGATGAAGTTGATAGTCCCTCTTTTTATTTTCAGTTGTCACATAACCACAGAAGAGCAACCTTATCCTGGTGCACAGGAAGAGGTGAAGATTTCTCAGGCAAGGAGCAGGTCTGTTTGAATTGCTGCAGGCTGAGCAGAATGACAAATGAAAATGGAGAGGAAAATGGGGGCCTTAGGGGAAATTTGTCCTAGCTCCGTGCAGACAGGGATAGTACCAGATTCACAGAGACTTATTTATCATCCAAGGAAAAAAGAGAAGAAAATCTGGACAAAAGAATGGACTGACTTACACTTTATTTCTGTAAGAAATATTTTTAAATACAAATAGGCAGGCACAAAGTTCTTTAACAATGCCTGTTGGTGCCTTGTGTCTGCTCTAAAAAGACAGGAGTGCAATGCTTGTGAAAGTGTAAGACTGGGAGTTGCCAAGACAGGGAAACCTGTTTTATTCCCAGGGCAAGTAGAGTACAATGAGTAGAAGTCAAATATGGATGATTTTTTAATTTCCATCTCTTGCTGTTAAATAACAACTCTCTTTATCTGTTTGTCAACCATGTTATTATTAAATAATTTAAAATGTATTTTTATTTCTATCAAAGAGCAATTTTCTTTCTGCTACCACTAAACAGGAAACATTTGTGGGTTATTCCTCTGGCTTCCTGGATGCCTGTGGAAGAACACACAGACACAGTCTCTGCCCTTGGAACTGGGAGATGGTGTGGAGGGGACAACTCTCCTTCCAGCTGTTACAGTGGGCAGCCTGTAGCGTGTCACCCACTGAACCACTTGACAAAAATCCTCTGAGGACTGAAATACCACCACAACAGCTCACAAACAGTGTTCCATCTGTTCTGATTGCAGGAGTCCCATGGATGGAGGGCTCTATTTTTTGTAGAGTGGTGCTGGAATACCCCTGAGAGTCCCACCAGGCTCATTCCCAACCACGAGGACCTACCTACAGAATAAAAAGGGTTTATTTAGTTCTCCCCCTGCACAGTCAATGGGGTGTCACTCAGGTCGAAGTGTAAGATGGGGCCACTTGTCCATTAGAAGTGGAATGACACCACTAATTCATTTTATGTGGACTCCAAACCAGCTGCCAGACTGCAATAATTCTCAGTCACTGCTGACCTGGGTAGATTTAACAAGTGACCTAGAAATGAAAAGCTGGGTAGGCAACTGCAAATCCCTTGAGTTACTTGAAAAGACATGGCTCTGAAAGATTTAGAAATGTATAATTTAGTAAGGGGCAGACAGGATGTTTTAATTAATATGCCTCTGTTCTTCTAGGTTGGATCTTCTTTTACAGTTTACTTGACACTGACATTTATATCAGCAAGGAATGGATGTAAAATAATATTTTCTACAAATAGTTATGTTTTGTATCAATTTTACATGAAAATAAATTAACTCATGACCAGGAAAGTAATACAGAATCAAACTCTTGGAGGGCAAATTTGCATTTATGAGAATGAGTGAAAATGCTACGAGTAAATGCAGTGCATTTTGAAAACAGCAAAATTTTTCTTTGGTTGTCCATGTCAGGAGAGAAACCCAGGAGTGAGTAATGAGAGTGTTCAGGGCAAGGCCCTGGCCAAAGAGGCTGACACTGCTGGGTCCTGAACAAACACAAATAACAGGGGGCTAAATTATAAAATAATGAACAGCCCAGAGAAAACAGAGGAGGAGCTTATTGTCTTCCAACTTTACAAGACTGAAATAAGGGGCCAGTCAGTGAGCTCAATATAGCAGTGACCTCTTGCTGCTCTGGCTGAGGCAGCCACAGCTGGTGTGGCTGAGGACAGGGCAGGGCAGGTCACTGCCCCGTGCTCTGGGTGCTCCATGGCCTGAGGAGCACTGGGCTGGGGGCACAGGCATTCCAGGAAGGAGGAGATGCCTCTGTGAGTACTGGCTGTATCCAGAGCTGTTACAGGCAGGAGTATCTGCTCACACAGTCTTTAGTTTCAGGCAGGAAAGGGAGAGATGGCTGCTCACTTTGCTCTTCCTGGTAGGGTTAATCTCTGGCATTTTAGCTCCCTAAGTTTCTTCACTGTGGAATTGGAGCCCACACAAGGGAAGAGGTGGGATTACATTGCCAGGATCAAGACTGTCATTAGTGGGACAAGCCATTAGATCTTACAAGTAATGTGAAAATGCATTTTGAGAGACCCATGGAAAATATGATGGGTGGTGTGAGGGGAAAAAGCAAAGCATTTGTCAGCTGGGGTGATGGGGGGGTTGTGTTTCCTCCTGCTGGCCACTGACAAATGAAGGCAATATGTGGTAGGGCCTAATGTGGTGTAGGAATTCTAATATTTCTATTGCCATAAAGCACAACATTTTAATTCACCCAGAGAGCAACTGCACTGCAGTCCCTGTTACACAGAACCTGTCAGCTGAGGCTCCGGGGCTTTGGTAATGGCTCCACTTTTCATGCGCTGGATGACTCCAGGCAGACCATTTCCCTCCACTGCAGCACTTAATGCTTCTTGAAAAGGAGGGAACAGGGGGTGTACTTGGCTCCAAGGAAACCTCGGATACTACATCATCTCATGCCTTGGGTTAGGAGATATGCATGAGAAGGTGATGTTTCTAAAGGCAGGTTGTTGGGTTTCAAAGAAAAAAAAAAAACCCCCCAAACCCTCCAACAACCAACTTGGGGGTTGACCTGTTGATAAACGTGGCCCCAAATTACCTTATACTGACAGAGACAATACAATGCCTAAGAAGAGGAGCAGCTACTTCTGTGGGCTGCCTGACCTTCTGTCACAGTTGCAAAGTCCTTCTGTCACCTCATTTTGCCACAAGGCATCACTCCCCGAAGGCTGACCATGCACTCCCTTCACCTCTGCTAAATCAAGGTGATCTGTTGTCTTATTCCATGTCTGTCTGGTACTATCCACTCATTTTCTGAAACTGCAATGTGTACAAAATATTTTTCTTTTACTTCCAGCCAGCAAAGAACTTTTAGCCATATTCAGGGCTGTTTGCTGGAAAGATTGAGCTCTGCAGTTTCCCCCATGGATGCTGAGGTTGCTGACCCTCCATTGGAAGAGTCTGTGGGATAGATGCTGAGCCATTTTTGTCTTCTGCACACCTAAATTTTGCTCTTGATGTTGACAGTTTCATGGTTCCAGTAGGATAGAGCTGTCATCAAGGGAAGTTGAGATCACACAGCATGAAATGGTCCCTCACTTAAACGACACTGAGGGAGAGTTTTGGACATGGAGAACAAATAATTTAACCAAACTGAGTGCCCCAGTGAGAGGAATGGAGAGGACTGAGCATGCAGAGGATGATGGACTTCCAGTGGTCAGCACTGGTTTGAAGACTTCATGAAATGTGTTTGTGAACACTGAGTGTAGGTGTAGACACGGGAAATTGGACTCTGCAGATCCCTAGTCTATGAAATTCTACAATAAAGTTCCAATAAATTGGTGAAAAATGGTTCTTTTACTGATTAAGGTGGAAAAGGTTTTACTAACCATGAATTCATCGACAGGACACACACAAACACCTTTTACTTAAGTTTTTATTATGGTTTTAGTATAGAAGCTGCAGTCCAAATAGAAATATCTGTGTCTGAGGTTAGAAGAAGTGTTTGCCTGGAATAAGTTCTCAAACTAGGAGGGAAGAAATTTGTAACTTAGGCACAATCAACCCTTTTTTTTTTTTTTTTTGCTGTATACGTCCAAACTGAAGGGCTTGGGAGTTAATAGTGCCCATCTATTGATGTCTGCAAAGGGAGTTTCAGCTGCTTAGGGAAAAATTCTGAGGTTTCTCATTAAACAGAAACATGGACATTGCCTCAAAAGTATAAATGAATTAAAAAATAATGAGGACCAACAAACAGAGCAGGGTTTGATGTGCCAAGCAATGAATTCAGAATGTATTTCAGTGAACTGGCCCATGGGTTAGTATCTTTTCTCTTAAACCCTGAAAATTGAGAAACGTCAAAAGAACGACTTCTGATAATCCCCTCAAATAAGGTTTAAATTCCTGCCGTGATTCCTTTGCTGAAGTAGCTGCTTTGTGTAACAATGAGCCTTATACAAAGGCTCCCTGCGGCAGGAAGATAGGCAGGATGCAGGCTTGGAGGCTCGCTGGCCAAGTCAGGACTTTTTATAGCCTTGGGCACCAGCTAATTTGGGGAACTGTTTAACTGACTTTTAGTTATACAATGTTCCTCTCTGCGAGTTTAGCTGAAGGCTCCTGGTTACACCCGTTGGCATCACTGCTGTGCTTCTGAAATGACAGCGAAGCTGCAATCAGTGACTCGGTGCTGGAGGTACAAGGGTGGGTGAATAGAAAGTGAAATGGAGTTTCTGGGTAGTTTTCCTTTTTTTCTTGCTATAGTTGCCATAATTTCTCTGTAAAGCAGCAACCACTGCCCCTGCCCCTCCCCTCTGCCCTCCATCCCGAAAAATCCCCTCCAACATACCCTTTCATTCTGAAAGCAGAAGGAGCTGCTCGTTGTACCAACATGTTTTTCTGAACATCCAGTAATTACTAAGCACACCTCTACTGTCAAATGAATTTCTCTGTATAACTGAGACCCGCAGATGTCTCCTTTTGTTTGTGATGTCCCCACGTTGGTGTCCCTCGGAGGTCTGTAGGAACACCTGGAGCATCCTCTGTTACTTTATTGGGAAGAACACACCACACGTGGCCAGTGACTGTCGTAGGAACACTCTGCAGCTCCAACACGGCAAATGATCCCCAGGAGGGATGGCTCAGATCTTACAGGTCTAACTTAAGAGGTTGTAACTCACATTAAAAATGAGAGAGCAAAGTTAAAATGCAAAAAAGATGAGCAACATCTTACAGGAACATAGTTGATGCATTGGATTTTATAAACATGCAAACTAGTAACTCTGATTTTAACAAAACTTTAATGTATTGTCTTCCTAAAAGGAGGTCTGTTGCATTCCTGAAAGCAGAATGTGAAAGGGAAAGAAAGTTGCTGTGAGCAGGTTCTACTTCCCTTCCCGAAACAATTGCAGACCCACAGTCCCTGCTCACCTCTAAAAATAAAGCCTTAATGTGGTGTCAGAGGAGAGGAGAAAACACCATCAAACCTGCCCACAAGTGGCACCAGGCTCTGTGGTTCCTGGGCAGCCTCTTCTGCTCACTGACAGAGACAAAAGGCAGTTGGTGGCGTCAATCGATCCGAAACTTCCTGCACACCAGGGCTTTCCTGGTTCTTACCTCAAGGCTTTTCTGTGCTTGGTTTCAACTGAAAATGAAAACTGGTTTGGACTTATCTCTTGAGCTGAGTATTTCTTGCTGTAATTTTTTTCTCTCATGAACAATAGTAGAAACAAATGTAATACAATTAATTCTCTGTCAGAGAAATCTTTGTTAAAACAATATTTTCTCTTTCCAAAAAGCTGTGCTTTTAAACCTCTGATTTAAACATGCCTAAGAGGCATCTATACAGACCAATCTGCTTCCTTGGGGAACACATCCAGCTCAGTCTTCTCACTGTGCAATGTCCGTGAGGGGCGTCCCCAGAAATCTTGGCATCGTGTGTGAGTGGATTCAGGGCGAACAAGAGCAGGGCAGCTCAAGTGGCTTTTATGGTGCTCTCCTCTGAGCCACTACACTGATTAGGAGGAAGTAACTCAAGTCGAGAGAGCTTGAGTGACATGACAATGCACACTCAGATCTGCTGAGAGCATTTGCACAGCAAAGTATGCAACTACAGCTCCACAGGCTTCTTTTTTCCTCTTGATGCATTAATAGATAATTAAAGGTATTGCTTTTGTATCAAGATAATTTTAAATAGTTACCTGTAACTGGTTTCAGCATATGGGGGGTGTGCAGTAATTATTGCAGCAGGTAAGGGATTTCAGACCTGTCAGGACTCTGAATAAGAACCCACATTCCAGCAACATTTCCTATTGCAAGACTTCCAAGATTTTGATGAGAGCTCAGAACAAAAGCTGCTCTGTTCCTCCTGGGGTTTGCATCAACCAGTTGTCTTATTATTCCTGATACTCTGCCAATTATATTGTACGCTTGGAGAAAGGGATGAAAAAGCAGCTTTTCTCCTTTAAAGAGATTTAAACTTCAAAATCTTGTTACTGTGACTTGTTGCAGAAGGCAGGCTGGAATGCCAGGATGGAGCACAGCAGAGCTGGCAGCATCTGTACAAGGTTCCACATAATGGCATTTCTGGAAGATGACCTTAAGGTTATAGATGCTCCCATAAATTATACATTTATTTCTTTTTATGAGTGGGAGCAGAGTACAATAGATGGGATTAGAGACAAATCCAGCATGAGGAGCAATCTTTATTTTCTACATATCTTCCATTTTCTGGTCTTTTGTAATTTTTGAGTGCTTGGATGTACAGACTTAGAATTGGTTTTAACTTATTTTTGATGCAAATGTATTTAATTTGGTTGTTTGCAATGCCTTAAATATTAAGACATTGCAAAGAGGTGCAGTCTTGTTTGCATTAACTGTGCCCAAAGAGAGTGTGCCAAGGAAGGCTCTGAAATCCCAGGAATTGCAGCTACTGGTTCTGAGGGGAATGTGCTTTTATACTTGTGTCTGTGGAATAGCTTTGCCTTTATAGAAGTGCATTACTTGTGTTTGCATTGTGTTGTGTTTATAAGCATCCTTTAACAGGTTTTGCAGGGCTACAGAATACCTCAGGTGGAACCCTTTTTCCAGCTCTTAATCTGCATTTTGAAATCTAATTCCTAAACTCATCCTGCAGTGTCTTTGCCAGGACATTCCCCAGAACATTTCTCAAGGAGTGACTGGGATTGTGCCCAGGGATGTACAACTACACCCAGTCCTTGAATTGCTGAGCCAAACAGGCTCCCAGGAAATGTAGCAAAATTCCCTGGAAGCCAAACAGCCTGGACACTGCACACAAAACACATTTATTTCTCATCTTACCAGTCATGGGTACAACATGTTTTGAAATGTTTGTCAAACAGAACAACAATCCTATGGCTAAATGGTAGAGAAGAGGCACCAGTGCCCTTGGAATGTCTCCTAAACCAGTAACTTTTCCTTGTTTTCTGTGCCACTGGAGGGAGAAATCTGGATCTATCCATTGGCCTTTATTTGAGTTTGCCACAGGTTAAATTTCTCAGTGTCCTGCCACATTATTCCATTATGGATCCAGAATTTTCTCAAAAGGTATTTTTTGCAGTCTTTAACCAACTTCCACTGAACCAAACCTTCTATTTAAAGAGTCTTTTGGGGATAAAACTCCACTGATTTCTTCCATTTTTAAGCCCCTTTTTATAACTTTACTGACAATTGCCACCAAACATGCTCAATACAGAGAGTAATTCTGGATTCAACTACATTTTCTTAACTAAAGGCTTCAGAATTCTTATTATTATTATTGCTACTAGACTTGATTGTCTTATAAGGTCACAATCTGTAACAAAAAGTGGTATTTCAAAAGCTCAAATTCATGCATATCATAGTCTGAAGCAGCACCAAGTGGAGAAGTTTAGAGTGGTTTTGATTTGATGTAAGAAACTTGCTCTCAAAATTTCTGCATATGGGCCCTTGTTAATATTAGTGATGCGGTATCTGAGACATCCTTGACATTTTACCTTTCATCAGTAAGAAAACTATCAAATACAACAAATGAAGTTTTCCTCCGTTCATGTGAATTTTAAAGGCTTTGTTACTGTCCAGAATCAGAAATGAAACTGAAAGCTGGGCCGTGGGAGAAACAGTCATGTGGAGTCAGATCTCTTTTTCCCAGGACCTGAACTAAACCCACACCTACAAAAGGAACTCCAAAGACAATTTCCCCAGGAAAAAGTTGTGTGGGTAGCAGGAGGTGAGACACAGAGCAAGACCACTCTTAATTAAGGAAAAGAGATTCTGATAACTATACCAACCAACATTTTACTCTCTGATATACCAAACACCCTTAAGGATCAACAAAAATTAAACAAACCTCATGGAGCTGCCCCACCAGGAGTCACAAAACTGATGGCAAAATCACAGCCAGAAGGCCATGGAAATATTCAAAGAATTTTAAGGATAGTTGAGGCTTTGATACGCTTTTCAAACCTTTACAGTGAGATATAAAAGTGTAGAAGGAAGCGAAGAAATTGGTTTATTGCTGCAATAAATTAGCCTAAAAGAAATATTTAGAAGCCATGGGTCTGAATCATAATGTTGGTATTAATGATACAGGGAGGCAGCATTCCTGGTGTGGTGCTGCAAGTTTATAAAATTGAAATGTCATGCTCGTGCCGTATTTCATAGATGGGAGATAAATGGGGCTACATGTCATGAAATACGAGGGACTAACAGAATCTGGTGCGAGCACTTTGTAAAATTATGAAGGTTAAAAAATGTTATCACAGTAGAGAAGATTCATCATAATTAAATCTAGGGAAAATGAGGTATTTGCAGAGTTTATTTCATTACATTGGCCTTTTTATCACACACTGCTTAAAATGTGCAGAGAAAAATATCGCAGGGAAAGGTTTTGCTTTGAGACCTTATTCAGTGGAGAAGAAGTCTGTTAATGGTATTGAACTCCTATGCAGCATTTTATTTGTACGTGTCCAAAACCTGCAACAACAAACCCATTATCCCTGTTTTACAGATGGTGAGATGGGGGCACACAGATTTATCCACCAGGGCTGTGGTGAGATTATGAGGGCAGGAGCAGAGCTGACAGGACACTGAGATCTCCTCAGCTCCATCCAAGGACAACACAACAGGTGTGTATCTGTGTGTTCCTGAAGGCCACACTCACTGGGATCCCTGGCACTCCAAACCCAAGCCCAGTTATCCCGTGGTTGTTCAGCAATGCACCTTCCTGCTTCACATTTAATGGCATTAATTAAATTGGTGCCATTAACCACAGGCAGTTTTGCTGAAGCAATAACCCAGGCTACAACTCCCCAGTCTGACAGGAGTCTTTAAGGCACTGCTGTGGGGTCAAGTAAACCTCCTCCTCCTCTTTTTGTTATTATTATAGTTACTCCTTGTTTGGGTAGTGTCTGCAACTTTCTGGGCAATTTCCCAACATAAAAGAAGGCAATATTTCCTTCCCTAAGAGGTTACATGATTAAAAAAGCAGACAAAAAGATAAAGAGTAGAAAAGGTCAGAATATAAACCATTAGTGTTTTAGCATCTTGTCACTTTTAGTGAGTTTACTGAGTCACTGAGTGATCTCTGAGAACCCCTGTCTGGCCATAAACCACCTAAAAGGAGGTTCATCCCCTTTTTAATAATTTACCCTGTTTCTGTGCAGATGAATGTTGCTCAGTCTTAAGAAAGTCATCTTTTTTTTGCCCCAGCTGTTGATTTGGGAGGGCACCCTGCAAACCCTGATGTTTAAACAGGGTCCAGACATGGAGCTCCTACTGATGGTGACCCACCTTCTGTATAACCTCCATAATCTGCACCTACTGGGGGATGTTTTAGTGTGTGAATGAGTGGCCCTGTAGTGAAAATACAGAGCAGTGACCAGAGATGGAGCTGCACATACAAGTCATGGGCAACAATCCACAGTAACACTGGAAAAAATAACAGTCAGAAGTCAAATGTGACAGAGATTGTAATGGCACAGATTGTCTAAGGCTTTTAAGTCCTCAATTCAAATCACATTTAGGTCTGTATCTACCAAATGTTACTGTTTGATTGTTTGTCACAAGGCTTGTAATAAAGACATTTACCTGTCTTTATTTGTGTGCCTACAGCATGAAAATTAGGACCGCAATAAACCCCCTGTTTTAGCAGACTTCGGAGATGCCCTTAATTTACTTCTGACTGCACGTGGACACTTGGAAATTCTTAATAAGTCTTTTGGGGAAATTCCTCCTGCATATAGACCTCATCAGATGGATCACCATTCCTACAAGCACTATGTTATCTTAAGAAAATGTGTGTTTATAAACTTCAAGCACCAGAATGGGGCCAAAAGCAGTGATTATTACACTTCTGAGCTTGATGGTTATGAAAATTCAGAACTTAGCCAATTATTTTGATATTATTAATGAATATATTCTTATCTAGGATGATGTTAGTTATCCATATTACCTGTCTAGTGTAAATATTCAACCACTTGATAATGGTATAAGTCAGTTAATTAGACCAACCTATTTTTCCCACATTACTTTATTGCTGTATCTTCAGCTGCCATGAGAGATACACTTTCTCATCTTACAACACACATTAGAACACAGATAAAAACAGAAACAGCATGAAATACAGCTCAGAAAGGAACATTATGCTTATCATCACTGTACTGCACAGATAAAATCTAAAAAACATGAAAGACTGGAACAGGGGAAGGAAGATCTTCCTAATTGCTTTATAAGCAGAGTTAGCAAAACATGCTGATAAAAAATGTACAAATTAAGAGCTCCAATGACAAGTTAAAAAAACATAAAAATTTAAAACAATCAGGTAAGGAAAATACTAAAAAAAGTTAAAAGGAGAAAGTCAACATTTTAATGATGATTTTTTCATTGGATCATGTTTCTCATGTGAACTAAGTGTTTGTATATTTGAAATACATTTGGCAAAATGAGTGTTTTGCTGAAATTTGTTTCATTTTAACTGTCCTTTCTTAACTGTTCCTTCTTGTCCATGAGGGTCTGTGTGGACTGAGGCGTTTTCTAAAGTGGAATGAAAATTGGTCTTTTGAAATATTGCAATGGCCTGTAACAGACTGCCAGGTTTGTGCACTTTTCCCCTCCCTTCTGTCTAATGCTGAGGCTTCACAAACAATTTATGTGAGGGTTAACTGCAGATTGTCAGAGAAAGGGGTGTTTGGAAACTGGCTGCAAACTAAGTATTTTCAGTGTTAGTTTTCAGTAGGATCAGTGAGCTGATCTTGTTTATGCTTTGGCTGGATGATCTCTGGAGCCCGCACAAGGGAAGTGGTGGGAACAGGCAGCTGGAGATAAAAGGAAGTTGGATTGCCCTGCTCAGGAGCAGAGCAGTCTTAGATCAGCTCAAATTGACTGTGAAATCTCACTTTTAGTAGAGAGGGAAATTTGCTGATTTACAGAGCAAGGACACTGATGTCTGAATTCTGTCTTACAGGGGTGTAAATTTGCAGTAACTTTATTGGAATGAGTAGGCTTAAAATCCTAGGGAAGTGCTAGGAATACTTTTAAAATTAGGAAAACTGTTATACCCATCGAAAGAAACAGGTTCATTTGTTCAGTGATATACAAAAAAGCTTTTTGATTCCTTTCACTTCAACCTTCACAGGCTTCCCATTTAGGCCCAGATTCTGATGGGGCTGAGGGATCTGCCTGGGCTGACTTCTCCCTTAATATGTTTACTTAAAAAATAAAAAAAATCCCCATGGAAATGTGTGTAGCAACTTTACCAGTTCCAGGCTGTAGACCTATCAAAACAGATATTCTCTTAATGCTCTTGTCTGTGCTCTTCTGATGCCTCTTTGCCTTGGAAATCTGTTGGAGGTGAACACCACTGTGTTTTATTCCAGAGGGCAGGTCCCACTGAGCTCCTGTCAGGGCACAGGGGGCACTTGGCAGCCTCCATGGGACCTTCACTTCAGCTGCTCAACTGGATCACAGATCAATATCCATCACAGAAAAAAATGGATATTCTGCTGGTTGTCCCTTGTTTTTTAATTCTGCCATCTCGTGCTTCTTCCGGGGAAATTTGTTTTATATTAATTTTGCATGAGGATAAATGTATATTTGTTACGTTCATTACATGAATTACAATTGGCCAATCAATAGTTATCTGATACAAGTATTTTGAGCAGAAAAAAATTAAACTGATAAATGGGCAGTCTCTGTAGTCACTAAAGTTTAACATTTAATGAAAATATTGAAATATTATTACTGTGGTATTGATTTTCTCATTAAAACTTACAATCGGAAGCATCATTTATGCTATTTGGGTTGGTCCTCTTTAGACATGAAATGCATTTGTGTAGTTATCTTAGCAAAGCTCTTGCACAGCACTGATATTCACACAGCTCTCTGGCTGGAGCAGCCTGAGATTTCTTTTTGTTGTTAACTGGGGCAGATTCTTTGTCTGTCACTCATCTTCGAAACAGAAGCAACACTTGTGTGAGAGCTTCCCTGTCACCTCTCGTGTCTCCTTTTGTTTATCTGACACTGTTGTGAGACATTTGGAACCCTCCAGCTCAATATAAAACATTTGCTTGGCAGGTTGGGCTTCCTCTGCCTTTGATGGGTACAGCACATGTGAGGAGTTGTTGGACACACCTGATCTCGTTCTCTGTGCCTGGGGAGCTCAGCTCTTCTGATTTAATAACTTACAAAAACTCTTCTCCCTGTCCTTGAAAAAGAGCAGCTCCAAACTCTGTCTGCTGAGAGCATTTCAGTCTCAAATCAGAGCAAAATGACCTACTGCTGTTGCTGTCTAAACATTGTGGAATGCTCAGTCCCTCTTATTTCTGCTCACCTTCTGTTTTCTGAGTGGTCTTTGCTGGGATCCGAACCCAGCTGAGGACTGTGCTTTGTGCTGCGCACGTGCCCAGGGACAGTCTGTTCCATTTCAGGTCTCATGGCAGAAGCAAGAGCTGTTTTCTATAGTTAACAGATATAAGTTTTTAATTTATACCCAATTTCATTATCTGGAAGGATATAAAGAGAAATAAAATAAGGAAGAGCATTTGAGAACAAAAACTTCAAAAATTTCAGCAGTGAATACATGCACTTGGATATTTATTCATTTCATGGAAGGGGAAAAGTTGCACAAAGCTGCTCAAGTCATGAAAAATGCCATCAGGTTTTACTTCCAATAGGTTTTATGTAGATGCACACCTACAACTTGGACTGCTGTTGTGCAGTGCCTGTGAAATCACCTGTTCCCCTTGTTTTGAGCAGGGAATTCTGTAGCTGCCCTCTTTTCTACTCCAAAGATTTGCACTTTGCCTGGCACTGCTGTGGTCCCAGTCCATGGAGAGCATTTGGAGAGACTGAGGACACAGTGAGGGTACCGGGAGGTGTTTGCACATCTGCTCCTTATTGAGTGGCTCCATTTGGCCAAGTGACAGACAGGCCTGTTTCCATGGCTTGGAGATGCTGGATCCAAATCAAGCTGCCTTGTGGTAACTCTGGGATTTTCCTCAAAAACCTCAGCAGGGGCTGTTCCCTGCCAGCACAGACCTGCATGGGGAGGGCACTGTGTGCCAGGAGCGGCACTGCAGCAGCATGAGGTGAGAGCTGGGGAGAAGGGATTGAGGGGGATGGGGATGAGGGGCAAATCTGGGTGCTGGTGGAACGTTCTTGTCACTGAGGAGTGACTGAGTGGCCTGGGGGAGTTCTTGCTGCACACGCTGACCCTGCAGTGAAATGGCATTTGTGCAGGATAATACTCACTGCTCTTTTGAGACATCCACAGGCTGACAGCCAGCAGTGTCTGAGGTGAGTGTGTGTAAACACAGAGCATGTGAGGGGCAAATAACAAACTGTACTGTCTGTGCTGGAGGGTGGATGATAACTCAGTGATGATGTAACTGCCTGGATGTGGTATCTCAGTGTGTGCACAGCCTGCCCTTAACTAGACAGGGACAATGACTTACATCTGAGCCACTCTGCTGCTGGGGGAGAGGAAATCAAACATTTCTGCTCCTGTAGAACACTCTCTGCAATGACTGAGATACTTCAGTAAAAGCTGGATGTGAAGTTGTCGCTCTGAGCCCCCTCAGTGCTGCTCCAGGGCCCTGCACTGGAATGTTGGTACAACACTCACCTCTGACTTACACATTCTGTGCACTTCATGCACACAGATCTCTAGAATTAGAAAATCATGGTAAGAAAATGCTGCCAGTAATAAAACAGAATTAGAATTCCTGATCTGTCTAGCAAAAAGCTTTTCTTTTTCTCTAAACTGATTGTTAGTAACTTATCATCACAATTAAACACGGAGGATAATTATTATTTTCCCTTCCTAAGCACTTCTAATCCCTTTATGCCAAACCAGGTGAGACACAGAACATTCTCTATTAATTCTCACTGATCTAATCTGGGACACAGATAAGGCACATTTGACTGAATCTGTTAACCTTCCCTAGGAAGAGGAAAGATGAGTCTCAGGAGAAGAATGAACAAATTGAAATTGCAAATTCAGGAAACAGTATTGCAACTTCAATTACTTGAGTGAGGAAACAAATTGAAGCTGTGTCACAATTTAGGTTGCAAAATGTAAAAACACCAAGCATAAGTAAAACTAAACCTGTCATTAAATCCATTTATCCACTGTGACAGTGCTTTTCATTTTTTCCCCTGAGACTGCAATCGTTTTTAATCTTAAGAGGAATTGTGCACAAGAAGGGTTTAAAGCACTGTGAATATATCAGAAAAGGTCTACAGAAACCACAGAAACTCTACTAATGACATTCATTGAAAAATACAAAGCTAGCATTTAATTGGGATAAACTAAATTTCACTGAATATTTACTGAGACATTTCCAAGCACATTAATTTGCCTTAATATGATCTTCAATTTGTTTCACCTTTTCCGCTCAGACTGAGCCCCTGTAGCTTTAAAGTGATCATTAGTCTTTGAATATCCACCCTAAGAATGCTGTGTTTGGTTTCCAGAGATTTGCACATCTGTATTTTCACTACATGTGCAGGTACCAGTTTATCCCACACTTCCAGCTCTCCTGTCTCGTGTTTCTCTCCACGCTATTGCATCACCAAACAACACAGTTCAGTGTTGTCATAACAAAATTCATAGTAAATAGTGGCAGTAAAGTTGCCTGTGAGGAGTGGGTTCATCAGCCCAAGATTAGCATACAAATTTTCAGACTGCAAAATGCTGCATTATCTTCAAAGTGCAGCCCCAAAGCCTCTGGGCCTCTTCACTTTGCAATCACAAAATATTGATGGTAAATGGAACTTCACTCATTTTTATTGTGGTTTTTGTGTTTCCTTGAGGAGATTTGACATCTATTGTGGATGAAATTGTTACTAATAATGGTGGCATGTGATAATGAACTCTGTGTAACCAGTAATTATTAACAGAAATGAAGCTTTGGGAAAGCTTCTGAATTCATGTGGTTTGCAGTACTGGTAGCTGCTAGGTGAACTAACAGTATTTTTCTAGGCTTTCAGCCTTTTTCTATACAGAAATTGCCAAACCTAAGGTGGAAAGAAGTATTCAATAAAAAGGAAACATGTTTTAATTCCTGTCTTTCATTTCTATCTTTCCTGTTTCAGTCTTCCTTTTCCCATATGTTGCAATTGAGAAGAATTTACCCACATGCTTAAATAGAAATTAGTTCAACAAGACACACAGTGAATGGATGTGCTGAAGCTCCCTTGGCTTCATTAGTGCACACATGAGATGAACATTTGACTTGATTGCCACTATTTTAACAGGGTCTAATAATTTTTTGAGGCAAGGGAATAAACAGGAGAAGTTGGAAAGCAAAAAAGGCAAACAAGATTAAAAAGGAACTTGAGACAAAAAACCCTCTGAGCGAGGTTTGTGGAAAGCACCAGTGTTGTTTGTGTGGTGAAGTGTTAGATCAGCTGTGAGCTCTGCGGATGTTTGACAATGCAGAGTTCACCTTCTGTGTCTGCAGCTCCAGAGCCTGGAGTTCTGCACAAGAGAACTGTTTCCATGCAGGATAAAACAGCAGAAATAGTTCATAGAGGGTGCAGTTGATAACAACCCTTCTTTCTCCATAGACATAATGGGAGGGATAGTTGTTCTTGGAGAGACAGAGGCTGAAATTGCCATTCAGGTGTTTGAGCACAAGGCTGTGGGACAGATCATACCAAGGGGAGGTTGGTTACAGAACTCAAGGATGCAGAGGAGTCCTAAAAGGAAGCTGGAACACATACCTGGTGATTAGACTTACTGCATTGGCAGGAATCTCAGGATGAATTACAGTCCCAGATAAATTAAATGTACATGATAATTAAATTTAAAACTTCCATAGTTTCCTGCAGAGTGGCATTAGGAAGATGTGAGTGTAACTGCTGTAGCTCTGGTGCAGAATCCAGCTCCTGCTTTCAGGGATCTGTGTGGATCTGGATCGTGGCTCTGGCAACGACCAGATGCAAATTGCTGGGATGTAAATGCCTCCCTTTGCTTTGGGAGCGTTACTCCTGACCTGCAGGGCTGTGCCTGTGCCAGGTGTGACACCCCCTCTGTGTGGGCTGGCTCTGCCCCCGAGCTGAAGCCCCTGCCCTGCCGTGGGCACAGCTCTTGTCACTCAGGGCTCGTGCAGTGATGCCGTCCCCGGGAGGTGACAGCACAGCCCAAGTGTGGCTGCTGGGGAAATCGCTGCGGAGCTCTGTTGCAAACAGGATGTCAGATGTCTCTGGATGTGGCTGTAAAGGCTTTGTGTGAGCCCGTGGAAGGCTCTAGAACTCAAGAGTGCCGAGAGGCAGGTCCCTAGAGAAGCAAAACGTGCCTTACAGTGGAGTGTGAGGGGAGCAGAAGAAAGAGCCGGGACTCCAGCAATACTCTGGGAGCTGAGAGGGAACTGAAATCAAGGCTTAGGAAACCAAAGAATAAAGATATCCAAACCCAGGGCTTTTGAATGGCCTAGTTAAGAGAACCTCAGGGAGTTAGACATCCTGTCAGACTTAGTGTTCAGTTTATAGTGGACATATAGTGTTTATGGAAATGTATGCAGATGGATCAGCTCTTTGGAACACTGTTGGGAATTCATCAACAATTCTTTGCTCAGTTTCTCTATAAACATTTATATTATAAGTTCTTTTATATTTTATACCTCACAATGACATTTGGTTTTGCCAAACGTATCTCAGAGGAACTTCATTATTTGTGTATTGTTTGTGGTATGAGCATGAACTTTGACTTCCTGCCTTCCAATTTAGTTGGTGTCTAGCTTTTTGCTGTCTGGGTCACTCATGTTACAGCTGGAGCTTCCTGTTTTCAAACCCATATCAGCCAACCATGTAAACCTGAGGGTCAGCTCGTTCAGAAATGATGCATGATTCCAGCCACTTGTTTGCTGAAATAAATTAGATTTGCGTAATGAAAGCTGTCAGGTGCTGTATCAATCTTCTGCACTAGTCAAAGTACTTCCTTATTTACAATTCTTGTTCCTTGATGCGCAACTCAGCCACTCAAAAATACGTTATTTCACTTAGGGGACAACTGAAAACTTCTTTCAGGCAGAAGTCTTATTGAATTTTGTGAGCTTGATACAAGAAGTCATTGATAATGGAAGTTAAGGGCATTCTGTGTGGGAAATCTTGGGTAAAATAGTAATCATTTGGGTTTAATTGCACACTCTGTATCTGTAAGTAAGGACATTCCTCTGTGTGTGTGTATTATCCCTCCTGTCTGGAAGAGGAAGGGAGAGTGCAAGGACATCCCTGGATCTCCGTGATCCTGAAATCTGGGGCTTCCAAGAGAGATTTTATTAGGAAATAGGAAATGCTGTGCCCTGACTCTAAGAGGAAACTTCACGGTTTCTGTCAGGGTGACTCTGGTGGGTCAGTGTGAGCTCCCCAGACCCAGAAATGCCAGGTCAGATGGTGTTTTAGGGAAAGGGTCCCCACAGGGGGTCATCTGGTTGTTGGTTCTCTTTGGGCTGTTCTGGGGGTTCTGGAAGGCCAGGCACTTTGCCTCTCTCTCAGCTGGGAGTGCTAGAGGTTCTCCAGGTGGCTTTGTCTCTAAAATATCAGCAGCTTTGCCAGCCACAAGGAAAACTTCTCCTCCCATGCCCACCAGTCAGCCTTCAAAGCATCATGAGATTTGCTTAAGTCATGAGAATTCTGAAGCTGCCATACATGCCAAGTTCTCCTTATTTGACTTCTTGGTTTTGTGTCTTCGGGATCCACCCAAGTCACACTGGCAAGTGTTTCTCCCAAAAGGTCACATGGTGGCCCAGGGTTACATCAGCCCTGGCCCGAACCAAAACATGTTACGTGCAACAAGATCCTGAGAGACAGGAACACGAACAGATGGGGTGCAATCAGAGCTGGCTTGCTCTTCCTTTTCTGATTCAGCACGAATTCAGGATAACTTTTATTAAATCTGCAGAGTGCTTATTGTGGAGCAAAAGAAAGTACAGATTTGTCTGGTTTGTGTTGCTTGATTAATTAGGTCCCTGGAAGAAATGATTACTGATTTAAAAAGAAAAAGCAATTGGAACATGCAGGTGTTGCTTTTATTTACAATTAAGGAATCTGCAGAGCTCTAACAGTGTAAAATGGCCCTTAAGTGCATTGAAATTGCATTTAAGCTACAGCAAAGTAATAATAATTTTCAGTGATTTTCCTGTCCACTTAGGATTTCTGGTCACAGCTAAGGAGCTGCCTGTGCTTGGTGAACAGGCCAACTATTTTGCCTGAGGTAAATGTGTATTCCTTCTTCATATCTGACATATCCATTGCCAGTAGAAAGTATCTTCTAATCAGTGGACTTCTCTCTCTTGTGTGTTTTAAAAATGAATTTATCAGATAGGTGGTAACATGATGTGAGGTTCAGCCCAGACGAATTCAGATTGTCAAAGCAAATGTTGCACTGGGACTGTGAGCAGTACTAATGGAAATAACTGGGTCGCAGAGGACCGGGAGGGGAAGCAGAAAATTAACATTTTCTTTTACTTCACATTCATAATACATGATTGAGAGCTTTGTGCATGTTTGAGCTGGCCATTGTCAGCCTCACATCTGAGTTTTGTGTTTTTGTATTCATAACTTTTAAATTCCAACAGTTTTCCTATGAGTTTATTGTGATTGTGTGAACCTACAAGTAATTATGAAGTTGAAGTTTATGTTGTAACTTCTAAAAGAGGGTGTGTTGGAGGCAGATTCAGGCTTCCTGCCAGCATCCTCCAGGAGTGGGAGTGCTGGGGGTTTGTTCAAGGCAGACCCAGGTATTGTGCTCATCCCTGGAGACCCTTCCCACTGTACATGGAGCCAGATGCTCGGCGCGCTCCTCGGGAGAAAGTGCACACAGTGAATTAATCTGCCAGGCGCTTACCATGCAAATGTACACGTATATCCACACACAAACACAAAGAGAGGGGCAGGACACACTGGGATGCACAGGGATCTGCCTTTGTTTTAGGGAAAATAAGGTCAGACAAGTGCCACACAAGCATGGAGAAGGCAGCATGTTCTCCTTCTCCAGGGAATCATCCTGCAGCCTGTGTGAGCAGTGCAGACCATCCCTGCTCTGGGGCAGAGGAGGGAGTGCCACCACTGCCACCCAGTTCTGAAGCTCCCAAGCAATGAAGCTGCCAACCACACCCTAAAGGTGTGCAGAATCATATGGACATCTTGCAGGCAAACTGGGGAGCACCACATGAGTAAAATGAAAGGTCTTGATCTTTATTCACCGTTCCGGAGGATGCCAAGGTGGGACATGTGTGACACATCCATGACAGTCTGTGTTTCAGAGATCACGTGTTGCTATATTTTGAATTGTCGGCATTTCCTGAGGTCGGCACCTCCACACTCACGTGCTGCATTGTTGTGATCGGGGTGGCAGGTGACAAAGAGCAGGATCACATGGGCTGTGTCTCTATATTTAGGGCACCGGGGGCATTCTCTTCAGCTGTGGCTTTTCTGTCTCTGTTCGTCAGAGGTGCAGTTTGAGCCTCTGCACCACTGATGTGCAGGAAGCGTTTTGCAGCTGATGGAGACCAAGAGTGAGTTGCACACCAAGCACTGTGCAGAGAGCCAGACTTAGGATGTGGGTGGAAGGAGCCTCCTCAACAGGAATGTGCATCTTCTCTGAGGGTGGTGCCCAACCAGTTTGCTCTCTGCAAGTGGGACTTTGTTAGTAAGAGGAACATCGCATTGGTGATGAGACTGAGGAGTTCAGACCAGCTACAGTCCAGCTTATGGGGATGTGCCAAAGTGTTCCTAGGTCTTTGTCTTTGGATGGCTCTTTATGGAGAATTTACTAAATGCTCATCAGGACCCACGAGGAGGGTCTGACAGAGCCAAGGTGGTAAGAGCTGGACTGGTTGAAAGGTCTGGTTTTAGTGGGTAGGACTTGGTGAGAGTCTGTTGTGTGCAACATGGAATCATAGATTCAATTAGGTTGGAAAAGAGGTCATCAAGACCATCAAGACAAAGAGGTCATCTGAGGTCATCAAGTCCAGCCTGTCACACTGTTGTATCTCAGCACAGAGACTGCTCCGGGGTGGGAGGTGTGTGAGGTCCCTGTGACCCCTGGCACTGCTGCCCTGGGAGACACTGACCAGCAGCACAGTTGTGACCAGGGCAGCACTCCAGCGCTCACCTGGGCTGGCACCACCGAGGAACAGAGCAGGAGTCCCTCATCCACTCTGTTGTAACACAATGTTTTCAAAGCTATTCACCGGCATTTGTACTAGCAATAGTATTTAATATCAATTAACACTGATTAATCACATAAGGTATACCTTAGTTCTCTAGCCTGCTGCAGAACTGGTGTTGATAGTAAAGTAGCTCTGGACTCCTGTATTTTCCTTTTATTTTGGAATTACTGTGGTCTCCAAACAAGTTAAGTTTCAGCCCTTCCCCAGTTAAAGCTCAAATTTATTCACTCAGTCAAGATGTTAAAACAATTGAGGCCTTCAAGCTGCAGTGATCATTCCTAACACTCTGACCTTACTCCAGTAGAAATTGTATGTACTCCTGACTTCCCCTCCAGGAATCCTCAGCAACCTGAAAGAGCTCTCTAGCTCTGACATGAAGTTTTATTTGTATTTAGGTGAATATTTGAAACAGAGTCTTGCTTGTAATCCATCTGGATTAGGCTTCTCCTGCGCTGTGATTTTACCTGGGAATGACACAACTTCCCTGTGTACCAAAGAAATGGAGCATGAGCTCCTCTGGCTGCAGGAAAGGCAAAGGTTCTGTGGTTAAATGTTTGGGGTTTTTTTGTTTGTTTCTGTCTTCAGAGATTACATATGATAACAAAGATTTTAAAAAACCTTCTCTTTATTTCTTGGCTAACCACAAGAAAGAAAAGGGACAGATATTTGAAGGGGGTAAGAAATGAATAGCACCAGGCAGTTCTGGATATTGATTTAACTCCACTTCAAATCCAGCATTTACTACAGAAAGCCTGCTGCCAGCTGAATTTCTGCTTTGGACAGAGTCTCTGCAAACTTCCTCATTTTCTGCTCCTGTGGGAAGGGAAAACAGCTGGGACTTGTGTGGTTTACTGAGCAGACAAGTCCCGTGTGCTGGAGCCAGAGACTATCCTGCATTTAATCTGGGCTCAAGATTCTGACTCATTATGTGACCCCGAGCAAATCATTTGACCTCCTTGAGCTTCTGCCAGCTCAGATGGAAAATTAGGTAAAAAGCAAAGGCTGCAGTGGAAACTTGTTCAGTAACTGAACTGAATAGATGAAATGAGTAACCTACAGGTGTTTCCCTGCACTCGCACGGCTGATACCAACGGGAGCCACAGCGGGATTGAAACAAAAGACAGAAAACAGCAAATGTTTGGCATTTTGTCTGGCCCAGCAGAGTCTTTCAAAACATGTGGCATCTTGCTGGAAACAACCCATTATAAATACATTAAAATAAAGCAGTTCCACGTGCTGTTATTGCCAAGGTGCCATCCCCCAGGAATGTGAATTTGATCACCATAATCACTTTTTCTGCTCTTATATTTCTCCTTGGCTTTGGCACAGCATCCAGCAGCACTCACGCCCACTTGTCCTGCCTCAAACAGAAGAGCCCAGAAGTTCCAAACCACTATGAAAGACTCTACTCCATGGGTGGAAAAGGTTCTCATTGTCAGAATCACAGAGTCTTGTTCCTACTTCTACCACTTTCTCACAGGGGGCCTTCTGTTTTTATCTTACTTGTCTATAAAATGTTCACACTGAGGTGTTCTCTAATATATTTAAATTAGCAGTACTCGGAAATTCTAGGATCAAATATCTAATTAAAAAAAGAGGTTTTTTGCTTGTTTTGGAAAAAAAAAAACTTGTGAAATTGTGATGAAAGCAATGGCTGTGATAATGCTGAGACTGGGTTTTAGTGCCTTCAGGAGGAAGGGGCAGAGAAAGGCACTGTACAATTAGCAGGAGAAGGCAATAAAGGGCTTGGGATAGCCTGAGCAGGAACTGAAAACAGATAAAAAGAAAAATTTGATGTTATATTTCTTCTTCACCCAAGTTCCCAAAGATCCTTTAAAAACTGTTGTTCAGGGAAAGGTTGTTACAGTTGTGGTTACATCACAGGCCACTTGATCCAGTTTGTTGTGATGTCCCCAGAGCCACAAAACTATTTCAGGTCTTATTGCTCACATTGCATCTATAAGTTTTCTTTACATGTCACTGCTACATCAGAAACTGTGAACACTAACTGTAAGTTTGTTTGACCTTCCACTAAGAATTCAAGAGTGAGTGACTTACCCTAGATGTAGTTTTATTGTGTTGTTTTATTTTTATTACCATGCCAT
Organism: Hafferia zeledoni; assembly: GCA_035583235.1. NCBI lineage: Eukaryota > Metazoa > Chordata > Aves > Passeriformes > Thamnophilidae > Hafferia > Hafferia zeledoni. The sequence continues at coordinate 5,751,234 of JAWWEV010000172.1, read as the reverse complement.
GGAAAACATGTTCATGTTACTGAAATCCATCTGAGAGAGATCTTATTACCTGAAAAAAAGGGTTTTCTTGATCTTTATGCATCAAAGGTAATCCTTTTCCACTCTGCAACTGGTTTAGGGCCAGCCATGTGAATGCCACTTTTATACTTGTTTTCTGAGAATGTCAGAAAACCTCCTTTTCCTCAATGCCTTTTAGTTTACATGTTCTTTATTTTTCTATTTAAGAATCTATAACTATATATGAATTATATTTCTTTTCCTCTACTGCAAAGCAAACTCCAGCCACTGATGCCTTAAAGCATTAACTAGGAGGAAGGAAATTTTATTTCCATCGTAATTAAGTCTGGGACATTTTCCCTACTTAAGAATTGTTTTCTCATGTGTTTTGTCCAATTTGCATGTGAGCCTGAAATTATTTTGAGTTTTTTGGCTTGAGCACCTATTGCTTCTGGTTGACACCAGCTACTTACAGTAGAGTGAGATAAAATCTGAACCTTGAACTAATCCCGGCCCACAGGAACTCCTGCCTTTGAAATACAAGTACAACTTTCATCTGAGCTTCCAAGGGGAGTGTCTGAAAGCGGGACTGAGACCTGGATTTCACGGCCTGATCCTGCCTTGCTGACTTGAATCGTCCTATAGTTACACTGGAGTTATTTTAATGAGGGCAGTAAAGGGAACTGTTTCTGATTCAGTGTCTGATTCACCATGCCCAGACTTCTTTCTCATGACTGATTAAACAAAACACCTCTTATTGTGTGTGCTGGTTGCCATGGGAACGAGAAGCACTGAACATCAATGAACCTGATTAGGAATTGGGATTCTTTATATTCACAAACTTTGCTTTTGTGTGGAGACTTTCTTGTAAGTTTGGATCCGTGAGTTAACTTTGGGAAGGCAGTCTCTAAACTCACTCCCACAACCAAGCAGGGACACAGGTGCCCAGCAGTAATTTGTATGTGCAAATTAGCATTTTCAGGAGCAAACAAAGACATATCATTTGCTTAAGATGTGGCTCTGGGAAGCCACAGTCCTTTCCCAGCTTCAAACACAAACATCGTGTCTGGCCTTGGACCTTACCACATAAAGAATTTTTTTAAAGCACTTTTCCAGGCACAAAAGATATCTTAAGCCTGGTTTATTTCAGATATTCTGTATATCCATGATTTTAGTTGTCGTCTTTGAGAGAATTGACTTGTTTCCCATCTAATATGTATGTCTTAAAGCAAGGCAATACAGCACAAACACTTTGTTTCCTTGTAGTGGCCCACTGTGCAGAACATCTTCTCACTTCTCTTTTCTGGACTATTGATGAGATTTTCTTGAAATAAGAAGGATGTTGTTGTTTTCTTCTACCACTCAGTTCCAAGTGCTGGGTTTGTTTGGTGCCACTTTCTCTAACAAGTAACACATGAACTAATCAGACTGTTTTCATGTATGAATGAAGATTACAGGTGATGCATGTCATGGGACACAAAGGATGAGTCTGACTTCAGGAGTTCACCTGGTCTGGCCTGAATCAGGTGTGTGGAGAAGCAGCTTTGATCTTGGGCCACATCACAGAACTCAGTGGATTTTGCTGCTCCTGTAAGTGCACCTGGTCAAGCCTTGGAGGAGGAGGATAAACACATGCAGAAGTTACCTTTGCATTAACCTTTTACCTGTGGAAGGACAGCTCCCTGTTTGTCATCCCTGTCTGGAGTGACATTCCATTCTTTTCCCCCCTGTTTACCTGAGTGCTGCAGGGACAGGCATCAGCTCCTAATAATGCCTGAGCCCTTATAATCTCCTGGCAGACAAATTCAGAGATCTCAAATATGAAAGCAGCCTGGCCAGACTGGTGGAGAGAAGCTTTAGCTTTGCTACAGTCTGAAACACTCAAGTCTGAGTCAGTGAGAGGGATCTGAGAGTTTGCTGTTCCCCACAAAGAGGCGAAATGAGCCAGCATGAAGAATGGCTTTATGGATTCCCCACAGAATAAAACTTGTCCTGCCCATGGGAGGGTCGCTGGTAGGGCAGAGTAGGTAGGATTAGACACACAGACTTGGCTTGATGATTTATTTTTGGTTTGAAACTAATATCACTTTTCTGTTCTACTGCTCAGTCGCAGCCCATGACAGATGGGAAGAATCCACAGCCATCTGAACTGCTTATAATATTTCAGCATTGACCACTGAAACCCTGTGGTTCATTGCGTGTTATTTTAGAGAGAAGTGATTAAAACAAAAAAATAACATAAAATTTCTCTTTTTATTTCTTCTCTTTCTCCCCTCTTCTCTCTCCTCTTCTTTTCTTCTTTGGAAGGGCTCCAGGAGATACATTAGGAAATGTAGTGCCAAATGCCAACAAAGGCTGAACAAGTATCAGGATAAGACTTTAAAATATGTTTTTATTAAAACACAAAAAGGGCATACAAACTAACTTTATTTCACTGGATTACAGATAAAATACTGAATATCCAGTCATTTTGATCAGACATGAAGCTTTTTGGAGGAATTCCATTTGACTTTAATAATTGTGTAAGAGCTTTTCCCCTAAAGCTTTGTTTAAAATAAAGGTTGAGAGTTTGGCACCAAGACATGTTCATTCCAATCAACTTTAATAGAAGTGTTTGGGTTACTTCTTAACTGCAGATGCCCAAGAACTTTAAAAAGTGCTAAAGGATTGTTCGACATACACTGAGACTTGAGGAACAGATTTTATTTGATTTTTTTTATTTGAGAAAATTACCCAAAATATGTGAGATGAACTGACAGTAGAATTCAGGGCTCTTGACTCTGTTTAGCACCATAACTTTGGAAGATATTGCTTCATTATTCCTGTCTTCCCTGGGAATATTAACTTCAGCAAAAACTCTTGCAGGAGTAGACTTGCATTTTCCAACATTCCTTTGTTATTGATACAGAGGAATAAAAGAATTAGCAAGTTACAGACTATTCTTGCTCACTGTCTCTGCAGTTAATCTGTCCCAGGAGATGATGAAAGGTGGAGGGACTGACAGATACAGCCTGGCACTTGTCTGACTGCCCAGGAAGTCGTATCCTATGTAGGAAAAATTCCTATAGTCCTCTAGTAAACACTGACTACTGTGTGCATTGAGGTGTCCAGGGAGGTCAATTCAAGTCTCAGGCATGGAAAGGGCTACATTACATCCCACACAATGGAAAGATAAGGTAGGGAAACTTCTTGATTTTGGCAAACCGGAAGCCATAGTCATGCAAGAGTGACAGAAGGATGATACCTTCAGACCCTGCCTGAAGTTGCTGACTGTTTTGTGAGATGATGTGGCAGACTGGCTGAGGTTATAGGAGTTAATTAGTGCATGGTAGGTATGGACAAAATCCTGAGACACTTGCTTAGGAACAAGGGATGAGCGAATAGTCATGTCACAGTGGGAGTCCTGAAATCCACTGTCCCTGATGTGGCTAATTTCTGCTAATGCCACTAATAGTTTCTTTGTGGGCCAGCTGTTCTCTCCTGGCCTTTCCTCTCCTCAGTGCACTGACCACGGAGCTCAGGCTGCCACATCCCTGTGCTGGTGCTGGTGGCAGCAGACCCAGCTGGCTACAGGGACAGATGTGGGATATCGATGCCAAAGATACAGGGCAGAGATTTGTTCTGTGAGACAAAGTCTGCCCATTTCATACAAAAATCTTCCCCTGCCAGGGCATTTTATAAACTCCAAAGCCAATCAGTACTGCAAAAACAAGTGGTCTTCAGTAGACAGCAATTAAGGAATTAGGGGGTTTCTCTGAAAGGGAAAGTCCTGTGCAGTAAAATGGGTGCCATGGAAGTGACAAAGTGATTATGTGGCTTCTTTGGGGCGGAAGGGAAATGCCCGTCACGCTGGCTCCGAGTCCCAGCAGGTGGGTTCCCCACGGAATGGTCCCTGAACATGTGGCTGCAGCTCAGGACAAAAGGAACATAAACAGTTTGGGGTGGGCTCACAGGCAGAGCCTGAGCCATGAGATAAAATCTTGAAAGGAAGAAACACGACTTAAATTCACTTTCAGTTCTAAGGAGGAAGATGTTTTGGACTAGGATAAAAAAAAAGAAAACTGAGAATTGTCGAAAGGAATTGTAAATAAAAGTAGGTTAAGGTAATTTAAAGATTCAGTGTCCACTGGCTGGTCATTTGTCTCTTGGGAGAAACCACTTCTCACGTTGCTGTGGACTAACTGATCAGTACAATGAGAATTCAGCAGCAGAAACACAAACCTTATTGTTGTTATTGCTGACCCGGTTTTGTCAGCCTGTTCTTCCCATGTCCTGTGCTCTGGGGACAGTTACAGGATCTATCAGTGTTAGAAGGGAGGGAACTTTATGAGAATGGGACAGAAAGAGGTGTGTAATGCACTGACAAACCATGTCCCTCTAATTATAAATAATCTCCTTTTATTTATTTGATCTTTTTCTGGTCACTTCAATTCTGTTCACTTTTGTTTGTGTTAATTTAGTTTTCCTCTTTTCATTTGCTGTATTCTAGCTAAGGTAAAGAATGATATCAGCCTGAATGTCTGGGCTGCTTGCCTCTGGAGGTTGGAATTAGAGATGAACAAGAACTCTACCAAGTCATGAATTATAATAAATATATTGGGCTATATAATATATTGAATATATTATGTTGGGCTTTACTCTCTGGTTTTGCCTTCATCATTTGATTCCCTATGTATCTGCTTCCCTATTTCCCACTCTACATTCTTTCCCAATTAGTTTTGTTTCTCCCCTGTTTTGCCACTTTCATTACATGATGATTTCTGTACAGGGGACACACGTTCACCAGGAATGTTTCCCCTCTGAGTTCAGTTCTTGTTGCCCATTTGCAGTGACTTTCAGTCACCACGGACCTGGATCCCGTTGGTGCCTTTGCCCTGAACTCAGTGCCCTTTCTGCAGTGCTCTGATCAGCTGCTGGCAGGGCAGGGAGGAGAAACTACAAATCCTTCCATTGTGAAACACTCTGACCTACTATTCGCTCACGTCAGTGATTCCCAGGGAATCAGGGTTGGGTCCAAAGTCTTGAAAGAGGCTTAAGCTGTTTAAATTTTCATGTTTAGCCACAGAGATGGCATTGTTGGCACCAGCTTCACAAGGCCAATGCTGCTGTTTATTCTCTCTTGCCACACTACCTCAGTTATGAATTCACTATGTTGGAGACCCTAAAATACAGAGTCAAACAAAGCCACTTGCAATGATCCAGAGGCCTCATTACCATCTTCTTCAGTTCTGGGCAGCCAGTCTTGCATACATCACCCCAGCAGTATCTACCCAGAGCCACGAAAAACACTGGAATTGTGCTTTGCCCCTGCTTTGTGCTTTGCCCCTGCAAGACGAAGTATAGTTTTTAATGGGCATGGGTCGAAAGCAAATTGACATTTCAGAAGGAAACAGGCTGCTCCTCAAAAACTATTAGAGATTCTGTCATCTGGAATATCCCTATCGTGGTGACCTTATTTACAGATTCCATAAAAAATACAGCATCATAACATTGATGTATAGGCCCTCCAGCATCCAATTTCTTTAAAGGATGCCTCCATATGAAATAAGGATGCTGGTGGTGAATCCACGCATGCCGAGGCAATACTAATGAGCCTAAGCACTGGGGAATATATTGCACACAAAGGCTCTTTGTAAACGTGCTCAGAGACTTTGGAAATAAAGCAATTTGGCATCTTCCCATGGCTGTAAATGAGGTGGTGTTATGGGAGGGGGACTCAGGTAATAAAAGTGACAGTAGTGGAGTGTTATTGACAGCTCTTCTCATAATTACTGACTGTATCTGCATCTATCCACATTACCCAAGCTCTGGTCTTTAGGAGTAAGACACAGCCATAGGGTGGTAACATTTCATTCAGTCTGTTGGAATAATACTTTATCATAAGCAATTAAAATATCTATTTTATTATTTTATGCTTTTTATTGTTATAATCACGCTCACGTCCATAATTTAAGTGCTCCAAGGACCACAGGAAGCAAACAGGCAAGACAGACACAAGGCAGGTGTTTTACAGTCCAAATTAACAGTGACAAGATCAGGATTCCTTAAAGATTCATCGTGAACACTGAGGGGGATTCAAGAGGGGTGACAGCAGAACGAGTGATAATGTGTTCCTTTGTCTAGAACTGCAAACAGCAGTTGCTCCGGAGAAGAACAGACTGACTTGGAACAGGCTTGTGACTCCTGTGCCTCTTGCTGATAAGGGACGGTAAACTGAGAACGTGGAGTCCAAAAGACCGACCAAACAACAGCGTAGTGATGGTTGGGCAAAGTGGAGTGACACTGAGGGAGGAGGGTCCAGCTGAGGCTTGGGACTTCTCCAGTGGTTCTTAGCGGCTCCACCCTTCTTTCTTATTTGAACAAATTCAGCAGAAGAACCTGGAAAGGATGGAAGTGTTTGTTCTGCTAATCTCTGCTTTAATTCCAGTGAATTCTTTACTTGTCTGGAACACCTCAACACTATTCCTGATTTTGGGGTCACAATATAATGGCAATCTTTGTAAAATATTATGAATGTGAGTGTATGGTCATCCCTACCATGCATGTATGTCATTAACAAAACGACTGCAAAATACTACAGGAGTTATCTAATTATCTTTCAGAATACCTCTGTATTCTCCTTTAAGTTGAAAGATAAGTGTTTTTTTATTTAAATTGGTATCAGTCTGTAAAAGCCATGCTACATCTTGCAAACGGAACAGTTTATCAGTGTGACATAATTCATCATAATTCAGAATTCAAAGGTACAAGGGCCCGCATTCCAAAGTACTTTCTAATAAAATAAGACAGGAAAAATAAAATAAAATTGGGTTCCTGTGATACAGAACTCTCTTTGCCTTGAGGCTGAAGTTATCAGGCATAGAGATCTTTAGGCTGAAACAAGTGTGTTCATTTGCTTTCATACCTTGGCCAAGAGTGCATTTTGTGTCTGGTAGAAAGAATTATAGCAAGTGTTGCACACACTATCAGCCTGCATTTTTTGTGTGATCAATAGATCAGAATTGAATGATATCACTAGCTTAGAGTCAGCAATTCAATTTAATAGACAACTTATGAAATTATGCACAACCTCATAGGTCCTTAAAACAACGTTAAAACCCAATTTCGTGTTTGGCAAACAGTCCGTGTGGCTCTGTCGATGTGAGTGGCTCACTGAGGTCACACAGCAGCACACTCTGCTCTCAGAGGTCATTAATGAACAAATAACACTGTTAAAATCACTTTCCAGCAGTGTGTGCTGGGGCAGGATGTGACTTTTAAGGGAAGGCTCTGTTCCCACTGGAGCTGGACAGTGAGGAGCCAGGGGTAGACAACTGGCTAGAGTGGAGTTTAGACTGTCACTGATGGGCATGGACCTACCCCCTGTGCTCACCAAAACGTTTAACCAGCTTATCTACAGGCCAACACACATACATTGATTATATGTACTAATATATGGGCTTAATTCAGAAGTATTCATTCTAATAAATGATCACATTTACAACACAGCTTACTGAAAATGTGACCCAACCCTCATTTGTCTCCTCAAGTTGTGTAGGCCAATGCAACCCTCATACATCAGGGTGCTCTGTGAAGCACAAATGTGCTGGTTTGAAGAAAAGAAACAAATATTGGGACAAATTTCCATCTTCTGTAAGCACTGTGCTGACATGTAATTGTTGGCATATTTTGAGTAGATAAAATTTGCTCCTTTTCCAACCATGAAATTCTCTTCTGCACTTAATAACTTAAGTGCTTTTCTATATACATCAATAGAGTGAGCTCCTTAGGTGGGTATTTGTGTACCTGAGCTAAAATGAGTTTTATTTTCTGAGACAAGTAATCTCTGGATATGACTGCCAACCATTCTCAGCTTGTGAGACCAGAGAAGAAAGTGAAGGATCCCTTGTAACAAGAGACATACAACATGTTACAGAATTTCATCCTGAATTCCTGGTTGTTTTACATAGATTGTTTCAGTGTGTTTGTACATTTGAAGGGCTTGAAGATTTCCAGGTCTTTGTTTTCACCTGGAAGAGTTTTAACAATTAATGGATCGAACCTTCAAGGCTGTTGACTGACTAGTGTCCTTTCTTTGAAAATAAATTAGTTAAACTTATGGCTTATGGCAATTACAGCACATCATATGAAATTATATTTATGGGACCTCATCTGTCTTAATCACTTGTAACAGAAGGCACTTTGTTGGGAGGATTGAGCAGGACTTCAGAACAATTGATGTCACCTTCAGTTGTTTAAAGGGGAAAACTGAGGAACTTGCGTAAGTTTCTGTTTTGGTTTTCTCAAAGACTGAAAACTAAATCATTATTGCTGTAGAGTACATTAATAGGTTATTTCTTATGTCAGGGAACAGCAAGGTCTGCTGCCCCTTCAGGGAGGGTGAGCCTGGTGCTGGGGACCATGGCATGTCCTTCGGGGTCTGCCCGTGGTGCCAGAGCCAGGAACTGGGCACAGAGCCGGGAGCTGGGCACAGAGCCGGGAGCTGGGCACAGGGTCCATGGGCAGTCCCAGGCAAGGCAAACCATGAGCCAAGTCCAGGGGCATCCAGGGAGCCCAGCCAGGGATAAAAGGAGAAAGGGCCAGGAGCGGAGACAAGGCTGCAGCAGGGACCAGAGTCCAGCAGGGGCTGAGGCCAGAGCCGGGACTTGGGGACAATCTGTGACACACATCTGAGCACGTCCGCAGCGACCAGAGGGTGCGGGGTCCGTGCAGGAGGCGATTCTGCAGCAAACACACCGACCGGACAGCTCGGCAGGGTCTGAGAGCCTGGAAGGAAAGCGAGCCTGGGGCAAGGGAGTAGGGCCAGGTGAGGGACAGGGCCATTAAGACCTGTTAGTGCTCACAGATCTCAGGAATTTCAGAAGAGTCCTTTCACTGGAGGGCTTTGTCTACCAGAGGACAATACACAACATACAGAGTTAAAAAAAACTAAAATTGTGCAACTCAGTTTCTCAGCGTGTCTTAGTAGCAGATTCTCTGTCTTCGCAGAGGCAAAATAATAATTTAACTAAGCCTTTAAATGTTTTTCATAGCAGGAATCACAGTATTGAGAGAAGGAGTTGAGAGAATAATTGGGAAGCCCATAACAGCGTTTTAAAATTTTGTACCTTCAATATGTGATCACGAGCAAAGCTTTGAAAATAGATGACAGACTTTGAGGCTGATCTACAGCAGTTTTTGACTATTGTATTTTAACTTGTATGTTGCTGGGCCATTGAATGCATGAACCCAGTGTTTGTCTAAAAGGCAGTGGGGAGGAAGAAGAAGGAAAAAAATTTTTTCTGAGAGGTGCCTTATCTCGGTCCCACATTTGAGAGCTATCGAGGGACAATAGTTGAGCCATTCGTTTTGAGAACTTTGCCTTAATCTCCTGCTGAGTTTACAGTACTGGTTTTATCTAGGAAGGGCAAGCCCTGAGAATACAGAAGAATAACCTCCTTGTGACTGGGTGCTTAAATGGGATTCTTCCTCAAAGTGAGGTCAGTGTGTTGTTGAGGGAGACAGGCTGAGGTGTGCAATGTTTGAAAGAGCAAGGTCTGCCCATCCTGGTGGGTCATGGAGTGAGCCTTTGGCAAAGATAAACAAGAAAAGTCTCCAGCTTTTCACAAACTCCTTTTTTAAATGACTGATTTGATTCTACAGTTAAACAACGAATGTTTATTACTTTTGGGAGCTGTTTTGTCAATACATATGCCTGTCAGTGTGTCTGAAGTGGGACTAAACAAGCTGTTAACAACTGGCCTAATGCATAAATCCTGATGCCTGGAAAACTGAATGTGTCTGACTGCATAATATTATCGATTCAAAATATTAGTTCTGCATTTGTTCTAGTTTAGCAAGCCAGGGCTGGGTAAAGGCACAAAGTGGTGACTATGAACAAAGAGCTCCAGCACTGATGGGGAGATTACAACTGTCTTGTGCCTCACAGATCCAACTATATCCTTCCATACAAACTTATTTCTCTTCTTGGTTGTTGTACTCTAAATTTAATGATGTAATGCATCCTCCAAAACCTGCTTGATGTTTTTCATATTGCAAACTTTAAAAATGAGAGGAAACTCACCCCAGTTTTTTATACTAAACACTTTGTTACCATCATAGAACTTCTTTAAGCCTAATTTATGAACAACTATGTGACAAATTTTGCAAAGCCATGAAATTAAATAAAAGAAATCATAGAATCATTGAATTGATTGGATTGGAAAAGACCTCAGAGATCATCAAGTCCAACCCTTGGTCCAACCCCAGTCCCTTTACCAGATCATGGCACTCAGTGCCACGGCCAATCTC
>JAWWEV010000172.1:5693045-5731649 GCA_035583235.1 Hafferia zeledoni | reverse complement strand
CCCTGGCAGAGCTTGAGCCCATCGTGCCCCCTTGTCCTATTGCTGAGTGCCTGGGAGAAGAGACCAACCCCCACCTGTGGGTCAGGCTGCAACAGCCGAGTTCTACCCCTCAGAATTCTGTCACTAAAACCATTGGTCTTAGAATTCCAACATCATGCTATTTATCATTTTGCACTCACTTAAGAGACCAAATTTTATTCGGGACATACCCTCTACTTTTGCTTTTTGGTGATTTACTTCAAAATTTGGAATTTATACTTAAATCTCTCAGCAAACTCTTACCTTAGAACGGATAAAAGTCATGCAAACGTGTTTTTCTATACAAAACACACCCTTAATATCTTTCTTAGCTTCTTCACGAGAAGTTTCACTGGTTTCTTCAGCTGGCAAATGTGCTCGGCAGTAATCACATGTGTATTCCTACTGATTGGGGTGCAAACTGTTCTGAAATCTCATCAAATAGTGCCCTGAAAATAATGGTGGTCTTTAAATTGTTGTAAAGTAGAGGCAATTGGAGAGATACCAAAGCATGATATGCATTTAAATGGCTCACGTGATGACAAATAATGACCTTGTGACACAAGCACCTTGGAGGGATCAACCCAAAATTTGCATCAAGTGCTGGAGATTTTGTGTCTAAACTCTGGTGGTCCTGCCCATTGCCCTTCAGCATTTCTGAACTGAGAGATTTGCTCTTCTGAGTAAATCACAGGAATGCAACTTAGAATGCAACTTATTTGTAAGGGTTACATGTCACTGTGGTGTGTTTTTATAGGTTTTCTTTATTAAAATTCAGGACAGCAATCCTTAAGTCATACAGGTAAAAGAGCATTTAGAACACACAAGAACATGTTACAAATAGGTTTATAAGGAGTGGGTAACTTAAATTTCACTTTCTCACAGAAATGAAAAAAATAAATAAAATCACCACCTGCTATTTATTGGCTGACCAGCAGAACAGGTAAAGGACTCCCAGGCAGAGTTACAGGCTGAGAAGGAGGGAACTAGAGAAAGAAAATGAGCCAAATAACAGTGTCTGAGAATAACCTGGGGCTCCTGTGCTGGGAACAAACAGAAGTGAGCTCTGCTATCTTCCCTACGTCAGAACTTAACAAGTTTGGAACTTCAGTTATCTTTTGTGCTTTCCGCTTGATATGCGACTTATCTTCAAAGCAGATATCTAAAGTTTTCTGTCTGGAGAAATAAAACCCAAAACTACTTAAAAGGAATACAAAATACAACTGAAAGCAGTATAAATCTGCTAAATGCTGATTAAAAGCATTTTCCTTGTATCTGTAAACAAATTATTGATTCTGTTACAACGATGTCATAGAGTGGGGGGAAGACGAGCTCCAGAAGAATGGATCAGCTCAGAGAGGAAAAAAATGAGAAATACTTTTACTCCCAGGAATTATATTTCATTTTGCACAGGCTCTTCAAGCATATTTGTATAAGACAGGATTTCTGTTGAGTTAATCACAACCAAAGAAATACACTGTTATAAATTCTTTGTGATGTAAGTTCTTAAGTGATTTAATTTTTCACCCTCTGAAAATGCATTGAACTAATAATGAAGAGGGACTCCAGGCCCATAAATAGAAGTAGTCAGGAAAACTTACCTTCCAGTCTGTGTTTTGGGGATCTCACTCAAAACCAAGAAGAGATGATCAGTTAGAGACTTGTTCTCATCATGGCTTTGGTCTCAGCTAGTCTGATTGTTGTAACTTAGCATGTACACACTGTGTCAGAATAAAAGATAAAATAAAAACATACTTGCTACTCCACTTTCTAGTTACTGCCTACACGTGGTGCTTTTGATGAAACACTGAATTGTTTTTGAGTGATACTCCTGTTGGTATCACCCTCCCACTCCTACTTGGCTATTAAACACAACTGAATCCACCTGCCGGTCTTCTGAGAAAGAGAATATTTTCTATAATTAGAAATATCAGAGATGAATCCAATTGTGGTGGACATTTTCTGTACAGGTATCGTGGAAGAACAAGGTCACATTGAAAACCAACCAAACCAACCAACCAACCAAAAAAAGAACAAAAGCCACAAAAACTAATGTTTGGTATTTTCTATTAAAACAAACTGGTTATTCTTGTGTATTGGATTAAATTAAGTGTAACATCAATGGAGTTGGAGAGACTAAAATAATATGGGCTGCAACAGGAGAAAATCAATCCAGATATTTTAAAGCAAGAAGGGTATTTCAATGCAGAAAAAGTGTTAAGATCCTTAGTGATATTATGCAACTTCTTTGTGATGTGTTTTTCTGAAATACTGTCGATGTTGTTGGAACCTTGCCTTTTTGCTTAAAAAATAGTTGCAGCAGGGAAGAACAGAGGTGGAAAGCAGCATTAACGTTAGTCAGTCGTGAATCTCATTAATTCAAATGATGCTGTTCTCAAAACCCATCCAACAGCAACAGCTCCGTTCAACAATTTCCTCTTCAGTTCTGTTCACTGCTATCAGCCCTTTACCCAGTTTCCTCATCACCCCATGGCGTCCACAGGGCTGTGCTGCTCATTTCCTACACAGCATACATATATATATATATATATATATATATATATATATATAAAATAAATAAATTGTTATATGTGCTTTGATCCCTGAGATTATTACCAAGGAACTTTTCCAGCTGCTGAGAATGTGCTTTAAATGAAAGTGTATATTTGATATATATATGTGCTTTTTAAGTTCCTGTGAAAGGTCATTTTTTTTAATCTTATGAAATGTGCTTTGTGAATATAGATCTATGAGACAACCAAATTAAAACAAATACTTGCTATGTCCTATTCTTAGGAAAAGTTGAGTAAAAAGTAATTCAAGTCACTGGTGAATGAGTTTCATCTTTGGTGACCTTTGTGAGGCAAGAGAGTAATAACCACTGTCCTGCTCCTTCGTTATTCCATTGTTTTCAGTCCCCTGGTCTGTTCAGACCCGGAGCTGTCACGCTTGCAATGCACAATCATTTCCAAATAACTGCTCAGGCAAACGGTTGATGGAGTGCTGCCATCTCTTGGTTATGCAAATTATATGTTGCAAGATATTGGGCACTTTTCTGAGATGGAAATGCCCTCCCTAAACAGCTTTATTAGGAGAAGGGTGATACTCAGCTCTGATATCCAGAGTATTTACAGACATTCTCTGTTCAGGATGTCCAGCAAGGTTATTGGTGATTTCTGAGACACACTGAGTTCGTCCTTCCTGTTAAAGATGGAGAGGTTGGCTGCTGTTGTGAAGGTTTAAAGTGGCAAGAGTATTAAAATGCTGTTCAGACATCTTTGTACAACCACGTGCCAGTGCTTATGTGTGTTGCTGTAACTAACAGGTAGTCATGACTAGTTGTCCTTAGTGCAGAGGGAATTACCTGTGACACTGCAGGAACAGGCAGGTGATGGCAGTAGACCCCTGAGGTGTGGGCACAGCATGATGCCAGAGGCACCAGGGGCATCAGCTCAAAGCAACTCAACACCCACTTGAAATGTTTAAATGTCTTTAATGCTGAAAATCATTGGAAGCAACCAGAATCTCGGGCACATTTGTCCCTGTGGAGCTGGGGGTACTCCAGATCCGTGAGTCACCCCACTCATGGAATTCCAACACAGTTTCTCACCTACAGCACCTCTGCCTGCTCCGAGGCTGACTCAGCCTTGCAAAGCCACGACACTTCCTCACAGCACATTTGTCCTGGCGGTTTCCCTGTGAAAGAAGGATGAGGGATAAACACGAGACACTGTGCTGATTAAATGATACACAATGAGCTTTAAGAGCCTGAATCCGAAGGAGGAAAGCTCTGCATCCCCTTTGTATGCCAGTTCCTTGTACATTATATTATTCATTCTCCTGGTTATTATCTTCTATAATGCAACCTTAAATTGGTTATTTATCCACGCATAAACATGCAGGAAATTACACTTATTTATTCAGCTGGTGATAGGCATCTTTAAATATTCAATGCAGGTATTTCTTGATCTGTACATGCCATAGTTATGTTGGCTACATTTCCGTTAGTGCTTTGGTAGTTTACAGATATTCTGGCTGGTTGTTTATTTTCTGCCTGCTGATCACTCACTCCACCATTCCAGTTATTTTCAGATATAATAATTAGAGCTCAAGTCTTTTAGGGCACCATGGGCTTTCAGTGGTAGCCTGAAAAATGTTCCTGTCTCAGCTCCACCTACTACAACAGTTTTGGTGTCACATCCAAGGCTTTCAGTGTTGACCCCTTTTGGAACAGTTCTAGTTTTGGAAAGGTGTGAAATGTCAATTTGATTAAAGCAGCTTTGAGCAAATAGGCTGTGTTTACACCAATGCTCGTTACTTCTAAGTTAGAGCCATGACTGTCATTCTGTTTTAAAACAAATGGTTGAGAATATCCCTCCAACGCTCCATTCTGGTAATATGGTGTCACTAATTAGCAGAGTAAGGAAATGGCACTTCTGCTGTTTCCCAGGGATATGATACATGCATGGGCCTGAGTAGGAAAGAGAGGAAAATACCTTCTTAATTAAGCTTTAGTTTACTTTTCCTAGTTCATTTTTCTTTACTCAGTTGTTTATAGAAGGTGACAGCAACGGTGGGAGATGACATAATTAAATGAGATTGTTTTTAATCCTTGTTCTCTGTGTGAAAAGTGGTTGCAGTCTACAAAACTGATGGTTTGCATAATCTAGTGCTCTTTCAATATTCTCAAGTCTCCCATGTTCCTTCTTCAGCAGGAGCACAAGATAAATAATCTTGCTAACTGGTTGATTCAGTTTCAGGTAAGATCATCCTTACCCAATTCCTTGTAAGAGAAAGAGATAGACTGCAAAACTCTTCCCATTTTCTTGCCTTGTTTGGGTAACGATCAAATATTTGTGGAGAAAATGAAACACTTTCATGAGACTTGAAATTCTGAGTAAGTGGGTTTGAAACTACTGCCTTAGGATGCATTTTGTAAAGCTTGGAAAAAATAGTCTGTCTGTTCCTACCAGCTGTAATCTGTATGTGAGAGGTGTAGTAGGTCTACAGCGAAAATCCTTTTCCCTCCCTTTCCACTTCAGCAACAGCACAGCAGTTTAAAGAATGAGAAGGAGTAGAGAGGGCTTCCAAATTCACACTCGTTATTAGAAAGGTCAGGACACCATTTCTGCATTGTTGGTCTTTCGTATATTTAGAGGCCACTGTGGACACTGCATTTAAACAGTGGTGTGGGGAAACCAGGTGTAAATAAGGTGTTCCCTTCATCCCTCGCCCTGACAGCCAATCTGAAACTGCTGTTTAACTTTGCAACTCCTGCATTCTGGGTTCCCTTTCAAAAGGAGAATCTCCTCCTCCATTGCCAGCAGCTACAGACATTGTCACTCTTCACTATGTATCAGAATTGTGGATGATTTCTTAGAACACTCTTTAGGTCAGAGAAGCATTTTGGAGGTAGAAGAGCTTTATCTGCATTGTGTGAGAATTCTGAGACACCGACTACAATACGAGGGCAGAAATGAGATTCTCTTCTGCAAGTCAAAACAGACGAGCTGGTGTGGCTGAGCTGGTGTGGCTGGTGTGGTTGCTGGAAATCAGGGAGCGATGTTTCATACCCACTGAAGTTTGTGTGTTGTACATCCATTCTGATGGGGATCTTGCAACTCCTGTAGGACAGCAGTACCTGCCATGCTCATCCCTCGGCCTCAGGGAATGGCTTTTACTCAGTTACTCCCTGCCAGCTGAGCTGGAGATTTCATTCCACTCTGTGTCTGAACTGCAATTGATGCATTTGTGAATAACAGTTATTTCTTCTCATACTTTCCACCTCCATAGGAAGATGTCTCTGGTTCTTCCCTGGCACACCCAGGGACACCCCATGCAGTTTGGGAGACTTAAAAATATAGTGACTGGTTTAATTGGGGCTGGTAATGAGTTATTGGGCGGTCCTGTGGTGTAAAGGAGAGCACTCTGGACTCTGAATCCCAAGGTCCTGAGTTGGAGTCTCAGTGGGACCATCCCCTGGCAGTAAATGCCTCCCTGCCATCCGATCCTGTCAGATCTCGGATGCTCAGCAGGGTCAGCCCTGGTCAGTACCGAGTGCTGTGACAGTCCCGAGGACTTCCCTGTCACTGTCCAGGCTTGCTCGGCTGTGGCAGATGGACCTTAGGACTTAAATGGTGGGGCCAGTTCTGCACATGCTGTGCCTCACCTAAAACATCCACTGTGCAGGCTGGAAGGGCACACCCACGTGGGGAGAGTCCTGCCCAAATCTTTGTTCACAAAGTCTGGCCATACAATAAAATATACATACAATGAGTTATGCTTGTTTTCACTTCCTCAGAAAAGGAAAAAGCAAAGCTTTGGTTTGATTCTAGTTTTTGCTGGCCATGAGCCGTGTCTGTCAGCCCTGGGTGACCAGTGTCACACTGGGGTGGGCACCTGCTGTGATGGCTCCAAGGGCAGAGATAACTCTCAGGGTGACAGCGGCGACGTGCGCAGCCAGAGCGTGGCTGGTGATTCAGAACACACTTCCTGGCATTGTGGAGGGTTGCCGTGAGGCAGAGAAGGAGCCACCTCCCCTCCCAGGAGGCCCAGCAGCAGCAGGGAGGGCTGTGTGCTGGGAAATGGCCATCTCATGTCTGTGTTTGGGCCCTGTCAGCTCCCATCCACACACCCCACCCTAAGTGCAGCTGGCTTTGATCGATTGCACTGCAAACAGGCTGCTTGTAATGCTTTGTTTGTTCCAGTTTGTGTGCTACTCCGTCTCCTGGTCACCTTTGTATTCTGATCCTTGGGTGAATATTTAATAGATAATCACATAATTTTAGAAATTATTGCATTTCCAGGCTACTCTGTTAAACCTAATCAATATTTATACTTTATTCAAATAAGGGATGATAATTTTTCTTCTACTCACTTGACCTTGTATAAGATAGAAATCCTTTCTCTGCTATAAAACTGGGATGTTTTCAATCACCTCCTTTTTTCACTGATCTAGATGCTGGCAGCAAGTTTTATAAGCTTTTGTTTTACTTCCCACTCCTCTTTGATGCTCCTACACAAACGTTTTTCAAACAATTGGCTGTGAACTATCTATATTATTTTGATCCATATGTCAGTGAAATTATATCAACAGTATTTACTGCACTGAAAAGCTTTAAGAGTGTCCAGCAGAACATCAGCTTGTCTGGTAGTAATTCTGAAGCAGAAATAGAATATATTTTATAGCTTAAGAAAATAAGGTTAATATTGATTTGAAAAATTCATACACAGCCTTTTCAGCATATTCAATAAAAGACAAGGAATGTGTATGGGTCTGTTTGTGTAAACAGTATGAATGATACAGGTTAATCAGATTTTTGGCATGTAGAAAACTTTAAACCTCAAAATCGTTTGGTTATGTATTTTTGTGTTGCAGACAGATTGTTGGGTTAAAAGTCCTAAGTATTTCATGGCACCATCAACTTATTAAGCTGCCCTAGAGAAACAAACTGCAGCACAAAATTCAAGTACTATAGAGACTATTACATTTCTGCCATAGGGGTGCAACAATTCCAGGCTCAGAAAGTGAGTTGGCAATCACAGTTTTTACACTACATTTAAGAAAAGATCAGTTTGGTTTGCAGAGTAGTTTGCTGTATTTATATTGTCACTGTTCTCTGCAAGCTGGTTCTTACCGACCATCAGCAAACTGAGGAGAAAAAGTGCTTCCATTCCAACCTTATCCTGAAATTGGCAGAGAGACTGTTTAAATGGTTAATTTTCTTGTGTTCAGGTGAGTAAAGATTTCATATAATTACGTGTCTGTCCTCTCGATTGTTTAGCTATGGCTCACACAGCCTAAAACATGGGATGGCAGCACAGGACATTTGGGAAGGAAGGCTGTTACTCCTTCCCTTTTCAACAGGAACTACAGGCATCAGGTACCTCATCAGGAACCAAATCCTGAAGTGCTCTCTCCAACTTCCCATGGAATATGTGTACAATTTGCACAGGACAGAAGCCAACAAAAAACTGGACTAAACAGCAAAATGCCCAGAAGGTTTAGGAATAACACAATTAAAAAAATAATGAGAAATCTACATACACACATGTTGTTTGTGTTCCTGCACTGGTGAAAACACCCTTTAGAGCAAAACTGATTTCCAGGCATAGAACAGGACTTTGCCCAGAAGAAGAATATGTTTAGAGTGAGCCTTGAAGCTATTTCTGACAGACAGACTGGATTTGTGGGTCCAGCTTTGGCAAACTGAGAAACCTCCCTTGGCATGATACTGCTTGGTTTGTTCTTATGCAACTCCCACCATGGGGACAGCAAAGTACACACACCCTGAAGTCCTACAGTAAGGGCTGCAACACCAGACTTTTTCAAACAGCTCTTGCACTCTTTGTGCATGAATAATAGTTCAGGCAGAATGAGTACACAAGTCCTAATGCAACTTGACACCCACTTGAAATGTTAAAGCTCCTTTTCCGTGATGCAGAAATTAATGAGAATTTAATCAGAATCCCCTGAGAATATGGGGCACAACTGTAAAGGTACAAGTGAGAGGTATTCACTAACATGTTATTGAGAAGAAAATCTGCTGGATACTTTGCAGAGATCCATTTTCTCCCCTTTATTTGTGAGCAATTAACCAGGTGAATCTGTGCTCCTGAAGGCAGAAGTGTTCTGAAGAGCAATGCAAATGTCTTCACAAAGAAGTGACTTGCATGCTCATTTCGGGAGCTTGTAGAACAGTTATCAAGCAATGTTAAGTGTTTCACATTTAAGTATAACTTAACTGAAAAAACGATTCCCTTTTAGTCAGTGATAAGAGCAGAATGAGTAGTAGACCTTTCAGTGAAGAGTGAATGGGCAGGAGAAATTTCTGTATTTGCAGATTATTAATTTGACTATTTCAAATGATTAGGAAGTTAAATCATGGTTTGTTACAAAAAACCACAAGAAGATGAAACATCATCAAGAAAAATCATTAATCTGGCTGCAGGCAGTTTGTTGCCTGTGGGTCTTTGAGGGTCCAGGTGGAGGCCACTGTCTCAGCAGAGGATGTGTGTTCTCTGTGTGGCAGAGCTTAGGGATTCCAGTTCTGCAAAGATAACAATGTAATTCACCTTTTTTGAGGGGAATAGACTGTACAGGGGTTTGAGACTGTAATTACTGCACAAAGTGGGAACTTCATATCAAGATACAATGCTTATTGATGAAGTGATTCATAACACTGCAAGCAAGTAGATGGCAAACCTAATTAGGCCATTTCGTAACGATCACTTTCTCTATTTGCTAGTGCTTTATGGCTCATATTTGGGAGACAAGAATGGTCATTTTGCCCCCCTGTGATCCAGAACCTCCTAAGCCATGCTGTGCTCCATGACCCTTTGCTGGTCCGTGCAGCGTGTCAGGGACCAGGAACACCAAACTAACATGGGATGCTGTTCAGGCTGAGTTCCCAAAGGCACTGCATGGAGTCATCCAGCTGGTGACAGTTTGCCACAACAACAACCCAGAACTTCTGCCTTGGCCCAGGTGTGGAAGCCACTGACCCTCCAGAAACACTGTGCTCCTTGTTCAGGGTGTGAGAGCAGGGGCTGACAGTCAGTGGATGCAGTTTGGAAAGGAAAACGCAGGATCACAGTCCTTGTTTGGAAAGAGTCAGGAAAACGTCTCAGGATGCTGACCTGGTGTGCTGGTTTAAAGGTAAACCAGAAGGAGAAATGAACCCAACACTAAAGAGATCATGAGTCAGAGTTACAATTTAATAACAATATTACAATAAATGCAATGGCACAAAGAGAAATTGGGTTTAACCCACAAAACCCAGAAGTATAACCCAGCCCCCTGGGGCACAAAGAGAATAGGGTTTGTTGGCCCCTGTGCTGAGCCCCACATGGTTCCCCCAAGTCCAAAGGAAAAGGAGGGGACAAACCTGTTAGTGCAGATGATGTCACAGTCTGGTCGAGAGTGGTGGGCTCCTCCTGTTTAGGTTCTGCTCCTCCTCTGGATCTGATGAGTGCTTCCAGAAGTCCCCAAACCCCCAAGATTATATACCCTATGGTTCAGGTGGGACTGCCCAGTACCTCCCCCAGGGCGGGGAGTTCCACAATGGGTGATCTGACTCTGTGAGTCATGGGGTATTTTTGGAATTGTTGCTGGCCCATGAGCAGACATGACCCCTCAGGCTGGGTGTGAAGGTGCCAACGACTTCCTGGAGGGAGGTTATCACAGCTCTTATCTCACAAGCTTCTTTCACACCCAGCTCACATCCTGAGATGTTGGGTGTGCCCTGGGCAGCTGCTCCAAATGGTCCATTGTTGACAATTCATGAGAAATGACATAGAGGTTTAGAATACACAGCTTTGGTCACACCCACACAGTGATAAACTGGTCCTGGCTTGCTGAACTAGGACACCAGTGGGAAACCAAGTTTGTACCCATGCTCTTGCCTGTAGTTCCAGGGTGGAAATGTCTCTCTACATCACACCATACACCCCATGCACAATAAGCCTCACGTTTCTGAGAAGAAACAATATGATGCAAGATATGAAGGAAATATGCTGGTTTACAACTATTTTATTTTTTGTAAACTGCTTCATTAACTTCATCCATCTTAACTGGAAAGTTAAATAAGAGGGTAAATTAACGTAAAAAAGGCCAAACAGCCCTCATTCTTACTGTAATTTTTTAAAAGGATTTTCTTTTACACATTTTTAATCTGCTGTAATATATTATGATGTATTACTCTTCTAATGGATCACTGGTGCATAATCTTGTAGTACTGCTGATTTACATCACTGCAAGCCACAGCAGTGTTTGCGTGACAATGTAAGGCAAAAGTCATTCAGATCTCTTTCCGCTGGTGGAATTAAGGAAATTCATGCATATCCCTACTGTTCAGACCTTGAGAACTATTAATTGCCTTAAGATTAAGCTTAGGAACAGAGCAGAACACTTAATCTTCTAACAGGTCTAAATCTTATTTACTATTCTGCTACAAGCTCTTTATTAAAAAAAAAAATCTTCAGCAAGAGAAGTTTTTAATTGTAGAGTTTTAACCCCTGACCGGATTCCTGGTTAGATTAAATCTGATCTAAAAAGCCAGTGGTTAAACAGTTGATGATTCCTGTCAAATCCCTGTGCTTAGTTGCCTATGGCAGCGCCTGTTCCATTGGCATCCAGGCTGGTGGTGCTGTGTGTGCCTGCACACGAGAATGAGAGACATATTCCTTTCCAGATTGGCTTTGGGAGGTGCATTTTGACCACAGCAGGGCAGGGCACCCTTTCTCTCACACTGTGCACAGACACAGTATAATTTAATAAAGTGCTTCCCCAGACCATTAGTTTCCATTGCAAACTGGCTGATCTTTCCCACTCTGGGTATCAAGTGTACTTTTCCTTTTAAATACTGGTGTTAGGAAGAGCCAGCCTGGCACTGCATAATTTTCTGTCCCAAAATGTGTTATGAGACAGCCAAGGTGGAAATATCAGTGATGTTTTGGACTCACAGGAGCTGAAACAACCTCCAGTGCATTCTTATGAAATATTTCTGCACCAAGGTCTATAGAATACTTGTGGCATTAGGTCACCTCCTGCAGAACACCAGCAAAATCATAATGTAACACTTTGGAGCTCCTCCAGCCACTGCCCCCGTGAAGATGCTCAGGGGTTCTTCCGCGTGATTGTGTTGGAGAACAGCCCTAGAAATCTCAGCTTGAGGGAAAATAAGAGCTTTACCAAGCAGAGAAAGCAAGGTATGTTGGCCTCATTCCTATTCTCATGCCTTTCACTGCTGGCTCTGGCTTCATCTGTACCCTGGCAGAAGCCAGAGCTGACACTGCTCCTCTCCCCACCACCCCCGGGTTTGGATACACACAGGCACCAGCTCATGCAGGAATTCAGATCGTTGCTGCCAGGGAGTGATCCTTGGTTCCAGGTGACTCAACTCCCATGCCTGTGATCCCAGCAGGATGGGAACAAACCTGCTCCATCCCAGTGGCCCCTGCCACGTTTCCAGATGTGGTCTCTGTCCCTGCAACTGGTTTAGCTCATTGAGTACACAGTGACAAGTTACTGACAGCTCCCCCTGTTTCTGAGGGACGTTCAAACCAGACAGGAGCAGGTGAGACCATTCCAGTAACCCCGCAGAGCTGCTCTTCCATTTCTTCCCTGAACACTGACAATGGCAGCTGAGTTGAGGGTGACAGTAACCACCTTCTCTGAAAACAAACATGCAGCATTTTCCATTCATCTTGCTGCAATAAAGAAAGGAAGCAATTTTTTCATAGTGTGTAGAAACCAAATGCAATTATTACTTCCTTCCTAATACTGACCAAGCAGCCTAGAATTGCTCCCCGAAGAATCACAGGCAGGTTGAAGGTGTTGGCTGAAGACATCATTCCCACAGACACAGCTCATGGGGTCACGGAGCACAGGGAGGATGCTGTCTCCACAGACATGGGTCACAGGGACACGGAGCACTGGGAGGACGCTGTCCCCACAGACATGGGCCACAGGGACATGGAGCACCAGGAAGATGCTGTCCCCACAGACATGGGTCACAGGGACATGGAGCACTGGGAGAATGCTGTCCCCACAGACATGGGGCACAGGGACAAGGAGCAGCAGGAGGATGCTGTCCCCACAGACATGGGGCACAGGGACACAGAACTCTGAGAGGATGCTGTCCCCACAGACATGGGGCACAGGGACATGGAGCACCTGGAGGATGCTGTCCCCACGGACATGGATCACAGGGACAAGGAGCACCGGCTACTGGCAGCAATGACACATGCGGTTGGGGCATGTCACTGTCGTTCAGATTTTTAGGCTCTGAGATGGCACAGAACGTGTTATTCCGTCACAGGTTCCCCCTCCAGAGTGGGAGCGTGTTACGCCCCGAGCGCGGGGAGGGAGCTCAGGCGCGAGGCTTTGGGAGTGTGTCCCGCTCACGGGCAGCATTCCCGAGCTGTGGGGCTCCCTTGGCTGCCAAGGTCCCGAACAGCCCCGCACGGAGCAGCGGGAGGAGCGGGGCCGGGAAAGGGCTCGGGCACAGCCGGGAGCGGGCGCGGCGCTGCCGCCGCCGCCGGAGGGCAGCCTGGTGCATCCCAAACCCCCAAACAAACCCCTGGGATCGGGACACAGGCCAACCTACGGACGCGAAGGGCTCCATGAGAAATGCTTCCATGAAAATACTTGTTCCAAGCCTTTAAATCTGCCTCCAGCCAAACCCGCGGCCAGCGCACAGTGACACAGGGGCATTGCCGGGAGTCATTCCTGCCAGCGGGGATTGCTTCAGCAAAACGGCAGCTCTTTGATGCTGCCTTTCCCCGGAGCAGCGGGAGGTGCGGGGGGCTCTGTCAGTGGCAGGAGCAGCCCCTGCGGACCGGCGGCTCCCCAGGTGCGCACAGGGGAGGGCACCGGCAATGCCGATCAGGGTGGGACCACCGAGGGTAATCACAACGCGGAGAGGAAACGGGTGATGGAGAAACTCCCTCCTCCCCACTGTTTGGCATTACACATTTGGCTGTAACAGCAGATGTATTAACTCCAGATTACATGGAAATGTCAAAGCAAAAACTCCGTGAAAGCATCTAAAAGCACGAGTATTTATTTGCGGACACCCTGTTGCCTTTGGACGGTTATCCTGTGTCTGTGTAACTGTAATTTATAGATGTAAGAAAGAATTTCACGAAATAGGCAGAGGAAGGTAAATAAAACCTTTCAGAGGAGCAAAAATCTATTTCAGGAAAAAATTACTACCTTGTAATGGGGAAAACACTTATTTAGATTTTGTTATTTGAAGCATTTCTGGCTGTGACCAGTGCCAGAGAAGAAAGGCAGTTCTCTGAAGGATGTTGTCCCAGGCTTTGCAGCCAGCCCGTGATGCCACCTACATCTGTGGATTGCAGGATTCCTCTGGTCTGGAGGATGCTGTGCAGGTCAGAGAGGGCACAGGTGCCACTTCTGCAGCTCGTGCTGTACCACAGAATGTTGAGAGGAGGCAAATCATCTTGTAGTGCATGAAAACAGCAGCTGATCAAATCATCCACCTGCAGATTGTATTAGAAAAAAAACCTAATCATGTGACAACTTCAGTAAAGGGAACAGCAAAGGGAAGTTGGTTTCATTACAATTCAGGAGGGTGTCAAAGGATGGCCTTCTGTGAAAATGTTTTATGATACCCCTTAGGTGTGTTTTGTCTGATCTTTACTGTATCGAGTAACATTTTGTACAGAATCCAGCTTTAAAAGGTAGCTACCAAACGTGCCTGCTTTCATGGTGTCTGTAATTGGAAGACTGAAATAAAACCCCCTATAAAGTATTCAAAGATACAGTATTCAGCAGGGGTAGGACAGCCTATCCCTTAATATCTTTTGTGAAAATTTAGATCTGGGTTAGGAGCAGAGCAGTAAGATTTGAGAATGAATATAAAGGCTGTGGGTTAACACAAATGCAGGGTCATTCTAACGTGGTGTTCTCACAAGACTCTGGGCATAAATGTTACAAGTCTTGGGAGGCAGGGCTTCCCAAGGGCATGCATCTATTTATATTGGAAAACATCCTTCCTATTTGGGATCCAACCCAGAACTTAAATCAGGTACGAATTTGGATGCAAAATCCTTTAACATTTGTTGTTAGGGTTTCCTAAGTGCCTGTATTATTTATTAGTAGCCATTTAGATTATAACACTTCATACATTTTCCATGGCATCTAAAAAGCTAAATTTCCCAGTAGTTCAAATTATTTTCTGTCCCAAGCACAGGTAAAAGATTTTTTCTTGTTGTCAGTTTTTATCTTCCATGCATAGCTTTGTTAGAGTATATAAGTGAAGTTTGTGGTTGATACTCACGTTGCAATTTCTTCTGTGACTTGCAGGTGTTCTACAGAGTTTAAATAATAAGATTTAGCCATAGGATGTTCAGTAAACAAGATGAATTAAAAAATTTCAGTATCCAAATAGTTCAGTGTCACCACCAGTATGGGGTGCTGATAAGATGAACAGCAATTTCCTGTGTTCATGGCTACAGGGACTTGGCAAAGGGATTAACTTCTGATGTTCTGCAAGCCAACCAAAAGCCAGATGGAAAGGCAGGAGGAGGTCTGTAAACTCCTGGATGACAAACTGCCTTGTCACAACCGCCCTCACAATGTTTTCTAAAAATGAGAGAGTGGACATGGCTGCACAGCACTGAAAGCTGCGCAGGCTCAGGCTGGGATTCTCCTGAGAGTCCCATCCAGCCACAGCAGTTCCCAGCTGCAGCAATGCTTGGAGCTGAGCTCATGGAATGAGGGTCCAGGTAGCATCTGGAAACAGTCACTCTAGTCCTAGAACCTGGATGTGACACAAAATGGCATTATTAATCTTGGATAAAGGCATAGTCAGATAAATTTCAGCACTAGCAGGTCTGTGATTAACAGAACAGGAGGTTCTCTCTGACTCACTGCAGGGCAAGGATTTCTTCCAGTCACCTGTTCCCTCTCTGCTGGTGGTTAGTTCTGGTTGGTTTTGCCAATCCAGTTTGAAGATTTTTTTCCAGTTTCTCTTTTCTGTAGAAGGGATGGAGGTTTACCAGGTGTTCGATTGCTGTGTTTAGATGGAAGACACAGACACAGTTATAGCTTAGGTGGGTGCAGGGATTTTCCTGAGAAGCCTTTGGGAAAAAACATACTGTGGACAGGGAGTTCCTGTGTGTGCAGTGTAGGCAAATGGCACAGCACAAAGCCATGGAAGGAGCTTGGGCTGTGCTGGGCAGAGAAATCCAGCAGCCTCTGCTTTTGCTGGGTTGGCACAACACACTCAGTGCTTAGGAAGAGACACAGGTTTGTGTTTAAATTCAGAAAACATCCCTACCTGTGAATCCCTTTTCCTCCCAGTGGAACTCAAAAACAACCAGCTGAAGTAAAGTTTAATTTGACAAAAGTAGGGAAAATAGCTATTATTTATTCATTAGCTTAAACAGTGAATAACAGCACAGCACTAAGGGTGTGAATGACAGGAGTAACAGAGTGATTCCCTTGCAGAGCCACAAAATCTTGATGTAGGCAGAAAGACTGGTTTGATATGACACTGATGTAGACAGGTAATTCCAAACAGTTGGTGTGCATTATCTTAAATGCCATTAGAATAATCAGTTGTGAAAGTACTACAGACTTAAATTTTCAAATATCCCTGGATATAATGCTAAGGATCTGAAGTGAAATCTCCTTTAATGGATGTAAATCCATTGCACAATATTTGAAGTCTTGAAAAAACTAATTTTCAAGGTTTTGACAGACATAATGTGAGTCCTTTTAGGCTTTGAGGTAAGTATTAATAATACTGCTGAATGAATGTCTTCCCTTTATTTGTCTGTGATTTATATATGAAAGAGAAATTCCACAGTGATGTTATGTCTTCAGCCTGCATCTTTGATTTCCTAAATAAGAAACATATAATTCCAAAGATCTTTTCTGTTCATTTTAACAAGACATATATGTATTTATTTGACTGTAAACATGGGATCTTAATGTCTAAAGAGGGAACCTAAAGATAGAGGTCAACTGGAAAAGATTTCTTCTTAAAAAGCAGAAGTTATTTTAGAATGTGAATTGTTCCAAATGTGTGGATCAGTTGAACTGATTCAATAATGGAGTGATTTGCGGTATCTCGGGTTTGCACAGCATTCCAACCTCCATCTTTCTCTTCATGCTTTGTGATGCACTGCAGGCTCAGTGAGACTGAGCCTTACTGCAAGTCCTCCCTACAGATTCATTTTTAGGCCTGCATAAAATCTCCTTCATTAAAAATATTGGGTTTGATGTTGAAACAATGCTCTTGTCCTGATCCTCACAGCCTAAGCAGGCAAGCCTTCATTGACAAGCTCTGTTAAATCCAGGCTCTTCCTGTTTTTCAGAACTGCACAACTGAAGAGATACATCCTTTTGTGCACTCTGAGATTCACTAATTGCTTCAATATGGGAATACTGGTAATAATCTATGGTGAACATCCCTGCCTATTGCACAGTGGTTTCACAACGGAGGGAGACACATAAATGAGGCAGAAAACAAACACACTGAGCATCACCTCCTGGGATTTCTTGAAAGAAAAGGCATTGATAGCCAACAGAGGGGGTTTCAGCCTGTTAATGAGCAGATGTAGCTGGCAATCTCTCATAACCTGCTCTTAAAATAAATCATTATATAAGTAAAGCTTCATTTCTGATCTGCCTCTGGCAGGTTGGCTGTGAGATACGCTCCAAAGAAAGCAGTCCATGCTGCACCATTCATTAAATCCCTTTAATGGTTATTTATGTGCATGTCAGAACCGTGTGGTGCTGGTGAGGAGAGAACACACGAACAGCTGTAAAGGCAAAACTGCATTTTGGAAGTTGTGCTATTCGTTCCTGCTCATTGCCTTCAGGTACATACACTGTCTGGGTGCCCACTCTTGAGGACTTGATATAAGAAATTGCAAGAGGCATTTTTTTGGCAATGCCGTGATATTATTTTCTTCACATGAATTTAAGGGAGGCTCTTGATTTAGTCACGTGCTTGCCAGAACTATTGGAATTTCCTCACATTATGATTTAAAGATTTGATGCAATTATTGAAGTTCAAATTGCTCTGTATTCTGTTTAATCTCTTTTTGTATCTGGGGAGCTCAGAAGATCCAGGCATTGTGAAAACATTTGTCTAAGTTTTAATCTTTTTATCTGATCCATAATACTCCATATGAAAGGAGCTCTAGGGCTGTCAAGAAGAACGAAAACCTACAATGAACCATTTCAACATTCAAGTTAAAAAAGATCTGATTTTGATGTTGAGAAATCAAAAATCAAAGTACTTATATGTACAAATTTACTAGTTAATATTCCTCTTTTACTAGCAGTCACACTGATGTATTTTAAAAATATTACATATTTGAGAGTGTCCTTCCTCTGATTTGGTTTCCTACTTGACATTTTACCAGGACTGCTGTTTGCATTCTCATCCAGAAAAGAGTTTGATGGCAGGAGCTGTGTGAGAAGAGATTATTTATTCTTGTTAAAATGTTCTCACCTTCTGGATGCAGAGTCTCTGCAGGAAGGAAGGCACTGAGGGCTCCTTGGAATGCCTGCAGTGACGTGGAGCAGCCCCAGGAGATGTGGACAAAGCCCATGTGCAGCTGTCCTGGGTTTTACCTGCAGCTGGTTCCTGAAGAATGTTGTTACATTAGTTTGGTTGGGGTTTTTTCCCCTGTGATTTATTAACTCATCTTTTAGATGGAATAATGTTTCCCCTTAACAGAGTAAGTTCCACCCAAAGACCTCTGTGCTTCAACACTCAGTGAGGACTCACCCCCTCCCCACCTGGAGAAGGTGCCAGGCAGGGGCTGCAAAGGTGCTGCAGGGGGATTTTCAGAGGTTCCTGGGACAGCAGCTCCCCTGAGATGTGCTGCAGCCAGCCTGGAGCTCGGCAGGAATGCCAGTCCATCTCAAATGTGGGAAACATGCAGGATGTTTTAGGTGGAGAGGCACAGTTCTTCAACCACCTTAGGAATTATGTGCAAAAATGTGGTTCTCAACCACCTCTGTGCCTGGTGACAGGTGTATTTAACTCAGATCTCAGTGGCTTTTAATCCATGAAACTTGAGGTAGAGTGTAAAGATTTTCCTTTTATTTTATTTTTTTTTTTTTTTGCCTAAAGAGAGGCCGCTTGTAAAATTGCATTGCAGAGGGCTGTCAGTATCAATTTCCTATAGCTTTAATTAATTTGTGGCCAAAACAAATTAATAGTTTGGATGGTCATTGGAAAAAAATACACCCCATGACACCAAAGAGGAAGTAGTGAGATGAATTGTCTAATGCTCCTACTTGTGCAAGATGGAAGATGGATTTAGGGAAATTGTGAATGTCTCAGGAGATATTAATCAGAAAAATATCAATAATGCTCAACAAACATCAGAAAAAGCAGCATATTCTCAAGAACACACTATGTTTCACACACACTGGCAACACTTTGATGACTGTTTTCTTAAATTCCAGTCAGGCTTCAAAAAATGGGATAGGTCAGAAATATCAAATACTCTGAAAACATCTTATTAGTTTGGGCTTCTTGTTCCCCGAGGAAGGAAGAAACCCCAGAGATCTGTGGCTTAGAAAAGCTCTTTCCAAAAGCACCTGAAACTTCTAACAGGCAAGAAGAGACCTATTGTCCCATCCAGGGAAACCCAGACCCAGCAGAGCCCTGGACAAGGCAACACATGGACTGTGCCATGTGCAGGAAACGTCCTGAGCACCACAATGAACAGCCTTGGGCTCTGTGCCCAAGGAGAGGAGAGGAGGGCAGAAGGGTGAAGTTTGATTTCATATCTTCTCCAGGCAACTGTGACAAAATAAAGACCGCTTTGTAGCTTCAAGGAAGGGGAACAGGATTTGAGAATTCTGACTCACAGCTGATTCAGAGTTTATGGACCTGTATTTACCCACAGTATTAAGGTCTAATATTCATGTGGTTTTGTAGTGATTGAAGGGGTGTACTGAGACATGCAAGCCCACAAGCTTATTATAGGCTGCAATTACAGGATCTTACACCTACACGGGGCTGCCCAGCAGTGAAGAAATGTCCAAATATGAATAAATCTCTTTCTATGCAAGGGCATTACTCTCCTGCTGTGCTCTTGTGCAAACTGATATATATTGGTATATGAAATGCACAGGCATGTGCAGTGAGAAAGTAAGAGGAAATTTCCTGATATTTTTGCATCTAAAATGGGTGAATTCTCCATCACTCTGTTTTTCTCCACAAAATATTCTGACATGAAGGCTGGATGGTTTGTGCATAGCAGCACAAATGCCATTATCTTGTTGTTGAGGTAAAGGGCACAAGTGTTGGTCATGGAGATGCAGAAGAGAACGAAAATTTCTTACAGCAAAACTAAAGCCTAAATCAATTTAAATAAAAAAACCTTGTACTGTCCAGGGAGGGAGGGACTCCCACAAAATCTGAGAACTTATCCTAAAAATCAGTGTATGAGAAGAAACGTGATGGGAGAGAGAACAAATCAGCACAAAAGAGAAAACTGCCCTGGAAAAAAAATGCAAGTAGAGCAGAGGAGAAACATGAAAAGCAAATTGAGTCCTCTGTTTCACACTCACAAGCCCTCGGTGGGGATTGCAGCACCAGGGTCAGCCTGAAGTTAAAAACCCCACAACCTGAAGTCACTGAGGTCAGAAACCACCTGGGCACAGCTTCAACCCCCTCTGCCAATATGTGTCATTGGCTTCATCTGGACTGCTACAGCCTCTTCTTTTCTGGCTTTTCAGGACCCTTTATGGTCCATACCAAAGAGCTCCTTTTCACATTTTCCTGTCTCACACCCCTCTTGTTCCCCCTTTTCACTGGCTCTGATAATTCTGCATCTACTCATATCTACTGCTCTGCTCCAGATCTACCTGTTAAGCTTCTACTTATGTATGATCCTTTCTTTACATCTGCCTTTCTCTTTCCTTTGCTTTTCCAGGGTCTTGTGTTCCTTTAGCACATCTTTTTACAGAAGGCATGTGTACTGTTCTGTCCTCCCCTTCACTCAGTCCCTGTGCCAGATTTAATGCAACTTTCCTTCAGTCCAGTGTTTTTTGGGAGCCTCTTGACAAGGCACTTTACCTCCCTTTACTTCAGATTTCCCAACTGTAAAATGGCAATAAAATTGTTGACTTCCTTTGAGAAATGTTTTGAAATCTCCTGGTGAAGCTCTGCATAACAGGTGAACATTATTGCTATTTAAATCAATAGGCACTCAGAATAAGGTGAGCTGTGGATATCTCTTTAATGTAAGACCCTGTTTGATCTTCCTCTGTCCAGCTGAGACAAAGTGTGTGCGTGCTGTGTCTCAAGAGCAGACTGCAGCCTGAGCTCTGGCTCCAATTTATTTATAATACACAGTGAGTACATGACTTCAAGGTTATATCATTGGCTTGGCAACGCAGGGTCTTGCCTTGGGGAGGGATTTCAAGCTGCATTTGTGGCTCCCTTCCTGCCTTGGGCACAGGGACACATGGAAGAGCTTGTCTGGAAATTCTCCCTCAAGAATAATTTATCTCCATGTTGAGTATAAGCACGAGCAATTCTCCCCAGAAGGTGAAGTTCAAAGGTGCTTTTCCTGAAAACAGAGGCTTAGAAAGAAAATGCCACATCAGTGTTGCCTCTGGCATCTCGTGAGCATTTCTAGACGTCTTTTAACTTACTCTTTTGTGTAACAAACAATACATGTAAGGACAAAGCTGGCATACACTTATCCTTCATTTAAAATGAAGAGTGTATTGAAATTATTTCTGAGAGCTTTTTGGTTCTACATGAATTATGAGTTGTAAGCTTTACTTAGTGGAGACCTCTCAAGCATTTACCTTATTGCCAATTTCCCAGTAGTTTTATGTGTAAGAGAATTATGGGATATTTCATCAGATATTGAAGTACAAGATATTGTGGAAAGTATATGAAATACTTGAGTGAAAACCTGTGTTTTCATAAGCAATGGCCAAGTTTTTTGGAACCCATTAATACAAAGTGTTATGCATTGGTATTGTGTAGGAGTAGGTGTGGTTAGACAATCTCTCCAGGTCTTTTCCAGAATCAGATTCTAGTGTTTATGGTATGTCAATTGACTTAATGGTATGTAGTTTTTATCTTTGTTTGGGTTGATTTTCCTGAATTCATTTAATACTGACATTCTTACAAATGCAGAGATAGGAATGTTTGTGGACATTGTTAATCTGGAGAGTGCTTAAGAAGAGCAGAGCTTGGAGAGCTGCTGGCTTGGTCTGCCCAGTGTTTCTGCCCTTGCCAGGCCTGACCTGTGTGGCTCCCACAGGGTGAGCTCAGGCCCTTGTTGTGGCAGAGGGTGCTCAGGTTTCCTCTGCTGGAGCATTGCTGGGTTGGGCAGTGAGTGATGGACAGGCTGCATCCATGGTGGGTATGTGTTTGGTGAGAGGGCTCAGACCTGCACCTGCCTGGCAGGGCAGCTCCTGGGGCAGTGACTCTACTCACTGGTGACAGTCCCACGTTGTAGAACAGTCTCCAATCCACCATTCCCTGAGCAGCCTCTCCCTATCATTTGTCTTGAGGAAGAAACATGCGGTTTCCTCCCTTTCCCTTCTGGTGTGTAGACAGGTAAATCTGCCTTAATCTCTGACCCCGCACTTCTGCTCTCTCCAAGGGCAGTGCCTGTGTAGTTTCTTCAAAGCACAGTGTTCACTTTAGTGAAAGCCTCCTGGCCACAGGCCGTGACATCCGTAGTTTGCTTTGGTCATACCCTTCCCTGAGCCTGAGGGAGGTGTCTCTGCTTTGGGAACTCTCTTCTGTCAACACATTGACCTTCATCCTCTCTCCTGTGAGATGTCCCTCTTAATTTGCTGGTCTTTCACCTCATCCTCCTGCCTTTGACAAATCAGGTAGTGGAAGTGGGAATGGGATGCTTGGTTGTGACATTTCCCTCTCATCTTCCATGCATGCCCTGGACATCTGCTCTGTTCCACCCGTCCTTACTCTTCCTCCTGCCACAACATGGTCACACAGGGGATTGCCATCACTTTCCTTGGTTATTTACCACTGAACAGCGTGTAAATAACATTTTATTCAGTAAAAGTAATTAAAGTATCATTTACTTCTGCAAACAAGCAGCTTGCTTTAAGGACAGTAGAGAGGCATGTGCCAAGATGATGGAATTTCCAAAGTTTTATTCTCAACTGCTTCTTGGGAAAAGGAGAAAACTTAGTCCAAAGTGGAGATAAGAAAAATCATTGTCTGAATTGATACCATCTTAAGTCTAAGGAAGGTACCTGCATGGGCAGAGGTCTCCAGATTCATTTCTTGTACATCCAGTGGAGTTAATCTAGGAATGGCATTCTTTGGATCAGTGTGGTGTTGATGTTAGAAGACCACTGGGAAAGAAAAGAATTATTTTTGTTAGTAGCAGGACTGAGCAGAGAAGTACCTGAGCAGAAGAGATAGAAATGTCTGTTTGCACTTGATAAGCAGTAAATCACTTTATTTGAAACATTTTCCATGCAATAAGTCACCATTGTCTTTGTAAGGCATTTCTGGTGTGTGAGGGCTCCGGTCCTGCTGTGCTATCCACCATCCAAATATAAAATAGAGTAAAAGCCATCCTCAAATAGTTGAAAATCTAAGTGAAAGGCAAACATAAAGATAAAGCAAATAGATAAAGGGAAGAGTGGAAAATGTAGGGAGTACAAATGGTTTGAGGAGTGAGTCTTAGCCCTGTGGCTGGTGCCTCCAAGAAATGTAGAGATCCTGCTGGAATGGGGTTTTATGAATCGTTTCGATAAAGCTGTTATCAAGGAATGAATCAAAACAGTTCCTGTTAAGGCAGACATTATCTGTGGAGTCTATTAGAATACTTTCATTACTTGGAGACAGGAAATCTTGTAGCTACAATAGTAAATACAGTTTATGTGGATAAAGTCGCTAAAAAAAATTATCTCAGTATTAAAAAGGAAGTTCTCTTGTGGATTAGGGAGCTCTGAGAAGGTGAGAAATAAGGACTTGAGAAAAAGATTAAGAGTAGAGCAATGTAAGGACCCATACTGGAACTTGTGAAAGTTGTCTGGAAAGGGAATAAATAGTACTTGTTGTTGTTGGCAAGGTGAAATCACACAGGGCTGGTTGGCTGTGGGAGATACAAAGGATGCAGAGGGATCAAACAGGGATTGAGCATTCAGGAATAAACGACAGGTGAGCTTCAGGATGGACAGCTGATGGTAACTGATGCTGAAGGGAGAATTGGAACTAATCATACTGCCTGATAGATTCTAAATTAGCTGTAACAACTCCGAGGAAAACACTTGGTCATTGCAGGGAACAGTGTGGGGAAGGCTGGGGGGTTCAGTGCAGACTGGAATGAAATTGAGATGTTAGATTGTATTAAGACAAACCAAGTATCATTACAGGAATTTATAGTACAGCTTTTCCTGTATTAAAGTGTTCAATCTCAGCATTCTGTCTCAAAAGGCACATGAAATGATAGAAAAGGTCCTAAAGAAAGCAACTCAACTGATGAAGAAATGTAAAAACAATTCCTGGAGAAGTAACCATGAGGACATTAAAGACAGTGCTAAGGGGAAATTAATATGGGAAAAGATAATAGAAGAATGATAGTGAAGTGAGTCCTGCTTTGTCTGCATAAAATGATGTGAAAGGGATACTTAAGTGCAGGTAAAAGGCAGCAGACTCAAAATAATGAGTAGAGCGAACTGGACACTGCTGAACTAACAGAGTGTTTTCATTCTTAACACTCGGCTGAGAGAAAGAAGCTGAGATAAGATGTTCAGGGTTGGCTGTGCTTTCACTGGTGTGTGCCCAACCTGGGCTTTCCAGGGCTCTTGGCACCCCAGGGTGCTGCTGGTCACTGAAGAGCCACTGCACCAATGGTTTCTGATCCTGTGTTTCATGATTAGACCTAAAATTGTGCCTTGTCCATCTTCCGACTGCCTGACTGAGCCCTGACTGTCCTTGTGCATGCAATGCTCTCTGTGCCAGTGACCAAACAGCACGTGATGCTGTCCAGCTTTCTGGCATCTACACCCAGGAATTCAAACTACTGCTCATTTCTGCCTTTCCACCCTCAGGTCCTCAGGTGTTGTGTCACAGACCCTGTCAGGAGCACCTGAGCAGGTTAATTACCTTTCACTGTGCAGAGCTTCATTATCACTGCCATCTGTTTGGTGAGTACTTTATCTGGACAAGCTCTGGTTTAAGGGCCCTCGGTAACATGCTTTTGGTGTTTTCTGTAAACTTTATAAATGGGCACATAGATGGCAATGAAATGATCAGAATGTCTGGGATCTCACATTCACCCCCTCAAACATATCATTGCTCCAATTGCACAACTGCAGTAATTGCAATAATTTAACTTTTTAAGTCTGGGTACCTTTATTTAGCCTAGAAATGACAGATCATTTTTGGTAGCTGAAGGGAGACTTGTTGTTTTCTGGAGTTCACTTAAAATAATCCTGGAAATTTTACCCTTTAATATAAATTTAAAAATAAATACTAATAGTAATATTTTTGTTATTTTCCTGACATTCTCACGGGCAGAACGAGCATCCTTTTACTGGAGGTTTGAAAAACAACATTGAGAAGACAAGGGCAGCAGTAGGGTTGGAAGGTACTCTGAGAGATCCCTCAGCCCACTCAAGTCATTCCTGACTAATGTTTGTCTCATTTGTCCTTAAATACTCTTTTCTGCAATTTAAACATATTAGCAGAGTGGGCCTTAGAGTAACTTGTTGCAAAACTTCTGTTATTTGAAGGCTGCTGTTAAGTCTCCTTGAGTCTTGGCTGTCAGACAAGCCCAGTTCTCTCCTCCTTTCCTCTCAGAAGGTGTTTGCAAACCTTTGCTCATTCTTGCTGCTCTCAGCCTGTCCAGCTCACTGGTTTCTTTCTGCCTGGTCGGTGAATTCAACTCCCCACGGTGCTGCAGCCTCAGGGAGGTGACCTCACATGTCCTGTGTGTGACATCTTCATCACACACAATTAATTCTGTAATTAGGTGTTCCCTGTGCTGTATGAGCACAGTTGATGATTTCCACATAACTACAGTACATTGCTCTTGTTTCCCCTGAATTGTACCTTATTTGTATCTTCACTTTGCCTAGATAAGTTCTGAGTTTTAGTCCTGTCCTCCACAGTCCCTGTGCACCCTTCCAGCTTGATATGATCTGCAAATGTAATTACTGTGTGTTTTATTCCACCACTCAAGCCATCCATAAAAGCGCTGAGTCGCCCTGAGCTCAGCCCAGGCCCTTGCAGGGCTTTGCTCATCACACCATTTGCTCTTGGCAGTTCCCCAACAGCTCTGCAGACATTTCTTAGCACTTGTACAATAACTTCATCCAGATTGTGCCAGCTTAGCTCATTTTTGACAATATCACAAGAGATTCTGTAAAAAGCTTTTCTGAAGTTAATCTAAAACTAATCCTGAGCTCAGAAGCCTATTAACCTGTCCTAGAAACAAGTCAGGGTGACTTTAGGGAGCCTGCTGTGTTACAGGTGAGGTTATTCTGCTGCTTGTTTCCATAATTGCAGGGAGTCAGCCCAACCTCAGACAGCCCAGGATTTCCTGGTACTGCCCTTTAGAGGTTGGCACAGTTTGCCTTTTTCTGTTGATAGACACTTTCCTGCTACTCTGATTTCAAAGGGAAACCACTAATGGATCTGGGTTTGAACAAAACCAGCACAAAACATTTCTGTTCCCTGATTTGTTTCCCTGGACTAACTCTACTTATTACTAACATACTTAAGAAGTATTTTCATGTTGCTGTTTTCTTCAATATTTATATTTGTACTTCAGCTTTTATATTTTGCCTCTGTGTTCCTGCAACCACATCAAGATATTAAATAGGATGTAACCGGCTTTTATTTCAAAGCCAAGCCATTTTTCATCTTTAATAATATGACCCAGTGGTCACTGCTGGCCTGAGATTCCTAAGCAGACTGTTCACAGTTCCGTGCACTTTGTGCCTTTGCATATTTTCCAGTCTATATACACTGGATACTGACTCCATTAAAAAGACACTGTGTAAGCTCTTCTGGTGTGTCACTCCTGTACATTCCTTTCTGTTCATCCTCAAAGAAATAAACCCAGCTGTCAGAGAGCTGGTTTCCATTGGCTGTAATACTTTTTGTTTCAGGTTGCCCATTTTTTTCTCTTTCTGCAGCAAATAGTTGGTGATAACCAGGAACAAAAGAGCTGTAAATAAAGCATATTTTGTTGCAGCAGTGGTGATTAGACATGAGCTGTCAGCATGTTCCAGTGTTCTGCAGTTAACTGTGCATTAAAAATAATAATAGGAATAATAACTTCTGTTATACGGAATGGAGTGTTTGCAGTCCCTACCTAATGTTCTGTGGAGATGCAGCCCCGACCTCGGGCAGGTGACAGTTCAGTAGCACAGAGTGTGCCAGCTAAGACTGGGAAATGTCTGCAGAACTCCCAGAGGAATGAAACAGAAATGGGAAACTTCCCTACAGCCAAAGCTGGAGGAAACATCAGCGTTCCTTGGCTGGTTGGGGATGGGAGGACCTTCTTTCTTGCCTGTGGGTTGTGTGGGTGAGGATTTAGTGGTTGCATTCTGGCCACAGAGGTGATTTCACATGTGGCAGACCCCGACAGCCAGGGAAGTTTTCCACCCTCTGCAGCACAAGTGTGAACTTCCTTGGTATTCCTCTCTACTGACATTTAACTGGCCTGTCTGCAGCACAGAAATGGTGTGGCTTAAAAATCAACCCTTAATGATGTTCCTTTAGTAATGTGGACCCTTTTAAAAGGCCTGATTATGGCAAATTGTGTCTGTTTGAGATGAGTCTGTTTGTTTGTGTTCACTTTCTGTTGTGCTTTGGTGGCAATAATACTCATAAGCAATAATGGCTGATTTTTCTCTGTGCTCATTTGCATGAGAAGCTGGATGAGAAAGATGATATTGCCCAGTGATCTGTGCTGCATCATCATCATCATCATCTGTGCATCTCATCATCGTTAGCCGTGAGCTGTGATACCACGACAAGGAATGAGGAAATACAGCTGAGCTGGGATTAGTTCTGAAAATGGGTCTGACTGGGAAAGCCCTGCCCATGAGAATGATTGAACTCATTCTCCCTCAGAGCAGAAGCTGCTCCTGGTAGTGATATGGATGTCTGTGTGCTATAACTTGGACCAGGGCCATCCTTTCTCTTCTGAAAGGTCACCAAAGAGCCATTAAACAGCAGCAGCTTTCAGCTTCATGTCAGAAGTAGTTTGCCAGTCACAAGGCAGCACTTCACAAAGTTTTAAATTCATCCTGGTACATCAAGAGCAATGTAATGAGCTCTGGTAGTCACCCAGGACACGAACTGTGCTCTTGGATAACACTTAATGTATGCTTTGTCATCCCTGAAACTCCACAGTCTTGTTTTGTGCTATTATACTTAAGGAAGAATATGTACCTGGTGAATCACTCCTACTAAATCCGATTTACTCGTAGCAAAGCCTAAAACAAACAGCCCAACACATTCACAGGACTAAGATGTACAGCTTTGCCATTCCACACACAGGATAATGACAATGAAAATAACAGCAAAGGGTGCCACGACACCTTGAAGAAAATGACTTGTTGTAATCGTGCCTGACCTCTGCCTGTCTCCCATCCTTTCTGGGTGGCCTCACCAGCAGTGGAACCAATGCACATTATTAAAAAACAAAACCAATTCTGTCGCTCCTAAATGATAGACAGGGCATGTATTTTTCAGATCTATTCTCCTGCCTCCTACCACCTTTCTCTTCCTACCAAAAGAAAGGCAAGAGGAAACATGTACTTGTTTAAAAATGTCTGCATTGCATTTCTCTTCCGATAACAAAAAAAGGAGAGTGTTCCTATACTATTATTTATTACTGTGCATTGTCTGCTAAGGCTATGTTTTCTATCATGGGATTCAAATTGCTTCTTGTGCCATCAGCATTTTCCTTTTTCACATTTCTTTCAAGGCAAAATAGAAAATCTATTTCTCTGCAGTAGCGACACTGATCTGGGAAAACTTTATTTAGGGTGAAAGGGAAAATAATGGAGTCAGAATAAGCATCTACGCTAAAAATCTATTTACAACATCAAACCCCAATGTACTCACAAGACAGAATTGTATCTGTTTTAAATTAAGCTCAAGAAGATATAGAAACACGGTGTGTAATGACCACCAACCTGCCTATTTGCATTGCAGATTAAAAAGTCTGAAGACGAAGTAATGAGGAGCAGAAATGAAAAGACAGTGTGTTTATGGCAGACAGTATATTTATTTTGCCGTGTGAAGGCAGTGCCACTCTTGTAAGTGATAAAACTTGGAGTGCATTTAAAACTAAACAAATGCATTTCCATTCAGGGTTATTGCACAGGAGACCACATAAATAAAAATTCAAACCCTGCTTTCTTAATTCACACATACAGTTACATTTAATGACACTACGACTTCCAACATGAGGAAAACCAGCAGGGTCTGGCCCATAAAAATGATTCTTGTTTGCAGCCTGCCTGGTTTCTACGGGTTGGCACTAAGTTTTCCTTTACTGTCTTCTGCAGCAGCAGCTCTGATTTAAGGACATGTCAAACTCTCCCCTCCAGCTCCTCATCCCCCTCCACAGGGCATTGGTGGGGCCCTTTGGCAAACCAAATGTGGGCAAGGAACACGTCCAGTCCCTTTGCTTCCTCCTCAATGGCAGTGCAGGAGAGAAGATCCAGGGAGTTTAACAGAGTTCCTGGTCCAGAGGTAAATAAAAGCAGTGACAGATACAGAAGCAGGGTCTGGTTTAAAGTGCCAGATCTCTCCTCTAGAGCAGTAAATCTAGTGATACAGTAATAAAAAAAAAGAAAGGACTATTAAAGCTGGTTGTCTAGTTTAAAAAGCAATATTAAATTGTACGTATTCCAGCATAGTCTGAATTTCAGTGAGCCCGTTTGCATAAATGTAACATTTACAAAATTTAGCAATGACAGGAACTGACAGCTTTGTGTCAGACAGCTTAAATTTTCAAGTTTTCCCCTTTTTACAGGTAATAAGAAACTACAAGAAATTCTGTCTATAATGCTAGAGGGAAGAGTACCCTAAATTGCAGTGCAATTAGTTGCTTTTTCCTTCCTTCTCTGAGCTCCTGCTAATGGATACCACTCAGCGTGCTGGAGTCACGGGCTCTGTTCTGAAATCATAACTGTGTGCTCAACTTAAAGACACGAACACCATAAAAGCTGAAAATGCTGAGGCTGCTCACAGTTAATCTTTGGGCTGTGCTCAGGATTTGCTGATCAGGGCTGGAGTGCTGAGCCTTTGCGGGATGAACAGCAGCTGATCTGCCTGGGAGAGGCTTTAATGGGAATTTCATTTTTCCTTTCATTTAAAACGCTGTCAACGATGTCCTTGCTGGCCCCTGCAGGAAGAACCGTATCTAGATAATGCTTCATTGTTGCTGCAGCAAATGAGCTGTAAAGTAAATGTTCTAATTAGTCTTTGAGTCATTAGGTTGGGTGTAGCTTGTCCAGCAGAATTACGAGCAGCTGTGTAGAGATCCTCTTATCCTGTTGGGCACCATGCTGGGAAGGCACCGAAGTCCTCCTGCCTTTCATAGTTTCTTTCTGCTTTAAGACAGTTGTGACTCAACAGTCACTATTTTGCTGCTGAGATCAAGGAGAGAATCCTTATTTTTGTTTTATTTCCATACTTGCCCGTTTTGACGTGAGAAGAGGGGTTGGTATTCCAGAAAGCGCATTCAGCTTTAACCTCTGCCTTGAAGACTTCAGGTGCAGTATATGCATTGGCTTCAGGTGATCATTTATGCAGATGAAAAATATTATTTTTGCTTTCTAGTACCTTTTTTTTTTCAAGTGTAATACATTTCATGGATGTGTCTTGATGTCCAGGGAGACTTTTATGTGGGCCTAAAATAAATCAGTGCTGGCACTAACAACTGTCCATGCTGACATGACTATGGTCACCTCCAGAATCTCTGCAGCTGTTTCACAAAGGTCCTGCCTGGCTCTGAGAACCCCAGAGAGCTCTGGGATGGCCTTGGAGAAACTGTGTTGAGGTGGCTTCCAAATACAGAAGAAAGAAGCAATAAATGTATAAAAAGTGAACTTTTGTGCAAGAGAGAATTGCAAATGGAGTTGGGATGTCCAAGATCCTCAGTGTGTGAAATATCTTGAGGCCATTAGGAAGACAAATGCACTGCAGTAAATCAAGAAAGAAAGAAAATAGGGAAGCATGAGCTGAGATTCAGGATTTCGGTAATTCCAGTTTGGTTTGGGTGTTTTGCAATTTGTTTTGTGCCATGGAAAAGCTTTGAGGCTCAAGTCTATTCTGGCAGCTCTTCCAATTAAAGATCTTATTGAAAGGAAAGTGAAAAAATGTCCTCATCTATCATGTTGGCTGCAGACTTGGGTAATTCCCTCCAGAAGGTTCTGTAGGCACATGGCCCTGACCTCCAGTGCCAGCTGTGAGTGTGCAGGGGGGTGAGAACTCGGGCTCACACCTCACTTGGGAGCTGCCAGGAGAGCAAATGGACAGTCAGCAAAGCAGAACTGCCCTGCAGGAGAACAGCACTGTGGGAGTTCTGCTGCTGCTTCACCTTATTTAGTAACACTTTTGGGTTTTTATCTGTGCCCTGACCAGAGCTGAGGACAGCAGGGACAGCACTGAGTGATCTGCTCTGCTCTGCCCTGCCCAGAGGGAGCTCAGGGGCAATGCCAGCGCAGAACAACAGCCAGAGTGGTCTGATGTCCTGGCACAGGCCTGGCATCAGGGTTGGCTTAATGGCAGACACGGCCCATCTGCCACCAGTGCTGTGGGTGGAGTGGCACCACCAGGGGTGGCACTGCCAGGAGTGGCACTGCCAGTGGCATCATCAGGAGTGGCACTGCCAGAGGTGGCACTGCCAGGGGTGGCACCATCAGGAGTGGTACTGGCAGGAGTGTCCCATGGCTGCTGCTTTCCCTGAGCACACGATGGGTGTGTGAGGAGCCTGTTACCACTTACCATGGGAATATACATTTAGGGACCTTACAGAAGTGCCTGAATTGTTACATCTGTGCCTGAGCTGCTCCTTGGTGGCACTGGGGGCGTTGTTAAAGGGCTGTCCAAAGTGTGTGCCATTAACTTGATCAACTACAACGGCCCCAAAGGTTTATCCCACTGGTGCAGGT
Organism: Hafferia zeledoni; assembly: GCA_035583235.1. Classification (NCBI taxonomy): domain Eukaryota; kingdom Metazoa; phylum Chordata; class Aves; order Passeriformes; family Thamnophilidae; genus Hafferia; species Hafferia zeledoni. Next base: position 5,699,977 of record JAWWEV010000172.1, on the reverse strand, counting down.
GTTGAACAGGAGTGTGGGGATAATTCCAGTGGCTAGAACAGAAGAAGAGGAGGTTTGAAATGTCATGGACTGTCTCACTGGTGTATTTTGAGTCTCTCTTAACCTCAGTCCTCACCCTTCTCACAGAAGTATTTGAAGAGAGAAGTAAATGTCAGTGAAGGCTTTCAGAATCTGGGAGTTTGGGTGCTGTGGAAAAGCCCAGTGTTCTACAAGCATTCAAAATCAAATGTCTCCATTTAGGAAATAACAGTTATTAATTCTTTCAGTCAGACTACTCAAAGCTTTTATTCTTGTGTAAACTTGTAGTCTACAGCCTATTTAAGATAAAAACCCCTGAACAACAAAGGAACCAACAAACTGAGTCTTTTTAGGAGTTAATTATGGGAGCACCTAATCCTTGCCACCAAAATTGCACTTTTGTAGAAGAAAAATGACAGGTAAGTACTCTCATTAAAGAGATACTGCCTAACCCCATTAAAAAAAATAGATTAAGTTTGGAGTGAAAGCTTCAGCCCCTTTCAAATTCAGCTCCTTCCCATGGAGTTCCTGAACTTGTAGCATTGTAATAAATCACAGTTTGGAAGGGACCTGTGAGGCCACCTGGTTCCACCTCCTCCCCCTCACAGGACTGACCTCACATCAAGGATTGCTCAGGATTTTGTCCTGTCATGTTCTGAAAATCTTCAAGGACTCAAACATCTTTAAAAATAAAAAAAGTAAATATATTTTGGAGTCATATGTTCAAAAGTTCAGGCTTTAGAAATCAGTGAGCAGCAGTTGAAGGAAACAAGGCAACAAGGATGGCCTTTCTCTCTCCTTGCTCTCCAGGTGCAAACAGTCTCTGTACATGTAGAAATATTTTCTGCAGAGCTGTCTTTTAGTACCTAAATAGTAAAAAAATTCCAAAAAATAAAATTAGAGCAACTTGTCTCTCTTACGTTTCATTTCCAAGGTAAATTTTAAAACACAGCCCCTTTTTATGACTGGTATAGATAAAATGTTTGAAGTCTGGGTAAGGAATGGAAACACAGACAGAGCTTTTATTATAGAGCTGCAAAAGATGCTGCTGTAGTAAATAAAGGACTGTTAATATTTTAAGAGTGGCATCCCTGAAGTATCTTCTATGATATTTCTTCTCAACTGCCTTTCTTTAGCTGGAAAAAGGAAAAGTAGTTCTTATAAACAAATGTGCCTCTACCTCATCGATTATGTATGCAGTTTGTTCAGGAGACAATTAACTTTAATTATATGAATTTTATATCTGCAAAATAAATACTTAATTTTTATAGTAAATGTAAATTAAAGGTCTCTGAACCGAGTTAATTTGAATATTTAAAAAAATTTTTTAAGTGGTCCTTTAGTGCCTTAGAATAATGGTTATAATTATAAAATAATGCCCCCAGAAGACACAAATATGCTTAGAGTTGTTTATTCCAAAGAGAAGTCTTGTATTTACAAAACTTGGCTTGTGCACGTGGGTGGATCATGAAATTATTCATCAAGTTATTTCAAATAACTCATGAGAAGGTCATAAATTGTTCACAAATAATTCAGAAAAGAAGACTTGTATTAATCAAATGAGTAATTTGTTGTGAGCCATTTGCCCAGCTCAGATCTGACCAGTTTCTTCCAACAATGCAAGGAAAGGGTATTTGTGGTACACATGGGTTGCTTTCACTCTGCTGCAGCACCAGAACTCCCTCCCTGACCTGGGGCTTCTCCCAGAATTTGGCTGTAATTCCCCTAAATTGCTACATGTGCGTATTGTTCTGAATGGGCTTTGGTTGTGGGGAAATCACCTGAGTGGAACGAGGTCCCTTGAGCACTGTGAGATAAAAAGTGACTTGGAGTGATTGAAGGAGTAGCAAATCTGTATAAGGTGTTTTTAAAGTGGTTTTGAACAAGGAACATTTTAATGAACTATAGAGCACAATAAACCAGTTTTTAAGTAGAAGGAGAGGGCAGAGATGGATGGGGGGGAAAGGAAACGGAACTGAGGAAACCAAATGGATCAGTAATGGGCAAAATGACTCTCCCATCCTGTGAGAAGGAAGAGAGCAAACCTCGTGGGTGCCCATTCCATCAGTGTTTCGAGAAAGGCACTATTTCCCTGCTAGGAAATGTGGGCCTTTATCAGCCACTGATATTTCACGGGGGAAAAATGTGTAAGGTGAACTCAGGTTGTGTTTTCCCTCCTCTCTTCACTTGGTAAGTGCAGGGACAAAAACTTTGTTACTGAAAGATGCATTTATCTATTTACTGATTTCCTGTGTTACCCACCAAGAGTCAATGTACAGTTCTATTTGGTAATTTATTTCACTGTGAGAGACATTCAGGGATCTGTTTTATCCCACAGAATATTTAATATTATATGAACCTCTACTCTACTCCTAAACTAACACAGAGGGATGTTCATTATCTCATCTTGGCCATTATGTGTGTAGTTTCAGATGACAAAGGCAGAGGTGAAATGTGTGTCCTTTCCTATCTCCACTCTATCTATTCTTAGGCCTTTGCTAAAACAACTATTAAAAACACAAGGGATCCAGATATAAATAAGGCATCACCAAGTTTGCTCCACAGCACATGATTTTTCACTACAGCTACCCACAAAATTGCTGTTTTCTTTCATGAAACGTTGGAGTCCAAACCTGAAAAACATGTATCAAAATCCTGCTTTGAGGCAGGACTGATCCAACTGCTCTGAGGAGCTCCTGGGTGGGGCACTTTGGACAAAAGTGTTTCAGTTTTCAAGACTAAATGCTGTGGGAAGTGTTTTTCTGTTGTTTGTTTGTTTGTATTTTCCCCCTCTTCCTTTCAGGAAACAGTGGCCTTCTCCCAGAAAACAAACACCACTTGCAATTTTTGAAAAACAGTGCTGCAATTTTTTATTCACCTCTTTAAATTTTCATCTGCAACTCCATAAATGTTAATTCTGCTGCAGAAATAAAGATGAGAGTGAGACTTTGCCTCCCTTGTGAGACCTGTAAAATGTACAGACAAAATATGTTTGTACATGTTCAACAACCAGGTAGTTGAGCAAGCCCTTCCTTAATTTTGTTCTGTGTAAATAAGCACCCAGTAAATGTTTTGGCTTTGAACTCCTTGGTTGTTTAGCATGCAGGATTTTAGACATGTCAGCTCTGGTTGTTTGATTTATACCTTTGACCTATCTCTAATTATTTTAACCTTATAATTTGCATAAATCCAATCTCTGCTGTCAGACTTGGAAGACAACAGAAATCCCCTTATGCATTGTGATTCACTGAAGAAATTAGAGGTGTGATACCAGGTGGGCTTTTTCACTTGACCCTTTACAACTTCTTCTAACTTTGAAGCACTCCAGCGAATTTTTCTGCTGTTCCAAGTGGAAGGTCCAGAGGACAGATTAGTCATGTTATGGAAGCAGTTTTGCCTCCTGCTGGCCGGGGGATGGAGGGATGGATGGATGGGTGGGTGGGTGGATGAATGGAGGGACGGAGGGAGGGAGGGAGGGAGGGAGGGATGAATGGATGGGTGGGTGGGTGGGTGGGTGTCTGCTGGCAGAATCTGTGCTGTGCCTGGGCTGCCCAGCTCAGCAGAGCTCTGGGCTGGGCTCTCACCAGTTCAGGGCAGGGCAGGGCAGGGGCACTGCTTTGCTTCATTATATCAGCTGTCAGAAACTTGAGTCTGCATGCCAGGCCCTGGCTCGTCAGGCCATGGGGAATGGAGTACAAAGCCCACTGTGAGCTGTGAGGATGCTGCCCCACTGCTGTGGCTCCTGAGCACTGTACACACTGAGGGATCTCTGCTGGGGGTTAATGGCCCTCTCTGCCCTTTCTGCCTTTTCTCAGCTCCCTGGATCCAGAGCGAGCACCTTTCCTGCCTGGTGGTGGAAAGACAGGCAAAGTTTTGTGTGAAATGGCAGTTTTAAACTGCCAAAATTTGTTCTTGTGGGAGCAAGTGTTTTGAGAACAGAAATGGTGGCCTTATCAGGTGCTGTTCCATAGGTAAGATTGAAAAGTTTATTTAGCTGGCATTTCCCTGGTGCTGTAGCTCCTGCAGGAGGGTGGTGAGCTCTTCCTCACCTCACACACCCCCTGACAGGACTTTGTACCGTCCAGGACATGGAGCTGCTCTGATGTTGCAATAATGAAGGCCATTACTATCTATTAGCTCAGATGGATTAAAAGGTTAAACCACTTTCTGGTGAAAATTAATTACCCCAAGAATTCAGTTAGAAGTGTTCTTTGATGTCTGGCATTTGCATGTCTGTGATGAGGAATAGGTCACCTGTTATGTGCACAAACTCCCAAGGCTTACTAGGAGAGGAGGAGCAAAGTTCCCTGCTAATCTACTTCTCCTGCTTAAGGATGACTTTCCTTGGGATGTGGAGGGAGTCACCTCTCACTGACAGGATTATCTGCAGGCTGACTAATACTAGGCAGGAATTAGAAACATCCTTGTGGCTTTGTTTAGTGATAGCCTTGTTGTCCTCAGCTGCAGCAAGGAGCTCTCTGCCTTGTTTCCTGCTGCTCTTGTGGTGATGCTGAGGAGAAAACTGACAGCACAGGGTGGAAATGCCACGTGTTTGATGGTGATGTGACCCATAAGGCATTCACTGGCTGGGCCATGGCTGCATGAGCCTTCCCCACACTGAGGTGTGAGTGCCCATTGGCATTGGCTGCTCACCCCGACACAAACTGCTTTTGTGTCAGTGCCAGAGAGCTCATCACTTTGTAACCTGGCACTCAACAGGTTTAACTCCTTCCCTGCCTTGCTCTGTGCCTCTCTTTCAAGGGGCAGTGTGACATGTTGGCAGAGCGTGTCTAGCAAATTTGGGAGCGATCCAAGACATGTCTTTATATACACACATTCCTTTGTGGAGAGAAGAGAAGGAACCAGATTATGATGACCTGTAAAAATAAAAGCTTTGGTTTCAGAGTAGCCTCAGAGACCATAAAACTCTCCAGTGCAAACCTCTACAGGCTGCTCACTTTCTCTACAGCCTCTGCTGGCTTCAGCATGACAGTCATGGTCACAACTTTTGTCCTCTCCACAGTATCAAAATATGGTTAAGAGTCTTTTCCCACCTACTTTTTAATTGTTTAGAGAAGCCTGAATCTTTAATATTTTATCTGCTCTGCAGTCAGGCCTTGTGTGGAATATGTTGTCTTCATCTATATGGGAAACACAATCTGAGAAATCTGTTATATCCTTAAATATTTCACTCAGAAAAATCACTGTCTGGACCAGCTCAGCAGGTGCCACTTCTTGTCCTGTCAGACCCTATCCAAGATGTCATCAGAGTTCACATCACTATCCTATCTAGCCCACTATATGTTTTAAGTAATGCAGACTAGAAGATATAAAAATCATAGAATCATAGAATTATTTAGGTTGGAAAAGATCTTTAATATCAAATCCAACTCTGTCGATCAAGTTCAACCACAAATGGATAACTTAGTCTTTTCAGTTTTGAGCAGCAAGATGGACTCAGCAATGGGGCTCAGCATCTCTTGCCACCTCTAGAAGAGCTGTGTGAGTTCTTAGCCACCCTGTGGGCTTGAATTTGCCTATTTTTAAATTTTTGCTGAAGTCTGTGGTAGTAGACATGCTTACAGACTAAAAAAAGCCCGGGATGAGGAGTGAGTCATTGTGTGCTCTCTGTGTTGGACTGACTGCTTTTCAAACTTTAGAGTGAGGAGAATGAGCAGCTCATTAGTTTTACTTCTACTGGTCTCTTCTCACGCACTTCATGCATATAAATCTCTAAAAACCTCACAGTTAAAGCTGATTGATACAAAACTAAATTCAGCTTCAAAGCAAAATCTGGCCTAAGTGTGTCTTAATGAGAGCATGTAAATGTTCTCTGCTTTCTTTACACTCTGGGATGTCATGCCTTTCAGGAACACCTGTTTGACTTCTCAGCCTTCTTACAGACAATCTGAATTGAAAGTTTAAATGTAAGAACCAGTCTGTAAGCCTGAGATATCCACTGGTTACTCTAATTACTCTAAATGGGGCCAAAACCAATGTTGGAGTAATTCTTATGATGACAGAATGGACCTGCAGTTGTGTTTAATCTTAGTCCATTACCCCTGAAGAAACTGTTGATTCCACATGGGGCAATTAAGAGCTCAGTGTTGCTCCTGCCCAGTGAGAGTCTTGCCTTTCACAGGAAATAGGAACAGAGTGTCCCATGGGCTCTGTGGCTGCAGCACAGCCTCTGACCTTTCTGCCTCTGACCTTTCTGAAGTGGCCATTCCACGTCACTGGAACGACATGCACAGAGCAGCTTCAAACATGAGGCACCTCTCAGACCAGTGATGCCAGAACAATGTGCAGCGACAAAGAGGAAGGTGATTATGCAAAGCAAGAGTTACTCTCTCAAATGAACAGGCCACAAGCATTTCCCTTTCAAGACTCTTAGGAGAAATGTCAAGATTTGGGAGCAATTTGGATCTGCTCAACCCAAAGATTTCCACCATCCTGTGTAGTCTGTAATTAACTAATTATCTCCATTCTCTCCACTGTCTTCCACTGTACAGGAAGTCTGACTGGGGTAAGATTTTATAGCTGACCTGATGATTAAGCTTTGAAGATACAACTTTAGAAAAGTTGTACCAAACTTAGTTTAGGAAGTCCTGTGCCCAGCCTTGAGTAAGTGCCCACTTGCTCAAGTGCACAGCATTAGAATAAAGACTATAATCCATTACCCATTGCTGTAAGTCAGCTCTTACCACTCTGTCCCTTTGGTTAAGGGCTCTGGCTTCATGCAGCCACTTCATTTCCAGGTCCACTCTTCACGGATGTGACATGACCAAGTGCAGTGCTCCTGTGATGAGCTGGGTCTTGGAAATTCAGTATCTTTGGACTTGTCATGGGTTTGGCCAGGTGGGCTAAATTTAGGCTTTAAAGTTTAGATTAGGCCTGAAATTGTCAGGTGACTT